>SKCR01026461.1:0-171564 GCA_019454045.1 Zanthoxylum bungeanum | reverse complement strand
AAATAAGTCTCATTTGATTTACTCAATTTGAGCTATTTGTTTGTCATATTATATTTTTGAGATTCATTTATATTCAAAATGTAGATACTGTTATTCACATTTAATGTGTATATCTCAATATCATCTTTATAAACAAAACACCTTGTGTTCTGGAACATAAAGGTATACCCGCAACGGGTTAAACTAGATACAGAGATAATGTTCCTAGTCAAACTAGATACATTATAACAATCTCCTAATTTAAGTACATGCCCCAAGGGCAGTTCCAAAACTTAGGTTTCTACGGTTAAAACGGCGACTCGCATCCTATTTTCGGCTTGTAGGTCGATCTCATCTGAAGCCAGTCTCCTGCTTATCAGCAGATCCCACACATCAGTACATATATTCATGTACCACATCTAGTATCAAAAATCCAGTTTTAAAACCAGTAGTGAACATGTTTATAACAAACATTCTTGAAGCCGGAACCTTATCCCGTCTTCACTTCCTTCATGTCTGCCTTGTTCATACGGAAGTCACACTTCTAGTGACCCCGTTTGCCACAATTTAGGCATACAACTTGGGATATGTTCTTTTAAGAAGCTTTGGTTGTGCATAACAGATTGAGCACTAAAATTATCATCACAATGAGTCTTCCTAAGCTCATGCTCTACTATTTGCTCAACTACGGGCTCATGCTTGAGAGGTTTCTCTATCAAATAGAATAACTTCTCAGCTCCCAGGACTATCATGAAGTTCTATTCCCAATCTGAAAATTAAAGCCGTTAAAGATATTTTCCCTAGGATTATGTTCTAAACGCTAATCTTTCAGCCATCTTGATTGCAATAGTCCAATTATCTAATCAACGATTTCGGGTACAATCGAATATAATGATTACTATAGTCTAACTATATAATCAACTACAATTGATTGGTTACATTCAAATATATTGATTACTATAGTCCAATTATATAACCAACCACAAATGAATTAGTTTGAATACAGTCCAACTGTTTAATTAAAACAACAATTGAATATTAATCCAACTAATATATTTTATAAGTATTTAAATGAAATTGCAAATTTAATATTTGCCTCCCATTATTTTTCGGCGAGCCTCTAACCCTCTGTGGAGTACTCGGGAAACCTAGTTTCCTAGTGGGCTAGGATCTCGTTAAATAACACACAACCTTGACTTTGGCCAACAAGTTATATGAAACTTAACTAGGTAGATCTCTAAGATCAATTGGATCCCATCCAATTCCTAGATCCAGTAGGTGGACCTCCAAGTCCGAAACATATATCCAATATATGCCAATATATCCAATATATTTCCTAACATTTTTCCTCTGAATCAACTAAGCTTTGGCTTTGGCTCAACAAGCTTAATGAAACCAGTTAAGCGTGACCCATTGACAGTGGGAAAGCTTCGTAATTGAGGTCGATGAACAAGAAGTGACCTTGACTTTGGCCAACAAATCACAACTTGCCCAAGACGTACGATATGGAACAAAGCTTTCGTGATTCAAACACATCCGCGATGGACAAAGGTCTTGACTTTGGCCAACAAACCAATGCCTATCTTGGATCTTGAGAGAGAATCACTCAATGGAAGGAAAAACGCTTAATATAAAATGGGGGTTTTTGTCGCGTGTTGGCAACCAATTTATTATCTTTAATTAGGTCTCATCATACACCCTTAAGCATGCATTCTAAAAGCATAATAAGGCGCGAAAAAAATTAATAATGATATGCGGATGGATATACAATACAAATTGTTCCTAGAACAAGTCTCTCATTTTCCTCTCTCCCGCTAGCACTATTCTTACTTCTACCCAATTACATAATACTTCTAAAGAAACCTCATTTACATTGAGGGGAATTAGTGAGAAGAGAAATACAATGAGATAAAGAGATAATAGGCTGGACACGCATGTCCAATTTAATAAATTCTAAATTCATTACAACAATTTCCAAAATTGCTCCCACCCTTCTAATATCCATCTGATATACATTATTCATACAATACATCCAAGTATTCACACAAAGCATGTTGTCAATCAATCTAATCCAATTAATTAATCTTTAATTAATGACCATCCAATGTTCAAACAACGATTTGATTTGCGCGAGTCAAACTCGTTTAAGAATAAATACTCAAAGTACGTATTCTTGAATTATATCGAACTACAATTTTAAATCCAATTTAAATTATATTCAATACTAATTCGTATTTAATTCCAAATTAAATAATTACACTTATTTATGTGCCTTAAAGACTTGGATTCCAAATCCAATCTTAATGGGTCTCAAAAGCTCAATTAGTATCCAATACTATTCAATTAAAGTCCAATGGGCTTTTAATTAATTCTTTAGGCGTGGGCTTTGGCCATTATAGATCAAACCCAAAAGCCTTGGCCCATTTAGGAATCATCCCATGCCATAAAATCAATTTAGGCCCAATTAAATTATTAAAGGCCCAATTGTCATATTTTGGACTTTATGGAAATGGTTTAGGCCCAAATATAATCCAAGAATAAATTTTGGCCCAACCAAGCCCATTAGCCCAAATATAACAAATTAAATTAATATATCATTCCAAATTACACATTAATTCAATTAAAGTGTAATTAACATAATTAATTAATTAATCTAATGCTTCCAAAATATTAATTAATCCAATTTAATCATGTTCAACATTTCCAATTCATGTCCAACACAAATTGAAGCAAAATCAATTCTACAACATGCTTCAAAGTTCACGACAATAGCAACAAAAATCATTCAATTTGATTTCAATCCATTAAACCAACATTCAATATTTCTATCATGCTATTTAACACATCCAATTGTCAAATTTCCAAAATTCCAATTTAATCATGTTCAACATTTCCAATTCATGTCCAACACAAATTGAAGCAAAATCAATTCTACAACATGCTTCAAAGTTCACGACAATAGCAACAAAAATCATTCAATTTGATTTCAATCCAATTAAACCAACATTCAATATTTCTATCATGCTATTTAACACATCCAATTGTCAAATTTCCAAAATTCCACCATGAACTATCTAGGGTAATTTTCGGCCAAGGGTATATTTTGGGAAAATTAATCCTATCAATTTTTCACAAAATCAAAGATGCACAAATCCAATTGAACATCGTATAAACATAACCCAATCATCAATTTAGGCAAATCAAGCTCCAAGCCAAAAAATCCCAAATTAAAGTCCATAAACCCTAGAAATTAAATCAAGCTTAGATCTCGCTCTGATACCATTGTTAGTGTCATAGACATGCCACGGGATCTCTAAGCGTGATTATTGAGTGAATTAATCAAGAAAGTTGCGGAATACTTACATTGATCGGATTTTAGGATTTTTAAAATTCCATGGATGTTGAAGCTTCCAAACTCATTGGTGAGTATCATTATTACCTTCATTTGATTCCCATATGTGCTAGCAAGACCAAAATGGAACAAAGTTTGTCTCCCAAGGAGAAACAAATTTGCTCAAGAGAGAGGGAAGCAATCGACCCCTTTTAAAGTCATGGCCATTCGGCCAAGTCTACAAAAACAGAGGGCATATGCTTTCTTTTCTTTCGACCATGAAAAGAGAAGTCAGAGAGAGATTGTTTCTTTTTGTAAGTGTTCCTAGAACATGCCAAGATCATCTAAGAGTGATTTGTGTGTGAATAAAATCAAAAGAGTTGCGGAAAATACTCACATTGATCGGATGAGTTCAAAACTTTTTATGCATTTCGGTGGAAGCTCCAAGTCCTCTTGAGTGTTTCCAACACTTGAGTGAGTTTCCCTATCACCTTGATTCACTCATTGATGTGCTAGCAAGAACAAAAAATTGAAAGAAAAATTTCTCCTCCAAGAAGAAAGTGTTCAGCCATGGTAGAGAGAATGAGAGAGAGATGAAGTTTTTTGTTCTTGTTTTCAAAAAACTTATGACCAAGTCAACCCACAAAAGTGTGTATATCTTTTCAAAAAAGAAAAAGCAAAGTGTGTTGTGTAAGATTCATTAAAGGCTCTCAACAACTTCCATCACCAAAAAGTGACTAGTGATGTAAGTTGGTGGGGCCCACCTCTTAAATTCAAAATTCAAGTGACTTGTTCAATTAAATAATAATGCATCGCAAAATTATTACGGAAGTCGCTCGCGAATTAATTCTAAATTAATTCATTCGCTTGAATTAAAATCCAATTTTAATTCCGCATTGAAATATAATTTCAATTAATATATCTAATATATTATTTTAGCCCAATTAAATACATTACATAGTAAAATCGAATTTAACTATTAAATTTACTTTACCGATTAATTCCAAATTAATCACGTTCTCTCTTCTCGACGAATTTAATCCCAGATAAATTCTCGACGCAATTAATCCCATATTAATTCTTTCTCTTTTAATTAATCCCAGATTAATTTATTACTGTAATTAATCCTATATTAATTTTCTCTCTCATAATTAATCCCAGATTAATTTTCTGTTCGAGTCAAATCTCAACGGTGAATCTTCGGGAAGCGACCCAAGAGATCCCTGGATATGTTGGCAGTAAATATGGTCATCGGACTATCTGAATACGTGCGTACCCGGTACCACGTTCTTATCAATTTACAAGATATGGTTGGCTTCTAGCAAAGCACAGTACCTACCAAATTCTCCAGAAATATTCTTTAAAATAATATGTAATCTTTGTCAGACGTAGTATACGTAGCACTGCGTATTACGATCCAGTATCGAAATGTCACATGCTAGGCCTGGGGCTGGAATTGTGTCTGCGCTGTACGAAGCATATATCGGATCTCTGGTAACTAGTCTCTATATTCGGATAATCATGACCTTGTCATATTATCCCGATAGCTGCAGCATACAAGAGTACCAGTTCTGTATCCTGCGTGAACATCATCTCCATATGACTGAAGTGATACTTCCATCTTGACATCACATCCAATACACTACGATTCTCAGTATACCCAAAAGAGGCGTACACAGAACCTGTTAAAGCCCTGGACAACCAAAACCAAAGTATACTGATTGTCGCAAGTATTAGCGATGCAAGTCTCAGGTTAAGACCAAATACACCTACCCTGATTCGGATTCCCATAGACATATAGTCATACTGAGATTCCGATGGGTCTATCCAGAGCGAAGCTGTTTCCGTACCATCGATAAACAGAATCTCCTATTACACTTGCATCAATATCCAATACCCAAATATATGAGAACTTTGCCATTATGCCTCCATAATGCGCATAAGTGCAATACTAGTCTATTCCGCATTATCGATGTCCAATCTCGATAATACTACGACTAGGGATATTTAATGATTAAACCTTAGTAGATTAATATTGTCTCATATCTTATTAATCTGGTACTAATCATATGGACTTTTATCATTTATATATCCAGATAATCCAATTACAAATGATAAAAGAGCAATTTCCTTTGTCACATAGTTAATTTGTACAACAACAACATGTTCTGTACAAATAGTGATGCTATGGGTCATAATTGTCCAACAATCTCCCACTTGGCCTATAGCCAATCACTCAAGTGTCTAACACCTGACTATATACGAGTTGCTCAAATTTCTGCTGAGAAACAGCTTTCGTCAGCAGATTTACAATGTTATCATCTGATGCGTTTTATTCGATCATCACATCGCCACGATGTATGATCTGACGAATCAGATGAAATAGTCGAAGTATATACTTGGATCGTTGATGAGACCACGGTTCCTTAGCCTGCGCTGTAGCCTAACTCAGCTGCTAACAGAACTACTCCTAATCCATTTAGGATTATATAGATCCAAAATGCTTCTTTTGGTGCCTCAGCTGCAGCAATATTCCGCTTTTGTTATTTATTCGACAACAGTATCTTGCTGGGAAGATTTCCATCTCATTGTTCCGTTATTCAAGCTAAATATGTACCCTTATTAAGCCTTAAAGTCGTCTTTGTCGGTTTTGGAAACTTGCAGCGGTGAACCTAGTCACCTCAAGTTCTCCTTTCCCCATATTCCCAGAAAGCATCCTTAGTTCGTCCAAGATACTCAAGGATGTTCTTTACATTAATCCAGTGACCATCACCCGGATTGGCCTTATAGCGTCTACATATGCTCAAAGCATATGAGACATCAGGTCACATACATTTCAAAAACGTATGAGCTTTGGGTGGGTTGTCAACAGTTTTCTAGATCTATCCCAGTAGATCTTTATTCCTAGAATAAAGCCTGTTTCTCCCAGGTATTTCATGGAGAATTTTAATGAAAGCCAAGCTTTCACCGATTATATTACGGGAATGTTATTGCTTAGAAGCAATACATCATCAACTTATAGGACATTTACTGTCAGTGCGCTCCCACTAACCTTCTTATATACAAAAGAATCACATTCCTTTTAAATTAAATCATATACCATTATGATTACATCAAAACGCTAGTTCCAAGAACGCAATGCTTGCTTCAATCCATAAATGGATCGATTAACTTGCAAACCTTGTTTGCATGTTTTGGCACGATAAAACCGTTAGGATTTTGTAAACATCCTCCAAAAGGTTTTCGTTAAGGAAAGCGGTTTTGACGTCCATGTGCTATTTCATAAATGAAATATGCAGCATTAGCAAGCATTATCCAAATGGATTTAATCATGGCAATAGATAAAAAGTTTCATCGTAATCGACATCATGTCGTTAACGATACATTTTCTGTATAAGCCTAGCTGTATACATTTATATGTTGCCATCCACGTATGTCTTTCTTGAAGACACATTTAGTACCAATAGGCACAATGTCTTCTGGTACATCAACCAGTATTCAAACTTGGTTGCATACATGGAATTCATTTCGTACTTCATGGCACTTTGCCATAAAAGGAGTCGATACCTTGTATCACTTCCTCATACGTAGCCGATTCGTATTCCTCATTAAGATTGATATCTACATGAGGTGAGATCAGTAACCCATACCTCCCAGGTTGTTTTCTGAATCTCTCCGACCTACGTGGTTCTTGTGTATTCGAAGATTATTGGTACAGTTTCATCCCTGATGAACTGTTGGTGTTCCGTGAGGACTCGGTGCCTGGAACAGTATTACTCTGATTCTCATCGAGTTTTACTTTCCTCCCACTTACCAGTGCATATAGGAATTCCTCTTAGGAAAATCGCATGGAGAACAACAATTACATTGTTCTCATGTGAGTTGTATAAGTACTATACTTTGGTTTCCCTAGGACAACCTACAAATAGGCACTTATCCGATTTGGGTTCTAGTTTGGTATCATCCAAACATTCAATTATATGCCCAGCATCCCAAATCATCAGGAATGAGAAACCCGGTTTCTTTCCTGTTCATATCTAATATGAAGTTTGTCTAACAGATTTTCATGGAACCTTATTCAAAATAAGTATTGCACTGTTTAATGCGTATCCCTAGAAGGAAATTGGTAGCTCAGAGCGACTCATCATTAACCTTACCATGTCCAACAAAGTTCGGTTTCTCCATTCGGACATTGAGGTGTCCCGGGAGGAGTCCACTGTGAAAGAATACCATACTCTTTCAAGTAATCTTGAAACTCATATGTTTAAGTATTTTACATTATAGTCCGACCGTAATGTTTTTAATACTTTTATCGGTCTGTTTTCTTACTGCGTGTCGAAACCCTTTGAATTACTCAAAAGTTTCTGACTTGTGTCTCATACGATACACATAACTGTAACATGATGCCACATCCGTAAAGGTTACGAAGTATTCATATCCACCTTTAGCCTAGCTAGACATGGGCCCACTTACGTCACTATGAACGAGGGGTAACAGATCAGTGGTACTTGCACTTTTACCAAGTAAAATGTGTCTTAGGCACTTTGCCTAATAAACTAGATTCGTATGTTGGAGTTTCTACGGCCCCGAGGATCGATTATAAAGCAAGAAATAAGTGCGAATACAACGAGGGAGTTGCGGAATACTCACATCGATCGGTTGAGCGACGCGGCAACGAACAAAAATCAAATTCTGCTCACTGTCATGGTCACGGCAGTGGCTGTTGTTGGGCTATATTTTCGGCCATTGTTGGTCCTCCATGAAAGCTCCAAGCTTCGTCAAACGATTCCAAGCTCATGGGTGGACTTCCCTATCACCTTCACATGTCTCCCGGAGTGCTAGCTCTCGATGTTTTTGCCACAAAAACCATCACACTTGCTTCCCATATTCTCGATTTTGCCCAGCAAAAACCAGTGAAGAAAATGCCCAAATGGACGTAAATGAGAGGGAGATGAGAGAATAGAGAGTTGTGAATTAGTTGGTATTTGATTTCCAAAATCAAAACATATACCAAATAATTAAATAATAATATATGTCATTCAAGCTTTCAAAAGCTTTCCAACCACTTCCATCAACTCACATCACTCAATCAATCAATTGTCACATCACTCAAAATGACTAATGATTTGACGCTTGATGCGACTAATGATTTGACGCTTGATTTGACTTGCGTGCCGCACTCGAATTCGAAATGCGAATGCGCTCGCAAACAATCTCGGGCTCGGGTTCGCTAATTCTAAATTAACGAATTTTCCGTTGCGACGTAATTAAATGATTAAGCCTAGCGAAATCACTATTCACGTCGCTAACGAATTAATTCTAAATTAACTCGTTCGCCCGAATTAAAATCTAATTTCAATTCCGCGTCGAAATCCAATTTCGTTTAATATATCGAATATATTAATTTTATCGATTAATTCCAAATTAATCGTTCTCTCTCTTTAAACGATATTTTATCCCAGATAAAATATCTCCGCAATTAATCCCAGATTAATTTTCTCTCTCATCTAATTAATCCCAGATTAATTAAAAGTGCGAGTCATACGTCATCGGTGAATCTTCGGGAAGCGACCCATGAGATCCTCGAATATGTTGGCAGTAAATTCGGTCGTCGGACTATCCGAACACGTAAGTACTAAGTACTACGTTTTATCGATTTACAAGACAAGGTTGGCTTCTAGCAAAACGCCATGCCTACCCAATTCTCCAGAAATATCCTTACAGGAATATAAGGATCTATATCAAGTGTGATATACATAGTATTGCGTATTTCGATCCAGTATTGGATGATCACATGCAAGGCATGGGGCTGGTACAGTGTCTGCCCCGTACGAATCATATATCAGATTACGAGCAACTAGTCTCTTTAATATCGGATAATCATGACCAAGTCATATTATCCCGACGGTTGCAACCTTTTTAGAGAACCAGTTCTGTATCCCTACGCGATCATCAACTCCATATGACTGGAGTGACACTTTCATCTTGACATCACACCCAACACACTACGATTCTCAATATACCCATCAGAGGCGTACACAGAACCTCTTAAAGCCCTGGACGACCACAACCAAAGAATATTGATTGTCGCAAGTATTAGCGGTGCAAGTCTCAGGTTAAGACCAAATACACCTACCCTGATTTCGGACTTCCATAGACACATAGTCATACTACCAATGGAATTCCGAGGGAGTCTATCCAGAGCGAAGCTGTTTCCCATACCATCGGTAAAACACAACCTCCTATTACACTTGCATGAGTATCCTATACCCAAATATATGAGAACTATGCCTTTATGCCCTCACAACGCGCACACGTGTAATACTAGTCTTTTACGTATTTATCGATGTCCGATCTCGGTAATACTATGACTAGGGATATTTAATGATTTATCCTTCGTGGATTGATACTGTCTCATATCATTCTCAATCCAGGAACAAATCATAAGGACCTCCTATCATTTATACATTCTGGTGATCTAATCACAAATGATAAGAGTGCAATCTCCTTTGTCACATAGTTAATTTGTACAACAACACCATGATCTGTACAAATAGTGACGCTATGGGTCATAATTGTCCAACAATCTCCCACTTGGCCTATAGCTAGTCACTCAAGTGTCTTACACCCGAACTATGTACGGTTGGCTCAAATTGCTGAGAAAAGGCTTTCGTCAGCGGATTTGCATGATTATCGTCTGATGCGATTTATACGATCATCACATCGCCACGATGTATGATCCGAACGAATCAGATGAATAGTCGAAGTATGTATCTGGATCGTTGATGAGACCATTAATTCTTTAGCCTGCGCTACAGTCTAGCTTAGCTGCTAACATAACTATATCTAATCTAATTAGATATGTTATCGACCCAAATGGCTTCTATTGCTGCCTCAGCTGCAGCAATAACCCGCATTTGTTATTTATTCGGTAACAGTATCTCGCTTGGAATATTTCCAGCTTACTGTTCCGTTGTTCAAACTGTATAGTACCGTTTTACGACTTGTAGTCGTTTTATCGGTTGGGAAAATTGCAATAGTGATCCCAGTCACTTCAAGTTCTCTTTCTCCATAGTTTAAGACATCATCTTTAGTTCTCTAAGATACTAAGTATGTTCTTAACATCAATCCAGTGACTATCACTTGGATTGGCCTAATTGTGAATCCATATGCTCAAAGCGTATGGGACACCAGGTCGCGTACATTTTTCAATGTACGATTTCTCGGAGAGTATTAACAACTTTAAATCTATCCCAATAGATCTTTATTCCTAGAATAAAGGTTGTTTCTCCCAAGAATTCTACGGAGAATTTTCACGAAAGCCAAGCTTTCACCGATTATATTTATGGGAATATCATTTCCAAGAAATGACATATTATCATTACTTAGGACTTTATTGTCAGTGCACTCCCACTAACCTCCTTATATACACAAGAATCATTTTCGTTTTATATTAAATCATAAACCATTATGATTACATCAAAACGATAATTCCAAGAACCTAATGCTTGCTTCAATCCAAACATGGATCGAATAACCTGCAAACCTTGTTTGCTTGTTATGGTACGACAAAACTGACAGGATGTTGTAAATATCCTCCAAAAGGTTTCCTTTTCAGGAAAACGATTTTCTCGTAAAGCTGTCATATTTCATAAATGAAACACGCAGCTTTAGCAAGCATTATCCAAATGGATACCTTTCCGTTAAAAGCCTAGCTTTATACGTTGGTATGTTGCCATCCATGTATGTCTTCCTTGAAGACTTATAAGTACCAATAGGCACAATGCCTTGCGGTACATCAACTAGTATCCAAACTTGTTGATATACATGGAATCCATTTCGGATTCATGGCACTTTTCCATAATAGGGAGTCGATACCTTGTATCACTTCCTCATACGTAGTCAGTTGGTATTCCTCAATAAGATAGACATCTTTATGAGGTGAGATCAGAAACCCATACCCTAGGTTGTTTTCTGACTCTCTCCGAAATACGCGGTTCTTGTGTATTCGAAGATTACTGGTATAGTTTCATCCTTGATGAACTATTTGTGTTCCATTAAGATTCGGTGCCAGGAACAGTATTACTCTGATTTTCATCGAGTTTTACTATCCACCCACTTACCACTGCATATCGGTATTCCTCTTAGGAAAACCGCATGGTGAGCAACAATTACATTGTTCTCTTGTGAGTTGTATAAGTACTATACTTTGGTATCCCTAGGATAACCTACAAATGACACTTATCCAATTTGGGTTTTAGTTTGGTATCATCCAAACATATGCCTAGCATACCAAATGTTCAGGAATGAGAAAACCCAGTTTCTTTCCTGTTCATATCTAATATGAAGTCTGTCAAATAGATTTTATAGAACCTTATTCTAAATAAGTTTTGCACTGTTTATGCTTATCCGTTGAAGGAAATGGCAGCTCAGAGCGACTCATGATTAACCTTATCATGTCCAACAAAATTCGGTTACTCAGTTCGGACACACCGTCAAATTGACGTGTTCCGAGAGGAATCCTCATTGAAAGAATACTATACTCTTTCAAGTATATTAGAAACTTATTACTTAAGTATTTTCCATTACGGTCTTACCGTGACGGTTTAACACTTTAGCCGATCTGTCTGTCTACTTCGTGTCGAAACTTAAAAGTTTCCGATTTGTGTTTCAAAAGAAACACATAACCATAACGCGATGCCACATCCGTAAAGGTTACGAAATATTCATATCCACCTCTAGCCTAACTAGACATGGGCCCACTTGCTTCACTATGAACTAGGGCTAACAGATCAGTGGCATTTACACTTTTACTAAGTAAAGGTGTTATGGGCACTTTGCCCAATAAACTAGATTCGTAGACTTTATTTGAATATGATCAAATCAGTCCTAGTACCCACTCTTCGAAAGTGTGGATATACGATTCTTGTTTGATTGTGTCCCAGACAACAATGCCACAATATGTTTATTCTGATCAAATCAATTTGAGCTATTTGTTTGTCATGTAATATGTTTGAGATTTATTTATATTCAAAATATAAATGTTGTTATTTCACATCAAATGTGTTTATCTCAATATCATCTTTATATAATAAAACACTTTAGTGTTCTAGAATATAAAGGTCAATCCGCAATAGATTAAACACTGATATAGAGATAATGTATCTAGTCAAACTAGTTACATTATAACAGATTCCTAATTTAATTACACACCCGAAGGTAGTTCCTAAACTTAGGTATCTACGATTAAAACAGCGACTTTCGTCCCGTTTCCGATTCGCAGATAAATCTCTATTGAAGTCAGTATCCTGTTCAAAATAGATTCTGAACATCAATACATATATTTTATATTCCACACTAAGTATTTAAAATCCAATTTTAATACTAGTAGTGAACATAATATTGACAAACATATTTGAAGTCGGAGCCTTGTCCCGTCTTCAATTCCTTTATGTCTGCCTTGTCCAAATGGCAGTCACGCTTCCGCGATCCCATTTGCCACAATTTAGGCAAACATTTTGGGATATGTCATTTATCTTCCCAGAAGATTATAATGATTTTGCCTTTGCCCTTTTCATATTCCAGAAGTCTTTGGCCAAGCCTCGGGTTTCTAGAATATCAAAGTAAGGTGCGCATTGCGCTACTTGCCTTATTGCAAATTTTGACTTTGTATCATTGAGAATAGTCATTAACTCTCCAAGAGTTTATCATTGCAATATTTACTTCTAAAATCTAAGTATAGATTTATGAAGATCCCTCAATTTCAATATTATACTTTAAGGATCTAACCCTTAGTTCTGACAAATAAATTAAGGAGTCTACTGCGACAAGCTTAATGGATTAAGCACTAAAAGTTATCATCACATGAATCTTCCAAAGATCATGCTCTACTATTTGCTTAATTCCGGGCTTAGGCATAATATGTTATTTTATCAAATAAAGTAACTTATTAGTTTCCAGGACCATCCTGAAATTTTATTCCCAATTTGAAAAATTAAACCATTTAAATACATTTTCCCTAGATTATATCTTGATTCTAATAGTCCAACTATTTAATCAACGATTTACGGGTACTTTTAAATATAATGATTATTATAGTCCAACTATATTAATCAACTATACTTTTAATTTATTTGTTTGAATATAGTCCAACTATTTTAAAACAACAATTTAAATATTAGTCCAACTAACATTTAATTTATTTGACGAATGATATTTGATTGAGCGCGTATGGTAAGTAATTAAACGAATATTGCAAATTCAATTCTTGCCTCCCACTATTTTTCGACGAGCCTCTAACCTTCTGTCGAGTACTCGGGAAACCGTGTTTCCTAGCGGGCTAGGATCCCGTTAAATATCACACAATCTTGACTTTGGCCAACAAATTGTATGATAATTAACTAGGTAGATCTCTAAGATCAATTGGATCCAATCCAATTCCTAGATCCAGTAGGGGGACATCCAAGTCCGAAACATATATCTTATATATGCCAATACATCCAATGTATTGCCTAACCTTTTTCCTCTGAATCAACTAAGCCTTGGCTTTGGCACAACAAACTTAGTGATCTCAGTTAAGCGCGACCCATTGACCATGGAAAGCTTCGTAATCAATGTCGATGGACAAGAAGTGGTCTTGAATTTGGCCAACAAACCATAACTTGGACAAGACACCAATATAGAACAAAGCTCTCGTGATTCAAACACATCCTCGACGGACAAAGGCCTTGACTTTGGCCAACAAGCCAATGCCAGTCTTGGATCTTGAGTAAGAATCACTCAATGGAAGGAAAAACGCTTAATATTTTGCGAGGGTTTTTCGAGTGCAAATTGACAACCAATTTATTATCTTTGTTAAGGTCTCATCATCATACACCCTTAAACATGCATTCTAAATACGTAATAAAGCGCTTATAATAAAATAATAATGATATGCGGATGGATACTTAACACATTGATCCTAGATCATCATACACCCTTAAACATGCGTTCTAAATACATAATAAAGCGCGTATAATAAAATAATAATGATATAGATGTTGGAGTTCTACGGCCCCGAGGATCGAATACAAAACATAAAATAAACATGCGAATACATCACGAGGGAGTTGCGGAATACTCACATCGATCGGTTGAGCGACGCATTGGACAACAAAAATCTGATTTTCTGCCTCCCTTCATGCTCGGCAGTGAGCTGTGAAATAGTCCTCCATTTTCGGCCAAATGAGGTCCTCCAAGCAAGCTCCAAGCTTGTGTTGAACTTCCATGCTCATGGGTGGACTTCCCTATCACCTTCGCATGTCTCTCGGAGTGCTAGCTCTTGACGATTTTGCCACAAAATCGCCACACTTTTGCTTCCCATCTCACGTTTTCTGCCCAGAAAAACCAGTGAAGAAAATGGCCAAATGGCCGAGAGAGAGAGAGGAGTTTTGGCTCCAATTCGTGAGCCAATGAGAGAGAATAAGTTGATTAATTGTTTTTAGGTTTTTGTATATCTAATACACAAAACCAAAAAAGTCAAATACCAATTAAAAAATTGTAAATGTCTTTCAAGCTTTTCAACAGCTCCTATCAACTCACATCAATCAATCAATCAATGTGACAAATTGTCACATCACTCAAAGTGACTAATGATTTGACGCTTGATGCGACTAATGATTTGACGCTTGATTTGACTTGCGTGCCGCACTCGAATTCGAAATGCGAATGCGCTCGCAAACAATCCCGGGCTCGGGTTCGCTAATTCCAAATTAACGAATTTTCCGTTGCGATGCAATTAAATGATTATGCCTAGCGAAATCACTATTCACGTCGCTAACGAATTAATTCTAAATTAACTCGTTCGCCCGAATTAAAATCTAATTTGAATTCCGCGTCGAAATCCAATTTCGTATAATATATCGAATATATTATTTTATCGATTAATTCCAAATTAATCGTTTTCTCTCTTTAATTGATATTTTATCACAGATAAAATATCTCTACAATTAATCCCAGATTAATTTTCTCTCTTTTCTAATTAATCTCAGATTAATAAAAGTGCGAGTCATACGTCATCGGTGAATCTTCGGGAAGCGACCCATGAGATCCCCGGATATGTTGGCAGTAAATTCGGTCGTCGGACTATCCGAACACGTAAGTACCTCGTACTACGTTTGTACCGATTTACAAGACAATGTTGGCTTCTAGCAAAACGCCATGCCTACCCAATTCTCCAGAAATATCCTTACATGAATATAAGGATCTACATCAGGTGTAGTATACATAGTATTGTGTATGTCGATCCAGTATCGGATGATCACATGCTAGGCCTGGGGCTGGAATTGTGTCTGCCCCGTACGAAGCACATGTCAGATGTCTGGTAACTAGTCTCTATAATCTGATATACATGACCTAGTCATAATATCCCGATAGCTGCAACATTTAAGAGAACCAGTCCCGTATACTACGTGACCATCATCTCCATATGACTGGAATGATACTTCCGTCTTGACATCACACCCAACACACTACGATTCTCGATATACCCAGAAGAGGCGTACACAGAAATCGGTTAAAGCCCTGGACGAACAAAACCAAAGTATATTGATTGTCGCAAGTATTAGCGGTGCAAGTCTCAGGTTAAGACCAAATACACCTACCCTGATTTCGGACTTCCATAGACACATAGTCATACTACCAATGAAATTCCGAGGGGGTCTATCCAGAGCGAAGCTGTTTCCCGTACCATCGGTAAAACACAACCTCCTATTACACTTGCATAAGTATCCTATACCAAAATATATGAGAACTATGTCGTTATGCCCTCACAACGCGCACAAGTGTAATACTAGTCTTTTACGCATTTATCGATGTCCAATCTCGATAATACTCTGACTAGGGATATTTAATGATTTATCCTTCGTGGACTGATACTGTCTCATATCATTCTCAATCCAGGAACAAATCATAGGGACCTCATATTATTTATATATCTTGGTGATCTAATCACAAATGATAAGAGATCAATCTCATTTGTCACATAGTTAATTTGTACAACAACACCATGATCATTACAAATAGTGACGCTATGGGTCATAATTGTCCAACAATAGAAATTGTGTTTGCTAACTTGTGGGTGAACATATATGTACTTTTTTAAGTCATATTTTGGTGAGTTAACAGGTCGAAGGTTGACACGACACAATAATTTGTAAATAATCGTGTTATAATTGAGTTAATAAGTCAATAACTTGAGACATTAACCCGACACGATTATGAGTTAATTAATATCAACCAGTGTTTTAAAACTCGCACCGAATAGGCCGATCATACCGGTTGAACCGGGACCTGGTCCAAAGTATGGTTCGAGTGAGCCATTTAGCTCGGGGAGTATTTGAACTGGCCTCAAACCTGCCGAATCGATGATCTAGTCCAGGTTCAGCAGGTTTTTGAGCCCTTTTTTATTTTTTTAATTAATTTAGGTTTTTTTTTTATATTTTTGTAAACAATAATAAAAAATATAATTAATTAGTGACTTTGGGTTGACCCTTGATTTGTCTCCAATCCAATCTCTAACTCTTGACCCTCTTGCTATCTCAGATCAGTAGACCGGACCAGATTTCAAAACACTAATATCAACACGATCCATTTAAAAAATATCAAATTTAACAATCCAAAATTATTTATCCGTATTCATGTCAAATTTTGTTAGCTCTAATTGGAAGAATCCCTCAAGTAATTAGAAGAATGAAAGTCAATCAATGAGGGCGCCCGCCAAATGGAAAGGTCAAATCATCACCCACCAAAGTTTGCAGAAACAATCAATCTCCACCATCCATTTAAAAGTGGACCCACTTTTCTGCAGTCAATATTCATTCCAACTCTGCTCACAATTGTAACAGAGTAAAACTCTCCTCACACCACTTAACTCATCATATAAAATTAAAATTAAAATTAAAATTAAAAAAATAATTAAAAAAAAAAATGAACAATAAAAGTAAAATGGTCCAAGTGAAATATCTGTTTCATCATTAAGATCAAACCCTAAATCGAACCGTTTTTTATTATACTCTGTTCATTCATTTATCACAGAAAAAGCAAAAAAAAAAATTATCTCTTTGTTTTTCGGTTTTTTTTTTTTTTTTTTTGGGTTCAATTTTTGAGTGATTTTGGTTGGAGATATTAGTCATGGCGTATGCATCTCACATAATCAATCACTCTAGAAAGGTACAATAATTGCAATGTTCAGTCTCTTAGTTTTGATTGATGTCATTTCTTTTTGGGTATTTAGTGTTAGAATTATTTGGGAATTTAGACTCTAAAAATCTCAACTTTGAAGTTAATTTCACTAATGTCTAAGAAATAGATTATTTCTTGTGTTGTTTTCAGCTCAAATTCAGTATCTGTTCGTGTATTAAATTCACATTGTAGAAAAACACAACTTTGATTTTGGCTTTGCTCATTTAAGTTCATTGAATTGATGGTGTTTAAATTCAGTGTGTATTTTTTACTTGATGATCTTAAGTAATGAAGTAATTTTTTGGATTAGTCTTTGGTTTTGTTTTGTGGTTAATTGAGTTTTGATTGTTAGCTTTAGTGTTGAGCGATGATTTTGGCATTTTAAAGGCTTATTGGATTAATGGGTTGTTGATAATGTGTCCAATCCGTGTCGAGTTTGGTCATATTGGTTTTAGAATCATAGGCATGGTAATTCAGTTTTAAAGGTATGTATAGTGATAATGACTTCTTATTTACATGGTTTGAGCTGAAACATGGACATGATCAATCTATGTTTCTATTTTAATTACTGCTTTCTTTGTTCTCTTTATTTTTTAAGAATATCCTTTTGTTAGTAATTTCATTCTAAGGAGTTTTATCCCCTTTTTTTTTTTGGCAGTTGAAGAATGTTTCATATTTGCTGCGGCATGAGAATGCCGTTTTGGTTCGTTGGTTTTCAGACAATGCTGTTAGTAAAAGGGATGGTATGTAATATGTATATGATCTTGATTATTCAGGGCTGCTTTATGTTTTGCAGCTTGTGTTACTACTTACTAGTTTTGTCCATGCATTCTGCTGATCTCAGAGATCTAAAACTCTCCATGGGTTTAGTCTAACTAGCTAAATATGGATGAATTCTGTTAATCAAGTGAAGTTTGTTATTTTCCAGATCTTCTTAAGATTCATCGTCATGGCTGTGTTAATTCACCCACCAATGGCACTGTAAGTGCAGCCATCTTTTTCTTTTAGAAATGGAGCAATAAATAATGATAGTGATTGGAGCCCTTACTTGCCCTTTTTCCCCTTCCTTGCGCTACTGCTACATCACTGACCATTAGTCTTTTGGAAAATTAACTGAACCTATTTGGAAGATGTTAACACTTTCACATCCTGTAATCTAGGTATCGTCACTAGGTGTATTCAAGAAAAACTTTTCTACTATTTCACGAAAAGCCGGAAGTCCTATGGCTGGATCATTAGTCAACAGGGTATTTGCATGGTATGTTTTGCAATAGTTTTTCCTATTTCTTCCTCTTCCTCTTCTTATTATTAACTCAACTGGCAAATGCTTTCTTGTTGCTTTTATTGTGCCTGACTACTTCATTATCCATTATCAGTTCACAGGTACTCTTGAAGAGAGGATTTTCGTCCGATTCAGGTAGGCTTTATTGTTTTTTCTTAAAACTTCTGTATAAATGTTTTTGTAGCTTATTCAGAACTTTCTTTATGGAAGACAAGTTATATAGTTTTGGAGCTTACTTTCAAAGGTAAACTTTTCCATTTTGCTGGCGTTTTCTATTTCCTGGTCACTAAATTATATTTATGTGCAACGTACGTACTCTTTTCAATCTTTTTATACAGCTTGAACCATTTTATATCTGAAAATGATTTAATTCTTTATTTTTTCTGGTTCTACCTTACCTATAACTTTCCCCTTTGGAGCAGCGATATGGCACATGATCCAATGAACAATAGTATTCTTTTGTTTATTCTTGAAGATGGCATTTGATGTTCGTGTCAAAATCACTGCATCTTCCCTGTATCTCTTCTTCAGATTTAATATTTATCATGCTCATTTGCTGGATTTTTTATTTTTCATTTTAGATTTTAGTTGGTTGGTCATGTTATCCTTGCAGACTTATTCAATTTACTAACAAGTCCGGAAAATTATCTTCCAGGTCTGCCTCCACACCAGGAGATTGGAATGCCCTCCCTTTCTCCCACAATGCAAGAGGCATGTACCTTGTCATAAATCTACAACAATTATGACATGGTGATTTTTTTGTTTCCTGTTGGGTGATTCTTTTTTGCAATGCAGGGTAATATTGCAAGGTGGTTAAAGAAAGAGGGTGATAAGCTGTCTCCTGGTGAAGTACTCTGCGAAGTTGAAACTGTAGGTTTCTTATTCTGGTTATTAGTTGAATTTCAGCACTTGGTTAAATCACAGGTTTATCTGCATTGCTCAGCATGGAAATTTGACATTCTACCTGTTGTTTGATACTAATAGGATAAAGCAACAGTTGAGATGGAATGTATGGAGGAAGGTTATCTTGCCAAGATAGTAAAAGGAGATGGTTCAAAAGAAATTAAAGTTGGTGAGGTATTGATTTTATTTGGGAGATGCTTCTTTGCATGTATATGTTCTAACCCTTGCCTTTGAGTTAGTGTTTGAGTTTGGAAATATTATAGAGTTTGTGCTCTATATAGGTGATTGCTATCACTGTTGAAGAAGAGGAGGATATTGCAAAGTTTAAAGATTACAGTCCTTCAGCATCTGATGCTGATGCTGCTCCAGCAAAAGAGCCTTCCCCCCCTCCCAAGCAGGAAGAGGTTAAAAAACCAGTCAGCTCACCAGAGCCAAAGATCTCCAAGCCCAGTGCTGCTTCTTCTGAAGATCGCATTTTTGCCAGTCCTCTTGCAAGACAATTGGCTGAAGAACATAATGTTAGTCATGTTTAGTACCAAAATTGAAATATTTAGGTTAATAATAGATAGTATTGATTGAAGTCATCTCTAGCTAACTTTTGTTATTTCACCTTTTTTTTTCCTGTATGATTTAAGGTTTCACTCTCTAGCATCAAGGGATCAGGTCCTGATGGACGCATTGTGAAGGCCGATATTGAAGATTATTTGGGTATCACATTTATAAGTTTTCTGATTGGAGTCTGAAATTTATAAATCTTTGTTAATATGACGGAATTTAAATTATATTTATAATGTATGAAATTGAGTTGATTGCTAAAGAGTTTCCCTTGATGTAGCTTCTCGTGGAAAAGAAGTTCCAGCCAAAGCTCCTAAGGGTGAAGCAGCTCCAGTTTTGGACTATGTTGACATCCCTCATTCTCAAATCAGAAAGGTAAAATTTTCTTGTCCAAAAGAAAAGGAAAAAGTGTTGTTTTGTTCTTATCACAATCTAGCTGAAGCTAATGTCTGTATACTTTTGACAGATCACAGCCTCGCGCTTGTTGTTCTCAAAGCAAACTATCCCACATTATTATTTAACAGTTGATACATGTGTTGACAGTCTCATGGGGTGAGTAGTTGTTTCTGACATCTCTGAAGATATAGCCCCTTATTGCATATTGCATATTATATGAATGATTCTGTCTCCAGTTTGCGAAACCAACTCAATTCCATACAAGAGGCTTCAGGCGGGAAGCGGATATCTGTCAATGATCTTGTGATTAAGGTATACAGTTTTCCCTGTGCATAACCACAGAGCATTGGCATTTGGATAGTATAAGTATAATGTTTCTTGGTTAAATAACTTATGGGATGACCTTTGGAAATTTACAAGGCTTGAAATCACTTGAATAAATGCACTGTTTTTACAGCTTAGATTTTATATATTTTTTGTTATTGGTTTTGAGTTTTTTTAATGGAGCTTTAATGTGTAAACAACTGAAGGCTGCAGCCTTGGCTCTACGAAAAGTTCCTCAGTGCAATAGCTCATGGACTGATGAATATATCCGACAGTAAGTAAACTATACGAGAAATTGGATTATATTAGTTGAAAATCGTTTCTGTTTAAAAAAAGTGACATTTCTCTTGTGATTACTAATCCAGATTTAAGAATGTGAATATCAATGTAGCAGTACAGACAAATAACGGTCTTTATGTCCCAGTTATCAGGGTGAGCAGTTATTATCTTTCACCTTGTTGAACAATTTCTTGCATCAGTTCCATTGACAAGAATTTTTATGGTGCAAATTGTAGGATGCTGACAAGAAAGGCTTATCCACAATTTCTGAAGAGGTGAAACAGTTGGCCCAGAAAGCCAAAGACAACAGCTTAAAACCACAAGACTTTGAGGTAACAATTACATTTTTATGTTGACGATTGTCAGGTGAATCATGATCAGCTCATGTTTTTTTTTTATCATGATCAGCTCATGTTTTTTTTTTTTTGTTCTGAGTGAATATTGGGTTTTCCTGTTTGCAGGGAGGCACATTTACAGTTTCCAATTTGGGAGGACCCTTCGGCATCAAGCAATTCTGTGCCATCATCAATCCTCCTCAATCTGGCATTCTTGCAGTTGGATCTGGTAAGTTCAGCTCTTAATTTCACATTCTGAAAATCAAATTGAATGTCCTCCTCTGCTGTGTTGTAATAATCTTTGTCCTCTTCTGCTGTGTTATAATAATTTTGGTCATTTGAATGTAATCACGAGCAGCTGAGAAGAGGGTTGTCCCTGGCTCGAGCCCAGCTGAATACAAATCTGCTTCATTCATGTCTGTAACACTAAGTTGCGATCATCGTGTAATAGATGGTAGGTATCCCGACAGTCATCATTTAGTAGTCCAGTGAAGCCTTACCTGATCTAAGTAACCCTGATGACTTGCTGTTTGTACAGGTGCAATTGGTGCTGAATGGCTGAAAGCATTCAAAGGATATGTTGAGAATCCAGAGTCGATGTTGCTCTAAATCAAACTCTTCTTTTTCCTAGTTGCTGAATCAGTTTAGATCTTGGACGGGATTGGCATGATTGTATCACTGAGCACATTCAGTTTTTGGTTTTGATTTTGTTTTTGTTTTTGTTTTCCCTTTTATTGGAACTGCACATTTAATTTTTTTTTTCCTTGGGAATAAGAGAAGGGGATTGTGGTTTGAAACCATGACCATGATTGACTGGAGTGTAATTAGTAATTACCCCTTTTATGTGAACAATGATTTGATAAACCAGTGTTCTTTCATTGGAGTTTACAATTTACATATTGTTGCCATTATTTTCTCTGTTATTGGATTATGCTTGTCCTGTAGTCTCTGACCTGAAACCTTCTTCTTACCATGGTCACAAACACAAGTATTAAGGGTAATATAGGAAATTAACCCCTCAAATAAATCTTCATCGGCAATGAATTTGTTTGGTTAGTTGGGAACCAAATTAAACTTGACAAACAAACAGAAAATCACAGAGAAATCAAGAAGTTAACGTGGTTCGGCGGAGAGTGGCTTCAACCTACGTCCATGAGCGCAAAGAATAAAATCTTTATTACTCGCTTGGGTCAGAACCAACCGGCATTCTCTCTCTCGCACTAAGTTTTTTGGTCTTTCTTTACAAATGATGAAATGTAAAAATTACTAACATTTGAATCTGAGTCTTCAACTCATTTATAGGCTTCTAAATTCACTGTTCCACCAACCCATGATGTCAACTCATGTCATTCTGTCATAATCGCCCATGCTCCTTTTCCCCAACCGCTCTGCAAACAGTAGCTCTGGTCTTCTGACAACCACTCTGCAAACGGTAGCTCTGGTCTTCTGACTCAACCACTCTGCTAGTATTCTCACCTTTTGTCCTATGCTACACGTTCTGCCCACGTGACAGCCCACAACTCAACCATTCTGACAATGTTCCATGTGCCAGAGAGAGCCTTTGACCTACCCACATCACGTCAGCCTTCTGAAGGCTCAAACTTTCATATGGGGCTTACATTATTCATACATAAGCACAAAATACTGCAACCTCGACCTCGGTCCTCGGGTAGAATGCCGAGGTGAATGGTGCTGGATCCTCTTCCTTACTTCTTTACCAGATTGGGACGGTAGTCATGGACTACCTCGGGCCGGCCTCCGCAGACGCTCAAATGCTGCCGAATTTGATATCTTTTCATTAGGTCGAGTCTATACCCCCAACTGTCCAACTGACTCTTCCCCTCAAGTCCTTTTGTGCCTCGGGCTCGAGCCCCTTGTCTAAACACTCATCCTCACAAGGACATTGGACCATCTGTTTAAGTGCAAACCCTCTTATACCTCCCTCCAGGTTTCAGAGTTCCTCGGGGCTGAAAATCACCATCAACATCTGTCATCTAGTTCTCGGTATCAACGAGTTTGTGAGTTGATGTCGGGAACTACAATGGAGGTGTAGATTGTGTTGGGAAAACTCTAAGTCTCGAGGATCGATTATCAAGCATAAAACAACATGTGAATACATCGAGGAAGTCGTGAAATACTTACATCGATCATTTGAGCGACGCGAGGGACAACAAAATTCTTTTTCTCCCTCCAAGATGGCTCGGCAGTCCACTGGTTTTGCTCCTCTAAGAATCGGCCATGGATGTCCATAAAGCTCCAAGCTTTGTGTGTTTATTCCAAGCTCACATGTGCGGTTCCCTATCACCTTCGCAAGACTCAAATGGTGTGCTAGCACTTAGGAAATTTTGCCACAAAAATCCATATTGCTTCTCCTTGACTCACGGCTTTCACCAGAATTTTGAGGAAGAAGAAGTTGCCCCTTGGGCGAGAGAGAGGGAGGAAGAAAGAGAGAAAATGTGTTGGTTGTTGGTTGGTGAAAATTGTGTATCTAATACACTTTTATCAAATCCAAAATTGTAAAAACCTTTTCCAAAAAAGTCAAACGCAATTTTGGAGCCAAAAGCAATTAATGCTTTCCAACCACTACATCAACTATTCACATCACTCAATCAATCAAATGACAAGTTGTCACATCACTCAAAGTGACTAATGATTTGACGCTTGATTCGACTAGCGATTTGACGCTTGATGTGACTTGCGGGCCGCACTTGAATTCGAAATGCGAATGCGCTCGCAAACACTCCCGGGCTCGGGTTCGCTAATTCCAAATTAACGAATTTTCTGTTGCGACGTAATTAAAAAATTATGCCTAGCAAAATCACTATTCACATCGCTAAAGAATTAATTCTAAATTAGCTCGTTAGCCCGAATTAAAATCTAATTTCAATTCCGCGTCGAAATCCAATTTCGTATAATATATCAAATATATTATTTTATCGATTAATTCCAAATTAATCGTTCTCTCTCTTTAAATGATATTTTATCCCAGATAAAATATCTCCGCAATTAATCTCAGATTAATTTTCTCTCTCATTTAATTAATCCCAGATTAATAAAGTGCGAGTCATACGTCATCGGTGAATCTTCGGGAAGCGACCCATGAGATCCCCGGATATGTTGGCAGTAAATCCGGTCGTCGGACTATCCAAACACATAAGTACCTAGTACTACGTTTCTACCGATTTACAAGACAAGGTTGGCTTCTAGCAAAGCGCCATGCCTACCCAATTCTCCAGAAATATCCTTACAGGAATATGTGATCTATATCAGGCGTAGTATACATAGTATTGCGTATTTCGATCCAGCATCGGATGTCACGTGCTAGGCCCGGGGCTGGAATTGTGTCTGCCCCGTACGAAGCACATATCAGATCTCTGGTAACTAGTCTCTATAATCGGATAAACATGACCTAAGAGAACCAGTTCCGTATCCTACATGACCATCATCTCCACTATGACTGGAGTGATACTTCTGTCTTGACATCACACCCAACACACTACGATTCTCAATATACCCAGCAGAGGCGTACACAAAACCCGTTAAAGCCCTGGACGACCTAAAACCAAAGTACATTGATTGTCGCAAGTATTAGCGGTGCAAGTCTCAGGTTAAGACCAAATACACCTACCCTGATTTCGGACTTCTATAGACACATAGTCATACTACCAATGGAATTCCGAGGGGTCTATCCAGAGCGAAGCTGTTTTCCGTACCATCGGTAAAACACAACCTCCTACTACACTTGCATGAGTATCCTATACCCAAATATATGAGAACTATGCCGTTATGCCCTCACAACGCGCACAAGTGTAATACTAGTCTTTTACGCATTATCGATGTCCAATCTCGATAATACTCTGATTAGGGATATTTAATGATTAAACCTTTGTGGATTGATATTGTCTCATATCATCTCAATCCAGGAACTAATCATAAGGACCTCCTATCATCTATATATCTTGGTGATCTAATCACAAATGATAAGAGTGCAATTTCCTTTGTTATATAGTTAATTTGTACAACAACACCATGATCTGAACAAATAGTGACGCTATGGGTCATAACTGTCTAACAGATTGTACCCCATGTCCTCGGGTCTCAACTCACAACTATCCATACCGCCACGTCCCTCGGGTCGGGGAGGCACATGTATCACCAAAGATTTCAATTTTTGTAATGATTGCCTCTCTTTCACCACCAACTGAAGAGTATTTCTTGGGTTTCTGAATCACCTCTAGGAAGATGTGAAGCCTTAATGTTCATTAAATGCCAGTCATGTCTGTCAGGGCTTTTTTTCTTCCTCTCTCTGAGAAGGCAGGTTGTAGGACACAGAAATCGGCGACGCTGTTCCAGGCTCGCGGCATGGTTGGGAGTACGGAGTAGTGTTGGAGTTTGCTAAGGTCCCAAGGATCAATAAACAAACATGAAACAAGTGCGAATACAAATCAATGAGTTGCGGAATACTCACATCGATCGGTTGAGCGACGCGACAACGAACAAAACTTGAAATTTTGCTCACTGCATGTCACGGCAGTGGCTGTGTTTTGATCTCCTCCATTTCGGCTTCAAGCTTCAAGAATCAAGCTCCAAGCTTCGTCAAACGATTCCCGACTCATGGGTGGACTTCCCTATCACCTTCGCATGTCTCTCGGAGTGCTAGCTCTCTTGATTTTTGCCACAAAAATCAAACACTTTGCTTCCAATTTTCTCCTTGGCTCACGGCAAAACAGAACCAGTGAAGAAGTGCCCTTATTGGGCGAGAGAGAGAAGAAGTAAAAGAAAAAGAGAGAGATGTCTGTGTTGTTGTTCCAATTGTGTATCTAATACAACAATAATTAAAAGTCAAATACCAAAATCAAATAAAGGTAAATAACTTTTAATTAATCCAACAACTCACATCAACCATCACACTTGAGTGTCAAACACTCAAACATCAACTTACATCAAGTCAATCAAGTTGTCAAGTCACATCACTCAAAGTGACAAATGATTTGACGCTTGAAATGACTAGTGATTTGACGCTTGATGTGACTAATAATTTGACGCTTGATTTGACCTGCGTGCTGCACTCGAATTCGAAATGCGAATGCGCTCGCAAATAATCCCGGGCTTGGGTTCGCTAATTCCAAATTAACGAATTTTCCGTTGCGACGCAATTAAATGATTATGCCTAGCGAAATCACTATTCACGTCGCTAACGAATTAATTCTAAATTAACTCGTTCGCCCGAATTAAAATCTAATTTTAATTCCGCGTCGAAATCCAATCTCGTTTAATATATCGAATATATTAATTAATCGATTAATTCCAAATTAATCGTTATTCTCTCTTTAATTGATGTTTTATCCCAGATAAAATATCTCCTCAATTAATCCCAGATTAATTTTCTCTCTCATCTTATTAATCCCAGATTAATTAGAAGTGCGAGTCATACGTCATCGGTGAATCTTCGGGAAGCGACCCATGAAATCCTCGAATATGTTGGCAGTAAATTCGGTCGTCGGACTATCCGAACACGTAAGTACTAAGTACTACGTTTTACCGATTTACAAGACAAGGTTGGCTTCTAGCAAAGCGCCATGCCTACCCAATTCTCCAGAAATATCCTTACAGGAATATAAGGATCTATATCAGCCGTAGTATACGTAGTATTGTGTATTTCGATCCAGTATCGGATGATCACGTGCTAGGCCTGGGGATGGAATTGTGTCTGCCCCGTACAAAGCACATGTCGGATGTCTGGTGACTAGTCTCTATAATCTGATAAACCTGACCTTGTCATTTTATCTCGATGACTGCAGTACATAAGAGTTTAGTACCGTATCCTACGTGACCATCATCTCCATATGACTGAAGTGATACTTCCGTCTTGACATTACACCCAACACACTACGATTCTCGATATACCCAGAAGAGGCATACACAGAAACCGGTTAAAGCCCTGGACGACCAAAACCAAAGTATATTGATTGTCGCAAGTATTAGCGGTGCAAGTCTCAGGTTAAGACCAAATACACCTACCCTGATTTCGGACTTCCATAGACACATAGTCATACTACCAATGGAATTCCGAGGGGGTTCATCCAGAACGAAGCTGTTTCCCGTACCATCGGTAAAACACAACCTCCTACTACACTTGCATGAGTATCCTATACCCAAATATATGAGAACTATGCCGTTTGTGCCCTCACAACGCGCACAAGTGTAATACTAGTCTTTTACGCATTTATCGATGTTCGATCTCGATAATACTCTGACTAGGGATATTTAATGATTAATCCTTCATGGACTGATACTGTCTCATATCATTCTCAATCCAGGAACTAATCATAGGGACCTCCTATCATTTATATATCTTGGTGATCTAATCACAAATGATAATAATGCAATCTCTTTTGTTACATAGTTAATTTGTACAACAACACCATGATCTGTACAAACAGTGACCCTATGGGTCATAATTGTCCAACAATCTCCCACTTGGCCTATAGCCAGTCACTCGAGTGTCTACCACCCGAACTATGTACGGTTGGCTCAAACTGCTGAGAAAAGGCTTTCATCAGCGGATTTGCATGATTATCGTCCGATGCGATTTATTTGATCATCACATCGCCACGATGTATGATCCGAACGAATCAGATGAATAGTCGAAGTATTTATCTGGATCGTTGATGAGACCATTAATTCTTTAGCCTGTGCTGACGCCTAGCTCAGCTGCTAATAGAATTATATCTAATCTTATTAGATTTGTTATCGACCCAAATGGCTTCTATTGCCGCCTCAGCTGCAGCAATAACCCGCATTTGTTGTTTATACGGTAACAGTATCTTGCTTGGAAGATTTCCAGCTCACTGTTCCGTTATTCAAATTATATAGTACCGCTTGCGACTTATAGTCGTTTTATCGGTTTAGGAAACTTGCAGTAGTGATCCCAGTCACTACAAGTTCTCCTTCTCCACAGATTAAAACATCATCCTTAGTTCTCTAAGATACTAACGGATGTTCTTAATATCAATCCAGTGACTATCACTTGGATTGGCCTGTTTGTGACTCCATATGCTCAAAGCGTATGAGACACCAGGTCACGTACATTTTTCAATGTACGATTTCTTGGAGAGTTTTCATGAAAGCCAAGCTTTCGCCGATTGTATTTATGGGAATATCATTAAGAAATGATATATTATTATCATTATTTATAGGACAACGATTGTCAGTGCGCTCCCACTAACCTCCTTATATACACATGAATCATTTTCGTTTTGAATTAAATCATAAACCATTATGATTACATCAAAACGATAATTCCAAGAACCTATGCTTGCTTCAATCCAAACATGGATCGAATAACCCGCAAACCTTGTTTGCTAGTTTTGGTACGACAAAACCGACAGGATGTTTTAAACATCCTCCAAAAGGTTTCCTTTTCAGGAAAGCGATTTTCCCGTAAAGCTGTCATATTTCATAAATGAAACATGCAACATTAGCAAACATTATCTAAATGGATTTACCATGGCAACAAGTAAAAGGTTGAATTAAAATCAACACAATGTTGATAACGATACCTTTCCGCTAAAAGCCTAGCTTAGAACGTTGGTATGTTTCCATCCATGTATGTCTTCCTTGAAGACTTATATAGTACCAATAGGCACAATGCCTTGCGGTACATCAACTAGTATCCAAACATAGTTGATTTACATGGAATCCATTTCGGATTCATGGCACTTTGCCATAATAGGGAGTCGATACCTTGTATCACTTCCTCATACGTAGTCAGTTGGTATTCCTCAAAAGATTAACATCTTTATGAGGTGAGATCAGAAACCCATACCCCAGGTTGTTTTCTGATTCTCTCCGACATACGCGGTTCTTGTGTATACGAAGATTACTGGTATAGTTTCGTCCTTGATGAACTATATTTGTGTTCCATTAGGAATCGGTGCCTAGAATAGTATTACTCCGATTTTCATCGAGTTTTACTATCCTCCCACTTACCACTGCATATAGGTTTTCCTCTTAGGAAAACTGCATGGTGAGCAACAATTAAATTGTTTTCTTGTGAGTTGTATAAGTACTATACTTTGGTATCCCTAAGATAACCTACAATTTGGCACTTATCCAATTTGGGTTATAGTTTGGTATCATCCAAACATATGCCTAGCATTCCCAAATATCCAGGAATGAGAAAACCCGGTTTCTTTCCTGTTCATATCTAATATGAAGTCTGTCAAACAGTTTTTTATGGAACCTTATTCAAAATAAATTCTGCACTGTTTATGCGTATCCGTTGAAGGAAATGGTAGCTCAGAGTGACACATGATTAACCTTATCATGTCTAACAAAATTCGGTTACTCTGTTCGGACACACCGTCAAATTGACGTGTTCCCGAGGAGTCTTCATTGAAAGAATACTATACTCTTTCAAGTATATTAGAAACTTATTGCTTAAGTATTTTCCATTACGGTCTTACCGTGACGGTATAATACTTTAGCCGATCTGTTTGTCTATTTCGTGTCGAAACTATAAAAGTTTCTGATTTGTGTTCTAAAAGAAACACATAACCATAACGCGATGCCACATCCGTAAAGGTCACGAAATATTCATATCTACCTGTAGCCTAGCTAGACATGGGCCCACTTTCTTCACTATGAACTAGGGCTAACAGATCGGTGGTATTTTCACTTTTACCAAGTAAATAGTGTTTTAGGCACTTTGCCCAATAAACTAGATTCGTAGACTTTATTTGAATGGAATCAAATTTGTCCTAGTACCCACTCTTCGAAAGTGTGGATATACGATTCTTTTTTAGATTGTGTCCCAGACAACAATGCCACATTAAGTTTCTTCTGATCAAATCAGTTTGAGCTATTTATTTGTCATATTATATATTTGAGATTTATTTATATTCAAAATATAAATTCTGTTATTCACATCTAATGTGTTTACCTCAATATCATCTTTATATAATGAAACACTTTAGTGTTCTAGAATATAAAGGTTCACCCGCAGCGGGTTATACACTGATATAGAGATAATGTCTCTAGTCAAACTAGTTACATTATAACAGTTTCCAAGTTTAGGTACATACCCGAGGGTAGTTCCTAAACTTAGGTATCTACGGTTAAAACAGCGACTTTCATCCCATTTTCAATTCGCAGAATAATCTCAATTGAAGTCAGTATCTTGCTCATAGCAGATTCTGAACATCAATGCATATTTATGTATCACACTAAGTATTTTAAAATCAAATTTTAATACTAGTAGTGAACATATTTGTGACAAACATATTTGAAGTCAGAGCCTTGCTCGTCTTCAATTCCTTCATGTCTGCCTTGTCCAAACGGCAGTCATGCTTCCGCGATCCCGTTTGCCACAATTTAGGCAGATATTTTGGGATATGTCCTTTATCTTCCCAGAAGATTATAATGATTTTGCCTTTGCCCTTTCAACATTCCAGAAGCCTTTGGCCTAGCCTCGGGTTTCTAGAATATCGAAGTAAGGTGCGCCTTGCGCTTCTTGCCATATTGCAAACTTTGACTTTGTCTCCTTGAGAATAGTCATTAACTCTCAAGAGTTATTTATTGCAATTTATACTTCTAAGATCTAAGAATAGATCTATGAAGATCCTTCAATTTCATTATCATAATTTAAGGATCTAATCCTTAGTTCTGATCAAGAAATTAAGGAATCTAATTTGACAAGCTTAATGGATTAAGCACTAAAGTTATCATCACATGAATCTTCCAAAGATCATGCTCTACTATTTGCTTAACTCTGGGCTTAGGCCTAATATGTTATTTTATCAAATAAAGTAACTTATTATTTTCCAGGACCATCCTGAAACTTTATTCCCAATTTGAAAAATTAAACCATTTAAATACATTTTCCCTAGGATTATGTTTTAAATGTCAATCTTTCAATTTAATCTTGATTCTAATAGTCCAACTATTTAATCAACGATTTAGGTACTATATATTATAATGATTATTATAGTCAAACTATTTTATCAACTATAATTTAATTGTTTGAATACAGTCCAACTGTTTTATTAAAACAACATTTAAATATTAGTCAAATTAACATTTAATTTATTTGACGAAATGATATTTGTTTTGAGCGCGTATGGCAAGTAATTAAACGAATATTGCAAATTCAATTCTTGCCTCCCACTATTTTTCGGCGAGCCTCTAACCCTCTGTCGAGTACTCGGGAAACCGTGTTTCCTAGTGGGCTAAGATCCCGTTAAATATCACACAATCTTGACTTTGGTCAACAAATTGTATGATAATTAACTAGGTAGATCTCTAAGATCAATTAGATCCAATCCAATTCCTAGATCCAGTAGGGGGACATCCAAGTCCGAAACATATATCTTATATATGCCAATATATCCAATATATTGCCTAACCTTTTTCCTTTGAATCAACTAAGCCTTGGCTTTGGCACAACAAACTTAGTGATCCCAGTTAAGCGTGACCCATTGACCTTGGAAAGCTTCGTAATCAATATCGATGGACAAGAAGTGATCTTGACTTTGGCCATCAAATCACAACTTGGACAAGACACTGATATGGAACAAAGCCTTCATGATTCAAACACATCCTCGACGGACAAAGGCCTTGACTTTGGCCAACAAACCAATGCCAGTCTTAGATCATGAGTAAGAATCACTCAATGGAAGGAAAAACGCTTAATATTTTGCGAGGGTTTTTCGAGTGAAAATTGGCAACCAATTTATTATATTTGTTAAGGTCTCATCATCATACAACCTTAAACATGCGTTCTAAATACATAATAAAGTGCATATAAATAAAATAATAATGATATGCGGATGGATACTTTACACATTGATCCTAGATCAAATCTCTCCCTTTCCTCTCTCCCGCTAGCACAAGTATTTACTTCTACCCGTTACACTACACTTCTAAAGAAACCTCATTTACATTGAGGGGAATAGGTGAGAAGAAAAATACAAAGAGTATGGAGCTAATAAGCTGGACACGCAGGTCCAATTAATAAATTCTAAATTTATTACAACAATTTCTAAAATTGCCACACCCATCTAATATACATATGATATACATTATTCATGCATCGCAACAATGTATTCACACAAGCATGTTATCAATCAATCTAATCAAATTAATTAATCTGATAATTAATGATCATCCAATGTTCAAACAATGATTTGATTTTGCGCGAGTCAAACTCGTTTTGCGAATAAGTACTCAAAGTACGAATTCTTGAATTATATTAAACTACAAAATTAAATCCAATTCAATTTGCATTTAATACTAATTCTCTATTTAATTCCAAATTAAATACTACACTTTATTAATGAATCTTTATGACTTAAATTCCAAATTTAATCGTTACGGGTCTCAAAGCCCAATTAACGTCCAAAGTCAATTTAAATAAAGTCCAATGGGCTTTTAATTAATTTCTTTAAGGCATGGACTTTTGGTCAACTCGGGTCAAACCCAATAACCAAAGCCCAATCAAGGAGTAACCCCATAAGCCTAGAAATCAATTTAGGCCCATTAGGCCCAATTAAATACTTAAAGGTCCATTAGGCGCATTTGGGCTTTATGGAAGCGGTTTTGGGCCCAATTGGATCCAACCAATTTAGCATAAACCTGACTTGGTACAACCAAGCCTAATAAGCCCAATAACAACATTACAAGCCCAAATCCAATTTAAGCCCTTTTAATTAAACACAAAAATTCCAAATTTCATATTTAATTAAACTAAAGTGTAACATAATTAATTACATAAATCAACATTTCCAAATCATCAATTTACACAACTAATCATGCTCTTTAACATCAAATAGTGTCCAACACAATTTAATCAAAATCAAACCCAATACATGCTTCATTTGTCTCGGTAATATGGTGATTTATTTGTCCAATTTTAAATCCAATCCAATTGAATCAAATTCAACATTAAATCAACATTTCCCATTTGATTCCAACTCATCCAATGAACCAAAATAAAAAAACACATTTAAGCATACTCAATCATCCAATTTCATAAAATCATGCTCAAATACATTTTACCCAATTTTAAGCCCTAAATCAAATTTCATGCTTTTACTCCGCTCTGATACCATTGTTGGAATTCTACGATCTCGAGGATCGCATAATAAGCAAGAGAACACATGTGAATACATTAAACGAAGTTGCAGAATACTTACATCGAGCGGTTGAGACGATGTGGTGATGAACAAAAAACTTTCTGCCCTCCTCCATGAAGCTCGGCAGTGACTGTTTTTGATGTCCCAAAATTTCGGCCATGGATGATCCTTGAAGCTCCAAGCTTTGTGAAGAAATCCCATGCTCATGAAGTGAGTTCCCTATCTCCTTCGCATGACCCAAAAGGTGTGCTAGCACTAAGGAATTTTTGCCACAAAAACCCTTATTTTCTCACTGCCTTTCACGGTAAAACCAGAAGAAAATTTCAGCCCCTTGGGCGTGTGAGAGGAAGAAGAAAAAGAAGAGAGAGAGTTGTGTTAAGTTGTTGGCAAAAGGTGTATGCAATACACTTATTTGATTTTCAAAAAATCAAATAAAGATATATTAAATTTGCTTTCAAAAAGTCAAATGAGTACAAGCTTTAAAAGCTCCCAACAACTCCTATCAAGTCACATCAATCAATCAATCAAGTGACAAGTTGTCACATCACTCAAAGTGACTAATGATGTGACTAGCGATTTGACGCTTGATTTGACTTACGTGCCGCACTCGAATTCGAAATGCGAATGCGCTCGCAAACAATCCCGGGCTCAGGTTCGCTAATTCCAAATTAACGAATTTTCTGTTGTGACGTAATTAAATGATTATGCCTAGCGAAATCACTATTCACGTCGCTAACGAATTAATTCTAAATTAACTCGTTCGCCCGAATTAAAATCTAATTTTAATTCCGCGTCGAAATCCAATTTCGTATAATATATCGAATATATTATTTTATCGATTAATTCCAAATGAATCGTTATCTCTCTTTTAATGATATTTTATCCCAGATAAAATATCTCCGTAATTACTCCCAGATTAATTTTTTCTCTCATCTTATTAATCCCAGATTAATAAAGTGCGAGTCATACGTCATCGGTGAATCTTCGGGAAGCGACCCATGAGATCCCCGGATATGTTGGCAGTAAATTCGGTCGTTGGACTATCCGAACACGTAAGTACCTAGTACTACGTTTTTACCGATTTACAAGACAAGGTTGGCTTCTAGCAAAGCGCCATGCCTACCCAATTCAACAGAAACATGCTTATAGGAATAAACGATCTATATCAGGCGTAGTATACGTAGTATTGTGTATTTCGATCCAGTATCGGATGATCACATGCAAGGCCTGGGGCTGGTACGGTGTCTGCCCCGTACGAAACATATATCAGATCATTAGCAACTAGTCTCTTTATTATCGGATAATTATGATCAAGTCACATTATCTCGATGGTTGCAACCCTTTAGAGAACCAGTTCTGTATCCATGCGCGATCATCATCTCCATATGACTGGAGTGATACTTCCATCTCGACATCACACCCAACACACTACGATTCTCAATATACCCAGCAGAGGCGTACACAGAACCTGTTAAAGCCCTGGACGACCAAAACCAAAGTATATTGATTGTCGCAAGTATTAGCGGTGCAAGTCTCAGGTTAAGACCAAATATACCTACCCTAATTTCGGACTTCCATAGACACATAGTCATACTACCAATGGAATTCCGAGGGGGTCTATCCAGAGCGAAGCTGTTTCCCGTACCATCGGTAAAACACAACCTCCTATTACACTTGCATGAGTATCCTATACCCAAATATATGAGAACTATGCCGTTATGCCCTCACAACGCGCACAAGTGTAATACTAGTCTTTTACGCATTATCGATGTCCAATCTCGATAATACTCTGACTAGGGTTATTTAATGATTTATCCTTCGTGGACTGATACTGTCTCATATCATCTCAATCTAGGAACAAATCATAAGAACCTCCTATCATTTATACATCTTGGTGATCTAATCACAAATGACAAGAGTCCAATCTCTTTTGTCACATAGTTAATTTGTACAACAACACTATGATCTGTACAAATAGTGACGCTATGGGTCATAATTGTCCAACATATATTGGGCGAGAATTCCATTCTCACTTAAATAATTTCTGAATTCTTCACTCATGTATTCACCGCCTCGATCTGATCTTAGGCATTTGATGAATTTACTGGTTTGTTTTTCTACTTCTTTTCAGAATATTTTGAACTTATCAAATGTTTCCAACTTATGTTTCATCAGATAGACATATCCATATCTAGACTTGTCATCTGTGAAAGTCACAAAGTATGTGGAACCATCATAAGTGGCATGATTTAATGGACCACACACATTTGTGTGTATTAGCTCCAGTAAATCTCCAGCACAATGTCCAACACCTTGAAATTGAGCCTTTGTCGTCTTTCCTTGGATACATGACTCACAAATCGGATAAGAATCTAAGGTAAGATTTTTAATCAAACCATCATTTACCAATTTGGATAGACGTCTAACACCTATATGGCCCAATCTCATATGCCTTAATTCAGTATTATTTAATTCATACTTTCTACTTGTATTTTTCTCTATATTAAAGACATCTCTATATATTTCCAAAACATAGTGACCGTTTGATAAAGAACATTCACATTTCAATAAATGTTCTTTATCATACAAACATTAAGTTTCATCCTTAATGTTTATTTTATATCCCTCTTTATCTAATATTGGCAGCGATATTATTTGTCTAATAAGTGAGGGAACATAATAACATTCATGCAAATCTAATTTACATACATTTGAGAGATCTGCAACTACTGTTTCTATGGCCTTGACATCCAATGTCTCGCCATTGCTAATTCTAAGCTGGATCTCCCATTTATTCAGCCTTCTTTTAACCCTCATTTCCTGCAGGGAATTGCAAATATGAGTGGGACTGCCAGTGTCTAGCACTCATCCACTATTTGTATCTAAGGCTAATGAGATGTCAATAATTGGAAAAATACAAAGCGTACTTGAGGGTCCTGCTTTTCCTTTTATCTCTGGACAGTCTTTCTTCCAATGTCCAGACTTCTTACATTGTAGACATTGATCACGAGCTACTTTCGGTTTTACGCCTTTGCGCTTCTTGGAATTTTTCTTTGATATCTTCTTCTTCATCATCTTTATTTTCTTTGACTTCCCAGAAATCTTTGAAGAGCCAGCTCCACCATGGAGATATAGTACGGGGTTGCCTTTCTTCAAAACTTACTCCGCCGTCCGTAGCATGTTATGAAGTTCTTCGTATGTGGCTTGCATCGAATGCATATGGAAATTTAATACAAAGCCAGCATAAAAACCAGATAAAGAAGTCATAATCAAATTACGGCCCAACCGTTCATCAACACACAATGCCCTATCGTTCCATATATCGAATCTGGTCGATCATGTTCAAAACATGAGTGCTGACAACTCATCCATCATTGAGTTCAGCATGGAACAATTCCTTAGACCTTCGATAAAGTTCCATCTCTTGATTTGCCTTGAAAAATTCCTTGAGTGTTCGCATGATGCTCCAAGCATCTGGTACTTCAATGTACTGTCTCAGAAAATCTGGAACCATCGATCCCAAGATGTAGGATTTCACCTTCAGGTTATCATCATTCCATATATCAAAAGTTTCTCGCTCTTCTGGAGTGGAGTCAAGATCGATATCAACAGGCAGTGGATTGATTGTGACATAAGTCAACTTTTCATACTCCAAGACAAGGCGTATGTTCATTTCCCATTCGAAATAGTTTTCGGCTCCTTTTAGCTTATTGGAATCCAAAAGTTTCATCAATAGATTAGTGGCAGCCATCTACAAGATAATATTTTTGAGTAGTAGCAGCACGATTTTCATTTCAAAAGTGATAACACTAATTGATTATGGAATTTTAAATCTATTAGCGCCCTCCCACTATTTTACGTAATTCTGTAATCTCCCTTAACAGAAAAATAGAAATTTGACTATCAAAATTTCATATCGGGAAGTGGATCCCATGACATTTACTCCAGCCTTACAGTAATAACGATATTGGCCTTTATAAACTCATTAGGTAGACCTCCAAGGTTAATCACTTCATGTGACTCCTGGTTTGGTCCTGAACCATTTCTTATCCTCACAGTAATGACGATATTGAATTAAGACGTATTCTAAGTATATACTTGTCAATGTTGTTGGAATTTTCTAAGCATCCCAAGATCATTTCAAGCATTGAAAATAAGTGCGAATACAACGAGGGAGTTGCGGAATACTAACATCGAGCGGTTGAGCGATGCAGTGATCAACAAAACTTTATTTTCTGCCCTTGTGAGTGCTCGGTAGTGGCAGTTTTGCCTCTACATGGATTCGGCTTTGGATCATCTTCTAAGCAAGCTCCAAGCTTGTGTTGATTCCAAGCTAATGGGTGGACTTCCCTATCACCTTCGCATGTCTCTCGAAGTGCTAGCTCTTGATGATTTTGCCACAAAATCATCACACTTTTGCTTCCCTTAGCTCACGGCAGTGAGCAATCAGAAGAGAGAAAATGGCAGTTTTGCCGAGAAGAGAGGAAGAGAATGGAGAGAGAGAGATGATAAATGTGTTGTTTTTAAATTGGTAATTGATTTTCAAAAAAATCATATACACAATTTTTGGCTTTTAAAAAATCAAACTAATTAAAGCTTACAACTACCAACATCAACTCCATCAAGTCACATCACTCAATCAATCAAATTGTCACATCACTCAAAGTGACATGATTTGACGCTTGATGTGACTAGCAATTTGACGCTTGATTTGACTTGCGTGCCGCACTCGAATTCGAAACGCGAATGCGCTCGCAAACAATCCCGGGCTCGGGTTCGCTAATTCCAAATTAACGAATTTTCCGTTGCGACGCAATTAAATGATTATGCCTAGCGAAATCACTATTCGCGTCGCTAACGAATTAATTCTAAATTAATTCGTTCGTCCGAATTAAAATCTAATTTTAATTCCGCGTCGAAATCCAATTTCGTATAATATATCTAATATAATATTTTATCGATTAATTCCAAATTAATCGTTATCTCTCTTTAATTGATATTTTATCCTAGATAAAATATCTCCTCTATTAATCCTAGATTAATTTTCTCTCTCATCTGATTAATCCCAGATTAATAAAAGTGCGAGTCATACTTCATCGGTGAATCTTTGGGAAGCGACCCATGAGATCCCCAGATATGTTGGTAGTAAATTCGGTCGTCGGACTATCCGAACATGTAAGTACCTAGTACTACGTTTATACCGATTTACAAGACAATGTTGGCTTCTAGCAAAGCGCCATGCCTTCCAATTCTCCAGAAATTTCCTTACAGGAATATAAGGATCTATATCAGGCGTAGTATACGTAGTATTGCGTATTACGATCCAGTATCGGATGTCACGTGCTAGGCCTGGGGCTGGAATTGTGTCTGCCCCGTACGAAGCACATGTCAGATGTCTGTTAACTAGTCTCTATAATCAGATATACATGACCTAGTCATAATATTCCGATAGTTATAGCATTTAAGAGAACCAGTCCCGTATCAAACGTGACCATCATCTCCATATGACCGGAGTGATACTTCCGTATTGACATCACACCCAACACACTACGATTCTCAATATACCCAGAAGAGGCATACACAGAAATCGGTTAAAGCCATGGACGACCAAAACCAAAGTATATTGATTGTCGCAAGTATTAGCGGTGCAAGTCTCAGGTTAAGATCAAATACACCTACCCTGATTTCGGACTTCCATAGACACATAGTCATACTACTAATGGAATTCCGAGGGGGTCTATCCAGAGCGAAGCTGTTTCCCGTACCATGGGTAAAACACAACCTCCTATTACACTTGCATGATTATCCTATACCCAAATATATGAGAACTATGCCGTTTTGCCCTCACAACGCGCACAAGTTCAATACTAGTCTTTTACGCATTTATCGATGTCCAATCTCGAAAATACTCTGACTAGGGATATTTAATGATTTATCCTTCGTGGACTGATACTATCTCATATCATTCTCAATCCAGGAACAAATCATAAGGACCTCCTATCATTTATACATCTTGGTGATCTAATCACAAATGATAAGAGAGAAATCTCCTTTGTCACATAGTTAATTTGTACAACAACACCATGATCTATACAAATAGTGACGCTATGGGTCATAATTGTCCAACAATCTCCCACTTGGCCTATAGCCAGTCACTCGAGTGTCTTACACCCGAACTATGTACGGTTCGCTCAAACTGCTGAGAAAAGTCTTTCGTCAGCGGATTTGCATGATTATCATCTGATGCGATTTATTCGATCATCACATCGTCATGATGTATGATCCGAACGAATCAGATGAATATTGATGTATATATCTGGATCATTGATGAGACCATTAAATCTTTAGCCTGTGCTGTAGCTTAGCTCAGCTGCTAACAGAACTATATCTAATCTAATTAGATTTCTTTATCGACCTAAATGGCTTCTATTGCTGCCTCAGCTGCAGCAATAACCCGCATTTTTTGTTTATTCGGTAACAGTATCTTGCTTGGAAGATTTCCAGCTCACTGTACCGTTATTCAAACTGTATAGTACCGTTGTTACGATTTATAGTCGTTTTATCGGTTAGGAAACTTGCTACAGTGATCCCAGTCACTTTAAGTTCTCCATCTCCATAGTATAAGACATCATCCTTAGTTCTCTAAGATACTAAGTATGTTCTTAACTTAAATCCAGTGACTATCACAAGGATTGGCCTGTTTATGAATCCATATGCTCAAAGCGTATGGGACACCAGGTCACGTACATTTTTCAATGTACGAGTTCTCGGAGAGTTTTTATGAAAGCCAAGCTTTCGCCGATTGTTTTTATGGAATATCATTTCCAAGAAATGATGTATGTTATCATTTTATAGGACAACCACTGTTAGTGCGCTCCCACTTACCCTCTTATATACACAAGAATCAATTCGTTTTGAATTAAATCATAAACCATTATGATTACATTAAAACGATAATTCCAAGAACCTAATGCTTGCTTCAATCCAAACATGGATCGAATAACCTACAAACCTTGTTTGCTAGTTTTGGTACGACAAAACCGACAGGATGTTATAACATCCTCCAAAAGGTTTCCTTTGAAGGAAAGCGATTTTCCCGTTAAGCTGACATATTTCATAAATGAAAGATGCATCATTAGCAAGCATTATCCAAATGGATTTACCGTGGCAACAGGTAAAATGTTTCGTTGTAATCGACACAATGTTGATAACGATACCTTTCCGCTAAAAGCCCAGCTTTATACATTGGTATGTTTCCTTCCATGTATGTCTTCCTTGAAGACTTATAAAGTACCAATAGGCACAATGCCTTGCGCACATCAACTAGTATCCAAACTGGTTGATATACATGGAATCCATTTCGGACTTATGGCACTTTCCATAATAGGGAGTCGATACCTTGTATCTCTTCCTCTACATAGTCAGTTGGTATTCCTCAATAAGATAGACATCTTTTCGAGGTGAGATCAGAAACCCATACCCTAGGTTTTTTTTTGAATCTCTCCGACATACGCGGTTCTTGTGTATTCGAAGATTATTGGTAATAGTTTCATCCTTGATGAACTATTTGTGTTCCATTAAGAAATGGGTGCCTGGAATAGTATTACTTCGATTTTCATCGAGTTTTACTATCCTCCCATTTACCACTGCATATAGGTATTCCTCTTAGGAAAACCGCATGGTGAGCAACAATTACATTGTTCTCTTGTGAGTTGTATAAGTACTATACTTTGGTATCCCTAGGATAACCTACAATTGGCACTTATCCAATTTGGGTTTTAGTTTGGTATCATTCAAACATATGCCTAACATTCCCAAATTTTCAGGAATGAGAAACCGGTTTATTTCCCGTTCATATCTAATATGAAGTCTGTCAAACAGATTTTTATGGAACCTTATTCTAAATAAGTTCTGCATTGTTTATGTGTATCCGTTGAAGGAAATGGTAGCTCAGAACGACTCATGATTAACCTTATCATGTCCAACAAAATTCGGTTACTCAGTTCGGACACACCGTCAAAATGACGTGTTCCAGGAGGAGTCCTCATTGAAAGAATACTATACTCTTTCAAGTATATTAGAAACTTATTGCTTAAGTATTTTCCATTACGGTCTAACCGTGACGGTATACTACTTTAGCCGATATGTTTGTCTATTTCGTGTCGAAACTCTAAAAGTTTCCGATTTGTGTTTCAAAAGAAACACATAACCATAACGCGATGCCACATCTGTAAAGGTCACGAAATATTTATATCCACATATAGCCTAGCTAGACATGGGCCCACTTGCTTCACTATGAACTAGGGCTAACAGATCGGTGGTATTTTCACTTTTACAAAGTAAATAGTGTTTTAGGCACTTTTCCCAATAAACTAGATTCGTAGACTTTTATTTGAATAGAATCAAATATGTCCGAGTACCCACTCTTCGAAAGTGCGGATATACGATTCTTGTTTAATTGTGTCCCAGAAAATAATGCCGCAATTAAGTTTCATCTGATCAAATCAGTTTGAGCTATTTGTTTGTCACGTTATATGTTTGAGATTTATTTATATTCAAAATATAAATGCTGTTATTCACATCTAATGCGTTTATCTCAATATCATCTTTATATAATAAAACACTTTAGTGTTCTAGAATATAAAGGTCCATGTTCAACGGATTGAACACTGATATAAAGATAATGTTTCTAGTCAAACTAGTTACATTATAATAGTTTCCAAATTTAGGTACACACCCGGAGGGTAGTTCCTAAACTTAGGTATCTACGGTTAAAACAGCGACTTTCGTCCCGTTTCCAATTCGCAGATTAATCTCTATTGAAGTCAGTATCCTATTCATAACAGATTCTGAACATTAATACATATATTTTATGTATCACACTAAGTATTTAAAATCCAATTTTAATACTAGTAGTGAACATATTTATGACAAACATATTTGAAGTCGGAGCCTTGCTCGTCTTCAATTCCTTCATGTCTGCTTTGTCCAAACGGCAGTCACGCTTCAGCGATCCCGTTTGCCACAATTTAAGTAGACATTTTGGGATATGTCCTTTATCTTCCTAGAAGATTATAATGATTTTGTCTTTGCCCTTTTCCACATTCCAGAAGCCTTTGGCCTAGCCTCGAGTTTCTAGAATATCGAAGTAAGGTGCGACTAGCGCTACTTGTCTTATTGCAAACTTTGACTTTATCTCCTTGAGAATAGTCATTAACTCTCCAAGAGTTATTATTGCAATTAATACTTCTAAGATATAAGGATAGATCTATGAAGATCCTTCAATTTCATTATCATACTTTAAGGATCTAATCCTTAGTTCTGATTAAGAAATTAAGGAGTCTAATTTGACAAGCTTAATGGATTAAGCACTTAAGTTATCATCACATGAATCTTCCAAAGATCATGCTCTACTATTTGCTTAACTCCGGGCTTAGGCATAATATGTTATTTTATCAAATAAAGTAACTTATTATTTTCCAGGACCATCCTGAAATTTATTCCAAATTTGAAAATTAAACCATTTAAATACATTTTCCCTAAGATTATGTATTAAACGTCAATCTTTCAATTTATCTTGATTCTAACAGTCCAACTATTTTAATCAATGATTTAGGTACTATTTATTATAATGATTACTATATTCCAACTATTTAATCAATTATAATTTAATTATTTGAATACAGTCCAACTGTTTTATTAAAACAACATTTAAATATTAGTCAAACTAACATTTATTTATTTGACGAATGGTATTTGATTGAGCGCGTATGGCAAGTAATTAAACGAATATTGCAAATTCAATTCTTGCCTCCCACTATTTTTCAGCGAGCCTCTAACCCTCTGTCGAATACTCGGGAAACCGTGTTTCCTAGCGGGCTAGGATCCCGTTAAATATCACACAATCTTGACTTTGGCCAACAAATTGTATGATAATTAACTAGGTAGATCTCTAAGATCTATTGGATCCAATCCAATTCCTAGATCCAGTAGGGGGACATCCAAGTCCAAAACATATATCGTATATATGCCAATATATCCAATATATTACCTAACCTTTTTCCTTTGAATCAACTAAGCCTTGGATTTGGCACAACAAACTTAGTGATCTCAGTTAAGCGCGACCCATTGACCATGGAAAGCTTCGTAATCAATGTCTATGGACAAGAAATGGTCTTGACTTTGGCCAAAAAACCACAACTTGGAAAAGACACCAATATGGAACAAAGCCTTCGTGATTCAAACACATCCTCGACGGACAAAGGCCTTGACTTTGGCCAACAAGCCAATGCCAGTCTCGGATCTTGAGTAAGAATCACTCAATGGAAGGAAAAACGCTTAATATTTTGCGAGGGTTTTTCGAGTGCAAATTGGCAACCAATTTATTATCTTTGTTAAGGTCTCATCATCATACACCCTTAAACATGCATTCTAAATACATAATAAAGCGCGTATAATAAAATAATAATGATATGCGGATGGATACTTTACACATTGATCCTAGATCAAATCTCTCCATTTCCTCTCTCGCGCTAGCACAAATATTTACTTCTACCCGTTACACTACACTTCTAAAGAAACCTTATACGCATTGAGGGGAATAGGTGAGAAGAGAATACAAGAATAAGGAGGTGATAAGGCTGGACACACAGGTCCAATTAATAAATCAAATTTGTTACAACAATTTCTAAAATTGCCCCACCCATCTAATATCCATCCGATATACATTATTCATGCATCGTAACCATGTATTCACACAAGCATGTTATCAATCAATCTAATCAAATTAATTAATATGATAATTAGTGACCATCCAATGTTCAAACAACAATTTGATTTTGCTCGAGTCAAACTCGTTTTGCGAATAAGTACTCAAAGTACGAATTCTCGAATTAAATTAAACTACATAATTAAATCCAATTCAATTTGTATTTAATACTAATTCGCCATTTAATTCCGAATTAAATATTACACTTTATTAACGAACCTTTACGACTTAAATTCCAAATTTAATCGTTATGGATCTCAAAGCCCGATTAATATCTAATATTAATTTAATTAAAGTCCAATGGGCTTTTAATTAATTTCTTTAGGCGTGGACTTTTCGTCAACTCGGGTCAAACCCAATAACCAAAGTCCAATCAAGGAGTAACCCCATAAGCCTAGAAATCAATTTAGGCCCATTAGGCCCAATTAAATTAATTAAGGTCCATTAGTCGCATTTGGGCTTTATGGAAGCGGTTTTGGGCCCAATTGGATCCAACCAATTTAACCTAAACCCAACTTGGTACAACCAAGCCCAATAAGCCCAATAACAACTTTAAAAGCCCAATTTCCGAAATTAAGCCCAACATAATTAAATTACAAAAACCCAATTTCACAATTTAATTACATAAAGTGTATTACACAATTAATTACCCAAATTAATATTTCCAAAACACAAATTTGTGCAATTAATCATGTTTATTAACATTAAATCATGTCCAACATAATTTAACAAAAAATCAAACCCAATCATGCTCTATAACTCTCGGGTTTTGGGGATTTTTAAAATCAATTCCGAATTCAATCCAATTAAATCCAAATTAACATTAAATCAACATTCCCAATTGATTCCAACTCATCCAATGAATCAAAAATCAAAAAATCACCAAGATATTAGGGTATTACATTTTCGGCCAAGCCTTAAAAATTGGGGAAAATTGTTCCAAACCATTTTTATTGAAATTGATCCAATCAATCTTCAATTCAACAACATTTAAGCATACTAAATCATCCAGTTTCATCAAATCATGCTCAAATTCATTTTACCCAATTTTAACCTTAAAATATTTTCATGCTCAACCTTGCTCTGATACCATTGTTGGAATTTTCTAAGCATCCCAAGATCATTTCAAGCATTGAAAATAAGTGCGAATACAACGAGGGAGTTGCAGAATACTTACATCGAGCGGTTGAGCGATGCGGTGATCAACAAAATTTTATTTTCTGCCCTTGTGAGTGCTCGGCAGTGGCAGTTTTGCCTCTCCATGGATTCGACTTTGGATCATCTTCTAAGCAAGCTCCAAGCTTGTGTTGATTCCAAGCTCATGGGTGGACTTCCCTATCACCTTCGCATGTCTCTCGGAGTGCTAGCTCTTGATGATTTTGCCACAAAATCATCAAACTTTTGCTTCCCCTAGCTCACGGCAGTGAGCAAAACCAGAAGAGAGAAATGGCAGTTTTGCCGAGAGAGAGAGGAAGAAAATGGAGAGAGTGAGATGATAAATGTGTTGTTTTTAAATTGGTAATTGATTTTCAAAAAATCATATACACAATTTTTGGCTTTTAAAAAATCAAACTAATTAAAGCTTACAACTACCAACATCAACTCACATCAAGTCACATCACTCAATCAATCAAATTGTCATATCACTCAAAGTGACATGATTTGATGCTTGATGTGACTAGCGATTTGACGCTTGATTTGACTTGCGTGCCGCACTTGAATTCGAAACGCGAATGCGCTCGCAAACAATCCCGGGCTCGGGTTCGCTAATTCCAAATTAACGAATTTTCTGTTGCGATGTAATTAAATGATTATACCTAGCGAAATCACTATTCACGTCGCTGACGAATTAATTCTAAATTAATTCGTTCGCCCGAATTAAAATATAATTTTAATTCCGCGTCGAAATTCAATTTCGTATAATATATCTAATATATTATTTTATCGAGTAATTCCAAATTAATCGTTATCTCTCTTTAATTGATATTTTATCCCAGATAAAATATCTCCTCAATTAATCCCAGATTAATTTTCTCTCTCATCTGATTAATCCCAGATTAATAAAAGTGCGAGTCATACGTCATCGGTGAATCTTCGGGAAGCGACCCATGAGATCCCCGGATATGTTGGTAGTAAATTTGGTCGTCGGACTATCCGAACACGTAAGTACCTAGTACTACGTTTATACCGATTTACAAGACAAGGTTGGCTTCTAGCAAAGCGCCATACCTACCCAATTCTCCAGAAATATCCTTACAGGAATATAAGGATCTATATCAGGCATAGTATACGTAGTATTGCGTATTACGATCCAGTATCGGATGTCACGTGCTAGGCCTGGGGCTGGAATTGTGTCTGCCCCGTACGAAGCACATGTCGGATGTCTGGTAACTAGTCTCTATAATCGGATATACATGACTGTAGGACACAGAAACTGGGCGACGCATGCTGTTCCGGGCTCGCGGCCCGGTTGGGAGTACGGAGTAGCCCACGGGGGACTAAACCGGAGAATAATGGAGTCGCAACCCGGTGTGAACCGGGAAAATGATTTAAGGCCGCACTCACCCCTCGCAAGGGAAGACCTCAAACCGTTGGGTTCGGAATGGTCCCTTACTTTTGTCGTTTGTAATGAATGGATTTGTGCAATATTAACCAAGTCTACTTAACATACATGTTGGTCAAAGTAGTCTAAATTATAGGTTTGCATGCTTCAACAGTAAACTTTTCATAACGGCAAACATTCGGCAGCACACATCAAATATGCTACATACATAGTAATCTAAACATACCTTAACTTAAATTCCTCATATAAAAGGTAAATAACTAAAACATGCTTGAAATAAAAAACAACATTATAATGGCCTAATCATGCTCAAATACAAGTTGGATGAAATGAAATACATGAATCCTTCAAGTGGTACGGGGCATTGTATCCCGAGTGCAAACCATAATACCGTCCATTCGGATTCGGCTATGGAATTTATGTCCGGGTTTCCATCCAATATACCACAAGAAAGAACACATATTTCATTCACCCAAAATCAAATCATACACCAATTCATTATTTCACGTGAACTAGTTCTAAATAACATGCTCAAATAACCATTCTAAGCCATTATTTCATGTGAATTAATCCTAAACGACATGTCAAGCTAATCATTCATATACTAAACACATAAAAATATGTTTCCTAAATCATTATTTCATGTAAATAAATTTATACAACAACATACTAAACTAATTGAACACATTAAACACATAAAATACATTTTTTAAGCCATTATTTCATGTGAGCCAATTCCAACAACATGCCAAGTTAACTACTCATGCTAAAATACCATAAAATACATTTTTAAACCATTATTTTATGTGAGAAAATTCTGTAATATAAACCCTCAGGTCTAAACTTTTTTGTCGTTGCTCGGAGACACGTTACACGACCGTCAGAAAGGCTAAATCACCACGATCACACCGGTTCGCTGTTTTGGTGCTTTGCTCACTGTTTTGCCACTTTGCTCGCTGTTTTGAGTTCGCTTCGCTGCGTTTCAGGTCTTGGTACTTTGCTACTGCTCATTGGTGATGTATTTAAGGTTATTTTGGTGGATTTGGAGGGGTATTGGATGGCCGTTTGCTTGGTTCCTCGAAGGATTTCGAGTTCAGTGTTTTGCTCACTGTTTTGGTGAATTTGGTCACTGTTTTGAGTGTAATGAGCTGCTGTTTGGGCGTGAATGATGAGGGTGGACGAGGCAACTCGTGTACTGATTTGAGGAGGAAAATGGAGGTGATTTAGGCGCAAGTTGAGGGGCTGAACTGAAGGCTCTTTGTGCGTGAACTGCAGTGGAAATAGAGGCAGTGGGTGCGTGATTATGGGGCGCTGTGATGGAGAAGATTTAGGCGTGAATGTAAGGCAGTGAATGGGGGAATGGGGTGTGCTTGATCAATGGAGCTGAATAAGGGACTGACCTGAGGCAGTGAAGAGCTTGAACACTAGGGCTGAATGGAAGTAATGAAGGGCGTGGAGATGAGAGGCAGAATAGAAGCAAATGGCGCTGGCTTGAGGGCAGTGAGGGGAGAGGTCTTTGGGCGCGAATGGAGTGAGAGCAAGGAGCTGCTTTGGATCTTCCAAATGCTTAAGTGTCTTTTTTAATGTATGCTAGGTCTTTCAAGGCAGAAAATTTGGGGGTTTATATAGGCAACTAAAGTGAGTATTAAATAGGTAGGCCAAGAGTAATTAATTTGATACAAAACTTTGTTGAAAAGTAATGTATAATTATGTAGCTTTCTTGACAATATACAAAGGTGATTTGAAAATGAATTAAAGGGAGGTGGGAGGTGATGGGCATGTGGTGTAGGGAGTTAATGGTGTGGGGGAGATGCTTGACTTGGTGAGGGAGGCTATTAAATGGTGTAGGGTTGGTTTAATAAATGATTTGGAAAATTGATACCAAGGTAAAAGGTGAGGTCAAAGGTTAAAGTGAATTGGTAGAAGGGTAAATCATATTGGAATAGTGCAAGGAGGGTGAAATTTGGTGTCATGGTCGTGGGCCTCAAGGGTGGTGGGCTTGGTGTTTGGTTGGTTTTGGTTTAATGGGCTTTGGATGCGGATTTGGGTGTCTAGGTGGGCTTGGAAGGGTTTGCGGTGATTTTCGGGTTGTAGACACGCTTTGAAACGAACTTTTAGCAAGCAAACTTTGAGCGAACTCAGCGAATTAATTCCAAAATGTATTATCTCTTGACTTAACCTTTCCTTCGACCGCTTTCCGCGAACTCCACGACTAAAAGGCGGTGCCTCCTTATAAGACTCCTCATCGGGTTCGGTATGCAAAAATTCAATGCCTACAGTCGCCCCTACTTTGATGGGATTTGTTCAGTGTGTGCCAATGACAATCCTATCAAAGTTCGTGCAATGCATTTTTACTTACCTGGCTCGCCAGCTGTCACCTGGTTCACCTGCTGTGTTGAGTTGATGTGGGCCTCGACCCTGGGACGCATCCCCAAAACTGATGATAATGGTGGTCCATTCCCGAACCGTCACTGTAAGGTGGTCCATTCCCTAACCGTGTTCCATTCTCGGAGTACCATTCTTGGATTGCTCATTCTCTATTCATTTTCAAAATCGGCTCCATTCTCGGATTGCGTAATCTCGAACTATGCTCCACTCTCAGAGTGCAATTTTCAAATTGCCATTCTTCATTTATTCTTGAACTTTGTTCCATTCTCGGACTTGTCATTCTCGACTTGTGCATTCTCGAACTGTGCTTCATTCTCGGATTTTGCTCTATTCTCAAACTGTTCATTCTTGAACCCTATTCCATTCTTGGATTGCCATTCTATGTTTGTTCATTCTCGAACTTTGCTCCATTCTCGGATTGTCATTCTCAGATTGCCATTCTCGTTCATTCTTGAACTTTGTTCTATTCTCGGATTACCATTCTTGGCTTGTTCATTCTCGAACTCTGATCCATTCTCGGATTACCTTATCGGCTTGTTCATTCTCGAACTCTGATTTCCATTCTCGGCTTGTTCATTCTCGAACTCTGATCCATTTCTGGATTACCATTCTCGGCTTGTTCATTCTCGAACTCTGATCCATTCTCGGATTACCATTCTCGGCTTGTTCATTCTCGAACTCTGATCCATTCTTAGATTACCATTCTCGGCTTGTTCATTCTCGAACTCTGATCCATTCTCGGATTACCATTCTCGGCTTGTTCATTCTCGAACTCTGATCCATTCTTAGATTACCATTCTCGGCTTGTTCATTCTCGAACTCTGATCCATTCTTGGATTACCATTCTCGGCTTGTTCATTCTCGAACTCTGATCTATTCTCGGATTACCATTCTCGGCTTGTTCATTCTCGAACTCTGATCACCATTCTCGGCTGAATTGATGCTGATGTCGGTGTGGGCCTCGCCCCCAGAGTACTATACCCGGCAAGACTGATAATGATAATGATGTGGGCCTCGCCCCCAGATTGCCGTATCTGGCAAGATTAACTGATACTGTAATGGTTCATTTCAACATATTGTAATACCTCACTTGAGATAATCCTGATAGTCAAACATATTTTCGTCCTCAATAGATGCTTCACGTCAAAACCAGAGAATCTTCAATGTACTCGATATACTCAACTCTGATGGTCTGAATAGGTGATCTAAACTAGACTCCTAGTGCGTGTGTGCCAAGGCTCTTTCACAGCATGTTCCTAAGTAAGCCAACTTGATGATTTCGTCTCAGAGAATTAGATCAGTGGGTCTAACCAACCTAGATGTCTTGATCATATTCTGTGATTACTGCAGCATACTCGACATGACATGGTCTTCTATTTATCTCTTTGAATTTTCTTTTTCTTTTTTCTTTTCTTTTCTTTTTTTTTCTTTTCTTTTCTTTTTCTTTTTCTGTCTTTGACACACCTACCCTTTAAGGTAGCATTTCTCCTCATGGTGGTCCTAATACTCGCCCATGGGTAGCTTCACGCTAATCGGTTATAGGCGGTCTATTTTCTATTTTTTTTTCTTTCATTGCAGAGACTTTTCTTTCATTCTTTCTAACCATATCATGTATCGTAGCATAAGCAATCCAGGATGGACATCCAGGCAAATGGTCATTCACCGATCAACTATCTCTTCGACTAGTCATCTTGTCAACCGCTCAGGCTTCTACCGTTGAGATACCCTTATCAAGTGCTTCATTAGTCTAGCTGAGGTCAGTCCATTCAGAATACCGGATAAGAGCGTGTCTCGTACTTCTCGTTTCTAAGGCTTCTCCCTACAACATACAATATCATCACCGGACATATGCTAAACTATCAAGGATTTCTTTCTTTTTTTTTTCCCTTTTTTTTTCTTTTTTTTTCTTTCTCTTTTTTTTTTCTTTTTTTTTCTTTTCTTCTCACTCCAAGGAATTATTCCTTTTTGCTGCTAAAAATGTGGGCCTCGCCTCCTGGGATTTATTCCCGAAACTCAAACTCATAAGGGCCTCAACTCTGGGATTCCTCCCCTAAATTGATTCATTCCTGAAACTGTACTGCTGCTAAGGAATTCTTCCTTTTCACCGCCAATACTGTGGGCCTCGCCCACTGTGATCCATTCCCGAAACTCAAATGGGTCTCAACCCTCAGATTCATTCTCAATTCTGATACCAGCGTGGGCCTCGACTCGAGGATTACTACCCGAATCCAATACAGTGCTTTCAAGATTTGTGATTGGCTTACCCTCGTTGCTTTCTTCTTCCTTCTTCCAAACCTATGAATATGAAACAAAAACAAAGCACATGATACAAGATGCAATTTTGTTACGTGCATGCATGAATGAACTTCCTATCTCATTGGGTTAGGTCTTCTACAGGTGACTATCCAGTCTTCTCTCCCTAAGACAAAACACAGCTTCATTCTGTCAACATTGATTGGCTCGGTGAACTCATTCTTTTCTAAGTCTAACAATCTCACTGTTTTATTTCCCAGTTTCTGAATGGTTATCTCATCTTTTCTGCTTGCTTCTTCTGAAGATTCTCCATGTTCTAAACATTGATGAGTATCGTAGTACCCAAGGTCAAACATACTCATATTGCACAAGAGATTCAATGAAATGAACGTCTTTATTATCATTCAGGAAAATAGTTCAAACAGGTAGACTAAATCAGTGTCTAGATCAAATAAACTATGAGGAACAACTTCATCATTTGCAGCATTGCCTTCTTCCTTGTCCTAGAGTTCTTCGCCATTGTTGTCCCATATCCCTATGAAGGAGGTTGAGTGGTTGAAATCTTGGAGGACGAAGCTTTCGGGTAGGCCGGAGTTAATCATGTAGGTGGGTGGTGGAACAGAGTGGTAGTTTGGCAGAGGGTTTCTGTGTGTGTTGGGTTGTTCTTTTTCTAGGTCGGGTATTTTGTGGTTATCTATGAGGTCCTGGATATCATGCCTGAGGCGGATGCAATTGTTGGTATCATGGCCATGTTGCTGGTGGAAGTAACAATAAAGGTTCACGTTTAAGTGTGGCGGTGGAGGATTTGGAAGTGGTTTGCCTTCTAAGGGTTTCAAGAGTCCTTGCCCCTTCAACTTTTCAAACACTTTTGACAAAGGCTTTCCCAAGTTAGAGAAATGCCGGTTCATGATGGCGGCAACCTCGGCAGTAGCGGGTTTGGTCTCAGAGTGTCCTCCAAAAGTTCTTTTATTCTGGCCATAGAACTTCTTATTCTCAGCTTCCTCTTCTTCAATGTCCATGACAGTTTCCCTCAACTGTCGAAAATCTGTGATCATGGAGGTCATCCTTCTCAACTTGCCATAGATGGAGGGCTTGGTACCCTTGATGATCATCTTGATTTGGTCCTTCTCCGAGGGCCGAGTTTGCATTTTTAGAAGCTGGCTTCTCCAGCGATCCACATAGTCTTTGAAGCTCTCCTCCGGCTTCTGCTTGATGTTCTCCAAATCGCGGAGTGACAAATCAATCTCCAAGTCTGTAACATACTGTTTCAGAAAAGCATCAGCTAGTTCCCTCCAATCTTCCTTAACCTTCTTTTCGAGACTGTGGTACCATACCACGGGAGCCCCCTCGAGTGACATCCCAAACATCTTTTGGGCCTGACACTGTGATAGGCCCACTGAACTCATAATTGAAACATATTGACGGAGATGGACCCTCGGATCCCCATTTCCATTGAATTTAGCAATATCCGGCATTTTAAAGTTAGCCGACAATTGTTCTTCAAAAGTCATTGACTCGTAGTCCAGTAAATCTTCATCTTTACCCTTCATCTTGCGGGTAACTGTTTCCACCTGATCCCTAAGTTTTTGCAACTCTGCTTGAGACCCAGCTATTTTTCCAGCAGCATACTCAGCCATATCATCATCAAACATTGGAATATCATCATTAACCCTGTTATGAGGCTCTTCACGCCTTTCATTTTCAGAACTACCCCCAGCACGGGGTACAACCACATTAGATAAGGCAGCAGTCAAAGTCTGGAGCTGTTCAGTCATTTTTGTAATATTGGCTTCCATCTGATCCATCTGGGACCTCTCGTTGACAGATTCACTCATGTTTATCACTGGTCTTTTGATGAGTCTGCCTTCTTCCTTAACCCAATGGGAATCTATGATGGCTTTTGAAACACAAGGGTTAGCATGATGCATGTATGCATGATATGTGTGCAATGTATGGAATGAATAAGTTCATAAAAGAATTTACACCAATCGGCCCATTATCATTTCAAAGTATTTAGTCACACTATTACGCAGTGTAAACTTGTCCCAGTTGAAAAGGCCCAACAGGTTTACACTTTGCGATAATATATCTAAACAACTTCAAATGATAAGAGGCCTAAACACAAAATGGCCCATTGGCATTTTAGAAGCTTTTGGCCTAATTGTCAAAGGACATGAACTTGTCCATGTTTAAATGGCCCAACAAGTTCACATTTATTGACAAAAAATCCAACCGAATCCAAATGATAATGGTCCAAAACACAAGCATAATCAAATATTTCTAAGGGTCACAAAACTAAGGTTCATGTGTAGATTTCAGGAGTGTAAACAAAGGCTCTCGCCGATGAAGGATTGTTCACAACTAGGACTCCCCACTCAAGGGTTCAAGCGACCAAGTGAACGCACCTTTTTTATACCTTACGGTACGTGCCAACGAGATATGGTGTGTGACTAACTGTCGAATGGACTTCCCGTTGTAGATTCCCCAGAGGGAGGGTGGAGCGAGGCTCACTTAAATACCCAAGCCCCTTAGGCTCTTATCGCTTGGTGTCAGGAATAAACAACGAGTCCTCCAAACTAGTTTATCACAACAAGATAATTATCTAGGTGTCTCCACAACTTTTCCTTATAGACAAGTAGTGAGTGAAGGAAGACACCAAACCATCCCCTAAGAAAATGATTATCTAGGTGCCTTCACAGCTTTTCCTTATAGAAAGGTAGTGAATGAAGGAAGACACCAAACCATCACCTAGCCCAACAATGCCTTTGATTAAACTCCTTAAACCCACAGTAAACATGGTTAATTAAGACACAAATCCAAACATTACAAGACAATATTTCGAGGTCGATTCTCTATCCCCAGTGGAGTCGCCAGACTATAGGACACAGAAACTGGGCGACGCATGCTGTTCCGGGCTCGCGGCCCAGTTGGGAGTACGAAGTAGCCCACGGGGGACTAAACCGGAGAATAATGGAGTCGCCACCCGGTGTGAACCGGGAAAATGATTTAAGGCCGCACTCACCCCTCGCAAGGGAAGACCTCAAACCGTTGGGTTCGGAATGGTCCCTTACTTATGTCGTTTGTAATGAATGGATTTGTGCAATATTAACCAAGTCTACTCAACATACATGTTGGTCAAAGTAGTCTAAATTATAGGTTTGCATGCTTCAACAGTAAACTTTTCATAACGGCAAACATTCGGCAGCACACATCAAACATGCTACATATATAGTAATCTAAACATACCTTAACTTAAATTCCTCATATAAAAGGTAAATAACTAAAACATGCTTGAAATAAAAAACAACATTATAATGGCCTAATCATGCTCAAATACAAGTTGGATGAAATGAAATACATGAATCCTTCAAGTGGTACGGGGCATTGTATCCCGAGTGCAAACCATAATACCGTCCATTCGGATTCGGCTATGGAATTTATGTCCGGGTTTCCATCCAATATACCACAAGAAAGAACACATATTTCATTCACCCAAAATCACATCATACACCAATTCATTATTTAACGTGAACTAGTTCTAAATAACATGCTCAAATAACCATTCTAAGCCATTATTTCATGTGAATTAATCCTAAACGACATGTCAAGCTAATCATTCATACTAAACACATAAAAATATGTTTCCTAAATCATTATTTCATGTAAATAAATTAATACAACATACTAAACTAATTGAACACATTAAACACATAAAATACATTTTTTAAGCCATTATTTCATGTGAGCCAATTCCAACAACATGCCAAGTTAACTACTCATGCTAAAATACCATAAAATACATTTTTAAACCATTATTTTATGTGAGAAAATTCTGTAATATAAACCCTCAGGTCTAACCTTTTTTTTCGTTGCTCGGAGACACGTTACACGACCGTCGGAAAGGCTAAATCACCACGATCACACCGGTTCGCTGTTTTGGTGCTTTGCTCACTGTTTTGCCACTTTGCTCGCTGTTTTGAGTTCGCTTCGCTGCGTTTCAGGTCTTCGTACTTTTCTCACTGGTTGGTGATGTATTTAAGGTTATTTTGGTGGATTTGGAGGGGTATTGGATGGCCGTTTGCTTGGTTCCTCAAAGGATTTCGAGTTCAGTGTTTTGCTCACTGTTTTGGTGAATTTGGTCACTGTTTTGAGTGTAATGAGCTGCTGTTTGGGCGTGAATGATGAGGGTTGGATGAGGCAACTCGTGTACTGATTTGAGGAGGAAAATGGAGGTGATTTAGGCGCAAGTTGAGGGGCTGAACTGAAGGCTCTTTGTGCGTGAACTGCAGTGGAAATAGAGGCAGTGGGTGCGTGATTATGGGGCTGTGATGGAGAAGCTTTAGGTGTGAATGTAAGGCAGTGAATGGGGGAATGTGTGCTTGATCAATGGAGCTGAATAAGGGACTGACCTGAGGCAGTGAAGAGCTTGAACACTAGGGCTGAATGGAAGTAATGAAGGGCGTGGAGATGAGAGGCAGAATAGAAGCAAATGGCGCTGGCTTGAGGGCAGTGAGGGGAGAGGTCTTTGGGCGCAAATGGAGTGAGAGCAAGGAGCTGCTTTGGATCTTCCAAATGCTTAAGTGTCTTTTTTAATGTATGCTAGGTCTTTCAAGGCAGAAAATGGGGGTTTATATATGCAACTAAAGTGAGTATTAAATAGGTAGGCCAAGAGTAATTAATTTGATACAAAACTTTGTTGAAAAGTAATGTATAATTATGTAGCTTTCTTGACAATATACAAAGGTGATTTGAAAATGAATTAAAGGGAGGTGGGAGGTGATGGGCGTGGGGTGTAGGGAGTTAATGGTGTGGGGGAGATGCTTGACTTGGTGAGGGAGGCTATTAAATGGTGTAGGGTTGATTTAATAAATGATTTGGAAAATTGATACCAAGGTAAAAGGTGAGGTCAAAGGTTAAAGTGAATTGGTAGAAGGGTAAATCATATTGGAATAGTGCAAGGAGGGTGAAATTTGGTGTCATGGTCGTGGGCCTCCAGGGTGGTGGGCTTGGTGTTTGGTTGGTTTTGGTTTAATGGGCTTTGGATGCGGATTTGGGTGTCTAGGTGGGCTTGGAAGGGTTTGCGGTGATTTTCGGGTTGTAGACACGCTTTGAAACAAACTTTTAGCAAGCAAACTTTGAGCGAACTCAGCGAATTAATTCCAAAATGTATTATCTCTTGACTTAACCTTTTTCTTCGACCGCTTTCCGCGAACTCCACGACTAAAAGGCGGTGCCTCCTTATAAGACTCCTCATCGGGTTCGGTATGCAAAAATGCAATGCCTACAATGACCTAGTCAAAATATCCCGATAACTGCAGCATTTAAGAGAACCAGTCCCGTATCCTACGTGACCATCATCTCCATATGACTGGAGTGATACTTCCGTCTTGACATCACACCCAACACACTACGATTCTCAATATACCCAGAAGAGGCGTACACAGAAACCGGTTAAAGCCCTGGACGACCAAAACCAAAGTATATTGATTGTCGCAAGTATTAGCGGTGCAAGTCTCAGGTTAAGACCAAATATACCTACCCTGATTTCGGACTTCCATAGACACATAGTCATACTACCAATGGAATTCCGAGGGGGTCTATCCAGAGCGAAGCTGTTTCCCGTACCATCGGTAAAACACAACCTCCTATTACACTTGCATGAGTATCCTATACCCAAATATATGAGAACTATGCCGTTGTGCCCTCACAACGCGCACAAGTGTAATACTAGTCTTTTACGCATTTATCGATGTACAATCTCGACAATACTCTGACTAGGGATATTTAATGATTTATCCTTCGTGGACTGATACTGTCTCATATCATTCTCAATCCAGGAACAAATCATAAGGACCTCCTATCATTTATACATCTTGGTGATCTAATCACAAATGATAAGAGAGCAATCTCCTTTGTCACATAGTTAATTTGTACAAAAACACCATGATCTTTACAAATAGTGACGCTATGAGTCATAATTTTCCAACAATGTGCACTAATGAGTTTCGTATGTACACCCTCACACTAATGATGATATTGGGTGACTACGTTAACTCATCACACTACATCTAATAATTTACCGGAGCGACCTAAGTTCCGAGCACTTATACCCTCACACTAATGACGATATTGGATATAAGTAATAAGAACCCATTAATATCCGTATTGACAAGATGGACCATCAAATAATGCTCTAACATTATTAATATTATTACTTAATTAAAGTAATCACCTAATCACGGGAGATTTATGACAATCAAGTCATTAACTTACTTAGATCAAAGTTTTAATTTAAAACATGCAATACATATCCAATATGTCTTATGCATAATTAAATTAAAATTACTATGGCATAGATTCAAAATATGTGTTGTGTGGTTAAGCCTTTGCTACTGATACCATTTGGTTGGGGCAGTTGTGAAACCCCTAGGGTCGGATCGATACCCCGGGTAGCGGAAATAGGTATAACCCATGGATATCAAGTATGGGTGTAATTTTAAATTATTTAATGAAATACTATATTCCATTACGAGTGTATAGGAAAAAATTGGGACTGAATCAGAGTCTGGAAACTCCCGAACAAAGTAAAATAAAATTAGCGCGCGTAGAGGGCCTGACGCGCGTGAAGATCACGCGCTACAGTGCGCGCACACACTGTATCGCACATGTATGAAAACTTAATTTTTTTTATTTGTTTCTTTTGCTTCTCATTTGTTATTTCAGTGAGCTGACCCTAATGCCTTCCGGTTCTCCCTAAACACTTCAAAAACACCCAAAATTAATTTTTAATTTCAAAACCAATATTAACACATGTTATAGAATAAAAATCAAGTTATTCAACATTAAACTATGTGATCATGCATCTAATACACAAATAAACATAACTTAGGAGAAGATCAAACATTACCTAGTAAGCTTGATGCAAGATCCAATCTACTTCTCCTTTGTTGAAATCGTTGGAGAACCTCCAAGGTGTGCAAGCTCGACTTCAAGATCCAATCTCGATTTCCAACGCAAACAAGCTTCACTTCAAGTTCTAATATTGATTTCTCCTTAATGAAATGTTTTAGAGACCTCACAAGCTTCTCTAAACACTTCTCTAATTTAGGCTAATTTCTCTAAGAATTTACTTGTATTTTAACTTGTAATTAAAACCTTCCTAAAGTTTGCTATTCATACATCTAATACACAAATAAACGTAGCTGAGGAGAAGATCAAACTTTACCTAGTAAGTTTGATGCAAGATCCAATCTACCTCTCCTTTGTTGAAATTTTTGGAGAACCTCTAAGGTGTGCAAGCTTGACTTCAAGATCCAATCTTGTTTCCAATGCTTCCAAGCTTCACTTCAAGATCCAATCTTGATTTCTCCTAGATGAAATATTGTAGAGAACTCACAAGCTTCTCTAAACACTTCTCTAACTTAGGCTAATCTATCAAGAATTTGCTTATTCTTGTATTTGTACTTGTAATTAAAACTTTCCTAAAGCTTGCTATTTATAGCAAAACTTAGGTAATTTTTAATTAATAAAAGTTGTAATCAACTTTTAAGTGGTCTTAATCTAATTTGTCCAAATATGTATAATTAGGTGTGACTAATCTTCATTGTTTCCCACTTTAATTTAATCCAATTAAATCAAATGGATTAGTTAAATGTTTGCCACCTTGATTTAATCCAATTAAATCAAGCCAAAACCACCTATTATTACATACTTACAATTACCATAATATCCTCAAATGGTAGAGATAATTATGATTTTACAATTAAGCCATTGTGTAATTATTGAATTAATCCAATTAATCCAATTAGGTCAAAGTAAATAATCAATGTTATCCAATAACACTTGATTATCTTAGTTGATAATTATAATATCGAATATTATCTTTTATAAAAAATAATCGGCTACCCAAGTAAATTAGGTCAAAGTAAATAATCAATGTAAATTAATCCAATTAGGTCAAAGTAAATAATCAATGTAAATTTCCTGCTAAAATGTGCCATTTGCTAAAATACACCATTTGCTAAAACCGTTTGCTAAAATACGCCGTCTGCTATCATGCACCGCTAACGTGTCAAAATCAGAGAAAATCGCTATCTTGCGCACATGCTAACATGCGTCTGCCACATGTCAACATCACAACAGTCTTGCTAACGTGCGCTGGACACATGTCATCATCCCATGCTACCGATATTTACTATGCATGTGTCGCGATGCCGAAATAATAATTCAGCTGCCGATGCAATCGACACCATGTGTCATGATCTCGTTTAATCAAACACGTGTCGCGAAGCGCAGGGCATAAGTTTCACTATAAATAGAGGCTTAAATCAGAAGGAAAATTCATACATTCTTCTGAAGAATTCCTTAAGAATACTAAGAAGATTGTATCTTGTTTGTTTATTTACAGCTTTCTGTATTTAATTTTACGCAATATTACTTACTTTACTTTACTTTTCAGTTTTTATTTTTACTGTTCAATATGAGTAGGTAACTCCCCTCTGCTGGGGTGAAAGGTTAAGCTTTTATTACTAATATTTAGATTAATCTCCCTCAATTATAATATATAAACTATTTAAAACCTGACTTAATGGGATACTGCCTTTATGGTCGGTTGGACTTAATTAAATTGATTTTAACCTGACTAAATTGGATACCACATTTATGGTCGGTTGGAATTAATCTTAAATTTGACTTAACCAGGATACCGCCTTTATGGTCGGTTGGTAATATCATGCAAAGTTAATATATTATAATAAGGGAGATATCTAAAATAGAAGTAATAAGAGTGGATCCTCTAACCCCAATATTTTTCTTTATTGATTTATTTACCTTTTTAATTTCCAAGCTTTACTTTATGTCATTTACTTTATTTAAGCTTTTACTAGTCCTAGATATGTGTTGTAAATAAACCTGTTATCTGGGGTTGTGATGAATTCTAATATCACTGGTTTATAAGGGGTTATTTTGTATCTTGGGTAATATAACGATTTATTTGTTAAGTCTTAAGCTTAATGCTTCTTGTTACCTGGCCATTAATAAGATTGATCTGGTAAACTTAAAATGAACTTGATGAAAGGATTTTAGGTTTCAGCCTTAGACTTAATAGCCCACGATCTCCCTTAAAGATTAGATACGCCTTAATAGATTTCCTTCTAGGATAGACATATACCTGTCGGGCGGGGGTAGCCACAATTGGAACTTAATCTTAATGAATTCAGGTAACTTGGTTGACATAGACATATGATTAATTGGTTATTTGGGTATTTGCATCTAACCATCGACATAGGCTTTTGCATAAATTCGTGTTCCAGGTTAATAAACCGATATATTTCACAAACATGAGATAACCACTTCATCTTTAAAAGATATTGGAAGAATTCACAACCCTAGATAGTTTAATAATATTTAATTTTCCTTTCATCTACTTTGCACTGTTTTATTTACTTGTTTTAATTTTAAATTCACCATCCAATCAAACAACCAATCTATTAGGTACTCGTAAAAATTTGGCTTCACAAATTAATAACTTAGGTATTAAGTCCTCGTGGGATCGATACATTTTATACTACTTGAGCGATACGTGCACTTGCGTTACGTGAGTGATTTAACCGATAAAGTTTTTGGCGCCGTTGTCGGAGACTTATTTATCTTTCACTATTAATTTTGAGGTTAGATACCTTTACTTGTGTCTAATTTCTTTTTACTTATTATTTTTGTTTTCTTGTATTTCAAGTTCTCAAACACTACATGAGAAGAACAAGAAGCTTTGAAATCTGACCGCTTGACCCAGAAATTGAAAGAATCATTAGACAGTTGAGAATGGAAAGGCGAGAAGGTCAAGAAGTACTGATCAACATGGAACCTGAACCTTTGGAGGTTGCACCACCAATACCCATTCGAGACAGAACTATTACAGTGGTTGACGACTTCATTTCTTGTATTGTACTTCCTCCCTTACCAGTAAATGCGTGTGACATCAAAACATGTATTCAGATGATATAACAATCAGTTCAGTTTGGGGGGAATGCAATTGAATATCCTAATGCCCATATCAGCAACTTCCTGGAAGTTTGCGACACTTTCAATTACAACCGAGCAGCCGAAGAAGCAATGAGACTGCGTGTTTTCCCATATTCCTTGAAATACAGAGCTAAGGCTTGGCTACATTCACTACCAGCAGGATCTATCACAACTTGGAACAATCTAGACACCAAATTTCATGCAAAATACTTTCCACCAGCCAGAACTGCAAAGCTGAGGAATGTCATTACATCATTTGTATAACATTACTCAAAATCCCTCTGCGAAGCTTGGGAAATGTACAAGGATTTGCTCAGAAAATATCCTCACCATGAGATTGCAAAGTGGCTACAAGTCTAAATCTTCTATAATGGACTTTCTGGACTGATGAGAACCACAATTGATACTGTTGCTGGAGGTGCTTTAATGGCAAAAGGAGAAGATCAAGCCTAAGACCTAATTGAAGAAATGGCCAACAACAATTCTTTGTGGCCAACAGAAAGGAGTATGATTCAACGAATTGCAGGAATTTATGAAGTTGGAGCCAACACAGCGATGAATGCCAAGCTGGATCAAATTTGAAAATTCATGGAAACTCTTAGCATGCAAGCTAATGCCAGATCCACAAGTTCACCATATGGAGGAGCACCAGAGACAAACCAACATAATGAGACAGTGAATTATGTCAACAATTTCAACAAATAGGGGAACAATCCATATTCTATCACTTACAACCCAGGGTGGAGGAATCATCCTATTTTTTCATGGAACAACAATTCAGGGCAAAGGAACAATCCACCACCAGGATTCCAACAGCAAAACAAAGGCCAAGAGTATGAAAAAGAACCAGGAATAACAGAAGTACTGGCTCACTTGAAAAAGATAGAAGCAAAATACGACTCTCAAGTAGCATCATATGATGCTATACCCAGGGTGGAGGAATCATCCTAATTTTTCATGGAACAACAATTCAGGGCAAAGGAACAATCCACCACCAGGATTCCAATAGCAAAACAAAGGCTAGGAGTATGAAAAAGAACCAGGAATAACAGAAGTGCTGGCTCACTTGAAAACGCTGGAAGCAAAATACGACTCTCAAGCAGCATCATATGATGCTATGTTTCAATCACAAGCAGCATTAATTCAAAGTCAAGCAGCATCTTTGAAAACTCTAGAGAATCAAATGGGACAACTGGCCAATGCTCAGAGTTATAGACTGCAAGGTAACCTTCATAGCAACACAGAACCAAATCCAAGGAACCGAAAGAAGGAGCAATATCAAGCCATTACTTTGAAAACCGGTATTGAAATCAACAAAGATATTGGAATCAAAGCATCCATTAAAGAAGTTTAAAAAAAAAACAGCAAAACAGAACCACAGATGGAGGAAAAAGAGGCAAAAGCAAATGATCAAGAAAAATTCACTCCACCTCCACCTTTTCCACAGCGTCTCTAGAAAAATAATTTGGACAAGCAATTTGCTCGATTCCTGAAGATATTCAAAAAGCTGCATATCAACATTCCATTTGCAGAAGCGTTGAAACAAATGCCCAGCTATGTCAAATTCATGAAAGACATTCTGTCACGAAAACAGAGATTGAGAGATTACGAGACAATATCATTGACATAAGAATGTAGCGCCATCATTCAGAGGAAGCTTCCCCTAAAGTTGAAAGATCCTGACAGATTCACCATCCCTTGCACCATAGGAGAACATTACTTCGGTAAGGCTTTGTGTGATTTAGGTGCCAGCATTAACTTGATGCCTTTGTCTATTTACAGAAAACTGCAAATTGGAGAAGCAATGCCCACCTCAGTTACTCTACAACTTCCTGATAGATCTCTCACATTTCCGAGAGGTGTAGTGGAAGATGTATTAGTTAAAGTCGACAAATTCATTTTCTCTGCAGATTTTATTACCCTTGACATGGAAGAAGACAAAGATGTACCTATCATCCTCGGGAGACAATTCTTGGCTACAGGTCAAATTGCTATTGATGTACAAAAATGAGAACTAACCATGAAAGTGCAGGACCAAGAAGTTACCTTTAATGTTTTCAAAGCCATGAAATTCCCGAGTGATGAAAAGAAGGAGGAATGTTTCAGAATTGATGTTGTAGATAGTATCATCAAGGATACTGGTGCAATGCAACTTCCCAGGGATAAACTTGAAGCTTGCATCACCAAAATGTTTGACAGCGAGCTAGATGATGAAATTCTGGATTGTATCAACTATCTTGACAGACCCATTCGCTTCAAATCGACACCACAAGTGGAAAGTTTGGAACTACCGAAAAAAGAGCGAATGGAGCTCTCGATTGAAGAACCACCATAGCTAGAACTAAAGCTACTTCCAAACCATCTCAGGTATGCATTCTTAGAAAACTCTTCTGATTTACCTGTGATTATTTCTTCTTCGCTAACATTGGAATATGAAGATAAGTTGCTGAGAGTGTTATGAGAACACAAGAAAGCCATTGGCTGGACTATAGCAGACATTCGAGGCATTAGTCCATCATTTTTCATGCAAAAAATTCTGATGAACGATGAGTACAAAGCCACAGTGGAGCATCAACGGAGACTAAATCCAATTATGAAGGAAGTCGTGAATAAGGAAATTATCAAATGGTTGGATTCCGACATCATCTACCCCATCTTTGACAGCACGTGGGTGAGTCATATGCAATGTGTTCCAAAGAAAGGAGGAATTAATGTAGTCACAAATGAAAAGAACGAGCTGATTCCAACAAGAACGATGAATGGATGGAGAGTATGCATGGACTACATGAAGCTGAATAAAACAACAAGGAAAGATCATTTTCCGCTGCCATTCATTGACCAGATGTTAGACAGACTAGCGAGACATGAGTTCTATTATTTTCTGGATGGATACTCGAGGTACAATCAGATTTCTATCGCCCTATAAGATTAGAAGAAAACCATTTTACATGTCCGTATGGTACTTTTCCTTTCCGCAGGATGCCATTTGGACTATGTAATGCTCCTTCCACATTTCAATGTGGCATGATGGCCATTTTCTCAGACATGCTGGAACAAAGTATAGAGGTTTTCATGGATGATTTCTCTGTTTTTGGAGACTCGTTTGACCACTACTTTTAAAATCTGGAAAAGGTGTTACAAAGGTGCGAAGATATCATCATGGTACTCAATTGGGAGAAATGCCACTTCATGGTACAGAAAGGCATCATCTTGGGACATCGGATCTCACAAAAGGGAATCGAGGTAGATAAAGAAAAAACCGAGACAATTGAAAAACTACCTCCACCATTATCTGTCAAAGGGATTCGAAGTTTTCTCGGACATGTAGGCTTTTACGGGAGATTTATCAAAGATTTCTCCAAGATTGCTAAACCTCTGTGCAATCTACTAGAGAAAGACGTGCCTTTCAACTTCACCAAATAAGGCCACGAAGCTTTTGAGATCTTGAAACAGAAGCTGGTCTCTGCCCCCATCATAGTAGCACCGGACTGGATCCTTCCATTTGAGGTGATGTGTGATGCTAGTGATTTTTCTATAGGTGCAGTTTTGGGACAACGCAAAGCAAAAATTTTCCATACCATTTACTACGCCAGCAAAACTCTGAATGAAGCTCAACTCAACTACAAAACCATTGAAAAGGAGTTGCTCGTAGTTGTGTTTACTTTTGATAAATTCTGTTCCTATCTGCTGGGTCCCAAAGTGGTGGTCTACATAGATCATTCAACAATCAAATACCTGATCAAAAAGAAAGATGCCAAACCTAGATTGATCCGTTGGTGCTTCTGCTGTAAGAATTTGACGTGGAGATACGAGACAGGAAAGAGATAAAAAATCAAGTGGTAGATCACTTATTGAGGCTCGAGAATGGAGAAACAGCTGGAAATGATCTGACAATTAAAGAAACCTTTCTAGATGAACAGTTGTTTGCCATGAAACAGCAGGATGTCCCTTGGTATGCTGACTATGTAAATCACATAGTATCGGGAAAATGGCTGTTTGAATGGACACATCAGTAACGAAAGAAGTTCTTCAAAGAAATCAAACACTATGTCTGAGATGAGCCGTACCTGTTCAAACGCTGTGTTGATCAATTATTGAGACGTTGTGTTCCACATGAGGAAGTTAATAATGTCTTGTAGCATAGTCATTCATCACCATATGGATGACACTTCATCGGAAATAAAACTGCAGCCAAAGTCCTACAGTCAGGTTTGTTCTGGCCCATTCTGTTTAAAGATGCTTAGTTATTTTCTCTTCAATGTGACAGGTGCCAGAGAACGGGAAATATTTCGAGGAGAAATGAAGGACCTTTGCAAAATACTCTGGAAGTGGAAATATTTGATGTATGAGGGATTGATTTTATGGGACCCTTTGTTCCATCATTTGGAAACCTGTACATACTAGTTGCTATAGATTACGTCTCCAAATGGGTTGAAGCAATAGCACTTCCATCAAATGATTCAAAAGTGGTGATAAAATTCCTTAAAAGGAATATTTCCACTCGCTTCGGAACACCTCGGGTGATTATCAGTGATGGAGGCACAAATTTCTGCAATAGATATTTCGATGCACTCCTATCCAAATACGGAGTTACTCATAAAGTTTCCACTGCCTACCATCCGTAGTCAAATGGACAGGTTGAAGTTTCAAACAGGGAGATCAAAAGAATCTTGGAGAGAATTGTTGGATCAACAAGGATAGACTGGTCTATAAAACTAGATGACGCACTATGTGCCTATCGGACAACTTACAAGAAAACCCATTGGTATGTCCCCATATAGAATGGTGTTTGGGAAAGCATGCCATCTGCCGATTGAGCTTAAACATAAAGCGTACTGGGCACTGAAGAAGTTAAATCTTGATCCACAAGCAGCAGGAGAGAAACGACTCCACCAACTTAAAGAATTGGAGGAATTTCGCCTACAGGCTTATGAGAATGCCAGACTATACAAAGAAAAGACCAAGAAATGGCATGATCAAAAAATAGTACGCAGACATCTAGAACCAAGACAACAAATGTTATTATAAAATTCACAGTTAAAACTTTTCCCTGGAAAGCTGAAATCAAGGTGGTCAGGTCCATTTGTGATTACTCAGGTTTTACCATATGAAGCTGTTGAGTTACTTGATCCCAACACCAATGATATATTCAAAGTTAACAGCTAGCGTGTCAAGCATTACTGGGGAGAATCATTTGTGCGACAAAAAGAAAGTGTCACACTTTCAGATCCAGCCTAACGTTCGGGCAGTCATGTCTAGTTGACGACGTTAAACTTAGCGCTAGCAGGGAGGCAACCCATGCAAATTGTGTATATATTCAGATTTGGTGTGTTTTATTTTTTATGTGTTTAATTTTTGTAGGTAAAGTCACATTTCAGGATGGAAGACGTTCTCGCAAATCTTCACAAGCAATTTCCTTCTCTCCCTTAAAACTATCTGATGAAAGTCTACAAAGCTCGTTTGGAACGAATGAGACTTCTGATGAACAAAGGTATTCCTAATGACATTCGTTGGATTACTGAAGCACGGGTCTGATTGGCAGGTGAGTCATCTGACTCTTTTGTATCATATCTGCCTGGATTAGTAGAAGCACCTATGCTAAAAAGAGAAGAGCTAAAAGAATGGGTGTTTGCTATAAATGTGCACGCATAACATGTAATACTCGTTGTCGTTCTTTAAGAATTGTGTCTGATAACCGTGAAGATAAAATTAAATTCATTAGGGATAGCTTGAGTGAGGAGTATTTGGATGACATATCATTGACTCTTGAGACGCATTCCAGTGGATATGTGCATCACACAATTCACATGTTATATACACAGTTCCGAAAAGAAAGACAATATTTAAGTCTCGGGAATCTGACTCTAAAAGACCATGTTTGCCAATTTATAAGAAAATTGGATGTGAAGCTTGTCCCTGACGCATAGACGTCATTCAAGTCGTTACTTGTTGTAAATATTATTCTCTCTTTGTATTTAACTAATAATTATGATTTATTTTGTTATTTTCTTTTATTTTCTCCGACCAGATCCAGATTTTTTGACTTTCACGATTTATTTTACTGTTTAAATAATAATTGTCGCTTGGCAAGTACTAGTGCTATTATTACTCACCCTTTTCAGGTTCTATAAATTCAGCTCATCATTGCACTCTTTAAGACATCCAGATTTGAAAATAATAATAATAATAATAATAATAATAAATAAAAAAATGGAAGCAACTTCAAGAAGACAAGTTGTAAACATCTGTGTGTTTTGCGGTACTAGTGTTGGTTCTAAACCAGAGTTCGTTGAGACAACACATGAATTGGGTCGAGTCATAGCTGAGAGGAATATGCACTTAGTATATGGCGGTGGCAATCTTGGACTAATGGGGTGCGTTTCAAGGGCCGTACATGAAGGAGGAAGTCAAGTTCCGGGAATCATCCCAAAAACTTTGGCAGAGGCGAATCTTATAGGACCATCAAACGGAGAAGAACTTATCGTGCCAGGTATGTCCGAGCGACTTGTGGAAATGATTAACCGTGCTGATGCTTTTATTACCTTGCCAGGTGGCTTGGGCACGATGGAGGAAATCTTTACAGTGTTATCTTGGGCAAACTTGAACATACACCAGAAACCGATTAGACTGTTTAACGCTGATGGATTTTATGATTTTCTTTTTGTGTTTCTTGATGATGCCCGGAGAAATGATTCGTGTCAAAACCTGTAAAAGAAATCCTTTTCACTACCAAATCTTAGCCTTTGAACCACAAATTGACCATATCCTTTACAAAATAAACTGGTCCGATAATGATCGTGGTAAGAAGCGTCGGATAAATCTGGATCTTAACCTTTAATTTTCATTTTAGATGTAGAATTTCAGCTAACCAGGTACTGCTTTCTAAACTCTTCTTCTACTTTTAAGACATTGGGGATAATGTCTCAATTAGGTTTGAGGGAGGGGAATAGTTGATTAGTATCAAGGGGAATAGTTGACTAGTAACTTGTTTTTATTGTGTTGTTTTTATTTGATTTTTAGTCCAAAATTTTCAAAAAAAATTCAAAAAAATTAAAAAATTTCTAAAAATTTCTAAAAATATTTTGTGTTTTTGTATTTTTTACTTTACTAAATCAGGTGAAATTGGTGTGAGATTGCTGTGTAAGGAATTTCCACTCTTGAGACGTATCTCAACCTATTTCGTAACAAACTAATTTTTGTTTATTTCCTTTTGAATTATTTAATTTGTGAATTCTCCATAATACTGATTAAATTGGATCTTCATAGGCTCAGTTGACAGGTATTATCAACATGCATGGTAACATACGACCATGAGTTGTAATTGAAAAGTTTGTAATATTCAGTGCTATAGTTTAATTGGATGAAACATCTATGAAAACGATAAAAAAAACGTCTGAGATTCGAGAAATTAAGTCTGTAGGGGTGTTTTAACACCTAGTGCCCTAAAACCAACTGGTTTGGGAGTCACTGGCCTAAAGTTTGCTACATGGATTGAAGATGTTATATATATATATATATATATATATATATATCTGAAATCCGAGTAATTAAGTCTGTAAGGGTGTCTTAACACCTAGTGCCTTAAAGCCAACTGGCTTGGGAGTCACTAGCCCAAAGCTTGCTACATGGATGAAGGATATTATATATAAATAATAAAAAAAATTTAGAAAAATATTCCATTGCTAAAAATTGTGAATTCTGATATAACTTTTGGACAAAAATATTACTCTTTTTTCAACTACACTTATGAATATTATGGGCACAATGATTTGATTAATACTTTGTTGGTTGTGTATATGGAGAATGGTAAAAATAATAGGAGAGTTTACTTATTTGGTAATTTAGAAAGAAATAAAATAACTAATAACTTGGATAAGAAGTTTCACTTGTTTAGTCACTAACTTGTTTATTCTCTTTTCTCTTATTTTTTTATTTTTTATTTTTGCTTTTGTGTGCATTAGATTGACGTTTGTGGATGTCGTTGTTGTAAGCCTTCACGAGACTACAACTCATCCACTAGGGACACCTAGGGGTTTAAAGGTATGCTGCATATGCTAAATGCAACTGTGATCCCCACGAAAGTGGCTTAGTTTAATTTTATTTTAAATTTGTTTATTCCACTTTATTTTGTTGTTTTGCTCGAGGACTAGCAAAATGTTAGGTTTGAGGGTGTGATAAGCGGTAAATATATCAGTATTTACTGTTACCTTTACTCAATATTTTATATAGTTTCTCAAGATTTGTGAATATTTTGATGTGTTTTGTGTTATTTTGTAGATAAATTTAATAACAGGACTCTTTGGAAGCAATTCGGGGCCAAAACATCGAAAAACGGACAAAAAGGGCAAAAATGTAAATTTCCTACTACAATGAGCCGTTTGCTAAAATGCATCATTTGTTAAAATGTGCTGTTTGCTAAAATACGCCGTCTGCTATCATGCATCGCTAACGTGCGTCGGACACGTGTCAAAATCAGAGAAACTTGCTATCATGCGCACATGCTAACATGGGTCTGCCACGTGTCAACATCACAGTAGTCTTGCTAACGTGCGTCGGACACATGTCATCATCCCATGCTGCCAATATTTTACGTGTCACGACACCGAAATAATAATTCAGCTACCGATATAAACGACGCCACGTGTCACGATCTCATTTAATCAAACGCGCATCGTGACAAGCAATGGTTCTGCGTCGCGACGCGCGGGGCAGAATTTTCACTATAAATAGAGGCTGAAATAAGAAGGAAATTTCATACATTCTTCTAGGTGTAGGCATTGTATTTTTACATATAAGTCCCGATGATGAGTCTCGTACGGAGGCACTACTCTTTAGGTTGCGGAAGTCGCGGGAAACGAATGTCGGAAGGGGAAATTCAGAATAAATATGTCATCGGATTCAATTCACATGTTCACTATTTTCGCGTTCGTGCTGCATTCGTGAGCATGTTCGAACGTCAAGCAGATTATGGGCATTCGTGTAGCATTCGAATCGGCGTTTAAACGGTGTCGGTACTTCTGGTTTTGCTGCTAGCCTCACGCCCAAGCCCAATTAGCCCACCAAAACCCATCCAAAAATAATTAAAATATTTAAAATACATGTCTCAAATTAAACTAAATTAATTAGATCAAATCCCTTCCTAATCTAATCAAATCCCTTCCCTAATCAAACACCAATTAAGATATTCACTCCATAAATTAAACCCATCTTTTCCTTTCACAAACCAATCAAAACACTTCCATTTTTTGAGGATTTCATTCCTTACCTAGAAAACCTAGCAAACCATTATAAAAGAAAGCCTAAACCAACCTTAGAACCCTAGCTCATTTATCTTACTCACAAAAAAATCCCACAAAACTACCCTAGTCCATTCACGCCTAAAGCCTCTCAAATTACTCTCCATTGCCGCAACTCATCACCTCCCTATAGCTCTCAAACTGCCGCACTTCATCAACCCAAACTGCACTGAAAACAACAAAGCCTAAAAACCTTGAAACCATTCACGGCATTTCCCCCACTCACTCAGCACGTTCACGTCCCTCAGCCAGCCATTCACGTCAACGTAAAAATAATAAAACCCTTGCACCAGCGATCACACGACACCACACAAAAGTAATAAACCCTAAATACTCACGTGGCCACTCTATTCTCTCCACACTCGACTCTATCATTCATTGACACAGCCACATTCAGCACCCCTCACAGCCACATGAGACACGTCCCAAGCTACAATCTGCACCCCCTATCAAAACACACACGTCTCCTCACTAAGCACACACGCTGCTTCTTCACAGCCCACGCACACACCACCTTTTGACACAATAAACCAGCCCCTCAACCCTCACAAGCGCAGCAAAACACGCACTACCTGACCGATTCAAACATCAATAAATTAAGCCTTTAACCGAGAACAAATCATCCCGAAAACAATCCCAAAAACTGACCAAAAAATAGTCCCCGAACCAACACCAAAACAGCAGCAAAAAAACCTAAAAAACAGCCTCCGAAACAACCCTAAAGCAGTGACCAAAACCAGCAAGCAAACTGCCCCCAAAATAGCAGCGAAACAGAGTGAAAACAGCAGCCCAAACAGCAAAACAGCGAAGGAAAATGTTGAACCAGTGAACCGGAAGAGTTGCAGAGCATCAACCCTTCCGACAACTGCATACCGCACTTTCGAGAGACGACTAAAGAGGTTAGACCTGAGGGCACCTTCTTTATTTATTATCCTTTATTTTCATTTATTTTAGTACTTTATTTCATATGAGTATTGTGGATTGGTGCATGATGTGATTTCCGGATGAACGGAATATGTGTACTCTCTTGTGGTATATCGGATGGAAACCCGGACGTAAATTCTGTAGCTGAATCCGAATGGACGGTATTGTGGTTTGCACTCGGGATACAATGCCACATACCACTTGAGAGATTCACATGTTTCATTTCATCCAATCTTGCGTTTTAAGCATGATTTAGTCGTTAGTATGTTATTTATTTTTAAGCATGATTTAATCGTTAGTATGTTATTACTTTCTGCATGTTACTTATTTATGCATGGTAATGTAATGCGCAAGGGCAAATCAAGTCGAATTAAAGGTCCTCCATTTTGAGGGATGAAAAGCCAAAGGGCTACGTTTGCCACGACATTTTGCCGCGCCAGACGAAGTATGTTTGATTGAATGTGAGATATGTTTAATCAAATATACGGAGTTCCACATTATTGTCTCATTCATTTGTATGTATTGTAATATAATGCGCATGGGCTAACTAGGGTGGATTAAAGGCCTCTATTCGAAGGAAATGCTTGAAGGCTACCTTTACCACGATGTTTTGCCGCGCCTTTTATTATGTCATTTACCCTTTGCATATCATTACTTTATTTACACATGCATTGCATTCTAGTGCGCATGGGCTAACTAGGGTGGATTAAAGGTCATCTATTCGAGGGAAATGCCTAAAGGCTACCTTTACCATGATGTTTTGCCGCGCCGGACGAGGTGCACTCGATTGAATGTGAAATATGTTCAATCAGGCATACTAGGTCCTACATCGTGTATTTGTTCACCCATACATGTGTTTGTGTCATTTCAGATGCCATTTTGGCAATCTCGTTTGAACTTGTTTCCAAACGCTACACGAACGTATGCATCCTGCCTCATTCCGTTCGAACGCGTTTACGAACGTTACACGAATGTATGCATTCTGTCTCATTTCCGTTCGAACGCGTCCCAGAACGCTACTCGAACGTGCATGTATTTTATTGTATCATGCATCAGGTCTTATCCCATTCGAACGCATTATCAAATGCTATACGAACGCGGAGATTCTGTTTATCGTTCGAATGTGTTATCAAACGCTACTCGAACACGTTTACGAACGCTACACGAACACGCACACACTGGATAGATTCCTTCATCATGTTTCATGCATGTTTGTTTCCTTAGTCATCCCCTTCCCCTTCATATGCTTAGTTAGCTCTCTTTAATATTTATGCTTTTACCGTTATTATTTATTTATATTTTCCGCATTTATTTATTCCATATGCTAATGAGATTGTGTGCTCGGTTTTATTATTAATGACTTTATAGTTGTTATTAGTTACATCATTACACTCTATTGTTTAATACGTTCATGAATTATGTATTTTGCCTTCATTTGTTCATTTACGATTATGGGTGTGGAAACTTGCAATATTGTTTAAATTATCTGGTATGTGTTGCATGAGATTTGGTTGTACTATTGCATAAATCCTTTCATTACAAGTGGCATAAGTAAGGGACCATTCCGAACCCAACGGTTTGAGGTCTTCCCTTGCGAGGGGTGAGTGCGACCTTAAATCATTTTCCCGGTTCACACCGAGTGGCGACTCTATTTTTAGTTCTCCGGTTTAGTCCCCCGCGGGCTACTCCGTACTCCCAACTGGGCCGTGAGCCTGGAATAGCGTCACCGATTTCCATGTCCTACAGTCTGGCGACTCCACTGGGGATAGAGAATTGGCCCTGAAATAATGTCTTGTAGTGTTTGTGATTTGTGCTTTAGTTAATCGTGTCTATAGTAGGTTGAAGGGGTTTAATCAAAGGCACTTTTAGAGCTACGTAATGGTTTGGTGTCTTCCTTCATTCACTACCTTTCCATAAGGAAAAGCTATGAAGGCACCTAGATAATCATATACTCGTAGCTTACTGTGATGGACTAATTTGGAGGACTCGTTGTTTATTCCTGTCACCCAGTGATAAGAGCCTAAGAGGCTTGGGTTTTTAAGAGAGTTCGGTCCACCCTCCCTCTGGGGAATCTACAACGGGAATCCATTTGACAGTCAGTCATACACATAACTCGTTGGCACGTACCTTAGTGTATAAAAAAAGGTGCACTCACTTGGTCGCTCGGACCCTTGAATGGGGAGACCTAGTTGTGGGCAACCCTTCGTCGACGATAGCCTTTGTCTATACCCCTATAAACCCGCATATGGACTATAGTTGTAGTTGTAGAAGTTATGCTTTTATGCTTGTGTTTAGGGACCATCATCATTTGGATTCAGTTGGACTTTTTGTCAAGAGATATGAACTTGTTGGGCCATTTAAACTGGGATGAGTTCGTATCTTATGACAATTGGGCTAAAAGTTTCTAAAATGCCGATGGGCCATCCTGTGTTTGGCCTCTTATCATTTGAAGTTGTTTAACCATGTTATCGCAAAGGTGTAAACCTGTTGGGCTGGGACAAGTTTGCACTTTGCAATAGTGTGATTGATGCTTTAAAATGATAATGGGCCGACTTATATATTCCATACATCTCACGCATCTCATGCACCTCATGCATACACGCATCATGTTAACCCTTGTGACTAAAGAGCCATCATAGATACCCGTTGGTTTGGGGAAGAAGGAAGACTCGTCAAAAGACCGCCAGCAAACATGAGTGAGTCAGTCAACAAGGGATCCCGTCTGGATCAATTGGAGACCAAAGTAACCGAAATTAATGAGCAGTTGCAAATTCTGACCAATATTGTGGCCAGCTTGACCGCACCCCATATAGCCAATAACAGGAAGTTGTGCAACCAGAATGGAAAGACCATTGAGGAACCTTCAAGGACCAAGCCCACTTGTTGGACAATTATGACCCATAACATCACTATTTGTACAGAACACGGTGTTGTTGTACAAATTAACTATGTGACAAAGAAAATTGCTCTTTTATAATTTGTAATTAGATTACCGGGATATATAAATGATAAAAGTCCATATGATTAGTTCCAGATTGATAAGATATGAGACAATATAAATCCATGAAGGTTTAATCAATAAAACATCCATAGTCAGAGTATTATCGAGATTGGACATCGATAATACGAAATAGACTAGTATTGCACTTGTGCGTGTTATGGGAGCATAATGACATAGTTCTCATATATTTGGGAATTGGATACTCATGCAAGTGTAATACGAGGTTGTGTTTACCGATGGTACAGAAACAGCTTCGCTCTAGATAGACCCCTCGGAATCCCATTAGTAGTATGACTGTGTGTCTATGAGAGTCTGAATCAGGGAAGATGTATTTGGTCTTAACCTGAGACTTACACCGTTAATACTTGCGACAATCAATATACTTCGGTTTTGGTCGTCCAGGGCTTTAACAGGTTATGTGTACGCCTCTTATGGGTATATTGAGAATCGTAGTGTATTGAGTGTGATGTCAAGATGGAAGTATCACTCCAGTCATAGTGGAGATGATGATCACGTAGGATATGGAACTGGTGCTCTTATATGTTGCAGCTATCGGGATAATATAACAAGGTCATAGTTATCCGATTACAGAGACTAGTTACCAGAGATCCGATATGTACTTTGTACGAGGCAGACACAATTCCAGCCCCAGGCCTAGCACGTGACATCTAATACTGGATCGCAATACGCAATACTACGTATACTACGCCTGATATAAATTATATATTCCTTTAAGAATATTTCTGGAGAATTGGGTAGGCACGATGCTTTGCTAGAAGCCAACCATGTCTTGTAAATCGGTAAAAATGTAGTACTAGGTACGTATGTATTCGGATAGTCTGACGACCAGATTTACTGCCAATATATCCGGGGATCTCATGGGTCGCTTCCCGAAGATCCACCGATGACGTATGACTCGCATATTATTAATCTGGGATTAATTAATTGAGAGAGAAAATTAATCTAGGATTAATTACGGAGATATTTTATATGGGATAAAATATTAATTAAAGAGAGAGAACGATTAATTTGGAATTAATCAATAAAATAATATATTCGATCTATTATACGAAATTAGATTTCGACGCGGAATTAAAATTGGATTTTAATTCGGGCGAACGAGTTAATTTAGAATTAATTCGCTAGTGACGTGAATAGTAATTTTGCTAGGCATAATTATTTAATTAAATTTGATTTAATTACGTCGCAACGGAAAATTTGTTAATTCGGAATTAGCGAACCCGAGCCCGGGAGTGTTTACGGTTCCACTCGCATTTCGAATTTAAGTACGTCCCACAAGTCACATCACGCGTCACTTCATTAGTCATTCAAGTGATGGATGTCTTGTCACTTTGAGTGATGTGATGGTTGTCACTTATGATTGATGGGGTGGTTGGAAGGCTTTATTGCCTTGTACTTTTGGATTTGAATTTTTAGTATTAGATTTTAGAAATCTAAATACACAAAAATCAACCCATCTTCTTCTCCCTCTCTTCCCATATTCGGCCTTGGGCCATTTTATTTCCTCTTAATTTTCTTCAATGCCGTGAGCAAGGAGAAGCTTTAGGAAGAATTTGTGGCAAAATTTTCCAAGTGCTAGCACACTAAAGAGTCATCCAAAGGTGATAGGGAAACAAACCCTTGAGCATGGAATCTCAAATCAAAGCTTGGAGCTTGAAGAACACAAATGAAGCACAAAGAGGGCTTGGCCGAGAGCTTCAATTGGAGGAGCAAAAGTTTTGTGTTCATCGCATCGTAAATCCGATCATTGTAAGTATGATTTCGCCATACTTCTTTATTGTATTCACTTATTTTCATTGCTTGAATGATATTGGGACTATAGTAGAAACCCAACAATGGTATCAGAGCATTGTTTAAGCATGAAAATGAATTAGGGTAAAATTGGGTAAAATTGTTTCGAGCATGTTTGGATGAAATTGATTGTTTGAGTATGCTTGAATGATGATAACTATTTGTGATCAATTTGATGAAAATTGAATTGGATTAAATTTTCCCCAAATTATTGGCTTGGCCGAAAGTAGTGTGCCATAAATGTCATGGTGATTTTTTTTTTTTGAATCATTGGATGAGTTTGAATGACTTGGGAAATGTTGATTTATAATTTAATTGGATTAAAATCGAAATCGGACAAAAACCCTAAAATGCTGTGACATATAAGCATGAAATGGGATTGATTTTGCTTTAATTATGTTGGACATGAATTGATAATTAGATAGCATGATTAATTGAGTAAATTGGTATTTTGGAAATGTTCATTTGGTTAATTAATTATGGCTATACACTTTAATTGATTTAATTGTGATAGTTGGAATATTGTAATTAAATTAATTGGGCTTAAATTTGGAATTGGGCTTTTAAAATTGTATTTGGGATTAATGGGCTTGGTTGGGCCAAGTTTGGTTTAGGTTAATTGGTTGGATCCAATTGGGCCGAAAACCATATCCATAAAGTCCAATTATAATATAATGGACCTTTAAAATTTTAATTGGGCCTAATGGGCCTAAATTGATTTTTGGCAAAATGGTGATTCCTTATTGGGCTTTGGTTGCCAAAGTCCATGCCTTATAAATTAATTGAAAGCCCATTGGACTTTAATTAAACTGACATTGGATGTTAATTGGGCTTTGAGCCCCGTAATTATTAGATTTAGAATCTAAGTCATAAAGACACATTAATAAATTGTAATTATTTAATTTGGAATTAAATAAAGAATTAGTATTAAATAAAAATTAAATTGGATTTAATATTGTAGTTTGATATAATTCGAGAATTCGTACTTTGAGTACTTATTCTTAAAACGAGTTTGTCTCGCGCAAATCAAATCGTTGTTTGAACATTGGATGGTTATTAATTTCAGATTAATTAATTGGATTAGATTGATTGAGAACATGCTTTGTGTGAATACATGGATGTGATGTATGAATAATGTATATCAGATGTATATTAGATAGGTGAGGGCAATTTTGGAAATTGTTGTAATAAATTTAGAATTTATTAAATTGGACCTGCCTGTCCAGCCTATTACCTCTTGACTCTTTGTGTTTCTCTTATCACATATTCCCTCAATGTAAATGAGGTTTCTTTAGAAGTGTTATGTAATTGGGTAGAAGTAAGATTTGTGCTAGCGGGAGAGAGGAAATAGAGAGATTTATTCTAGGAACAAAGTGTTTTAAATATCCATCCGCATATCATTATTAATTTATTTATCGAGCCTTATTATGCTTTTAGAATGCATGTTTAAGGGTGTATGATGGGACCTTAATAAAGATAATTAATTGGTTGCCAATTACGCGAAAAACCCTCAACAAATATTAAGCGTTTTTCCTTCCATTGAATGATTCATTCTCAAGATCCAAGATTGGCACTGGTTTGTTGGCCAAAGTCAAGACATTTGTCCATCGCGGATGTGTTTGAATCATGAAGGCTTTGTTCCATATCGCATGTCTTGTCCAAGTTGTGATTTGTTGGCCAAAGTCAAGATCACTTCTTGTCCATCGACATCGATTACGAAGCTTTCCAAGGTCAATGGGTTCCGCTTAACTGGAATCATTAAGTTTGTTGTGCCAAAGCCAAGGCTTAGTTGATTCAGAGGAAAAAGGTTAGGAAAATATATTGGATATATTGGCATATATTAGATATGTGTTTCGGATTTGGATGTCCACCTACTGGATCTAGGAATTGGATGAGATCCAATTGATCTTAGAGATCTACCTAGTTAAATATCATACAGCTTGTTGGCCAAAGTCAAGGTTGTGTGTTATTTAACGGGATCCTAGCCCACTAGGAAATAAGGTTTCCCGAGTACTCAACAGAGGGTTAGAGGCTCGCCGAAAAATAGTGGGAGGCAAGTATTAAATTTGTAATTTCGTCTAGATACTTGCCAATACGCACTCATTTCATTTTTCGTCATTAATTAAATATATTAGTTGGACTAATATTTAATCGTTGTTTTAATCAAACAGTTGGACTGTATTCAAACTACTTCAAATTATAGTTGATTATATAATTGGATTATAGTAATCAATATATTTGAATTTAAACAATCAAATTAGTTGATTATATAATTAGACTGTAGTAATCATTATATTAAATACTACCTGAAATCGTTGATTGGATAGTTGGACTATAGAAATCAAGATAACTGAAAGATTAGCGTTTAAAACATAAACCTGGGTAAAAATGTCTTTAAGCGGCTTTAATTTTCAGATTGGGAATAAAACTTCAGGATAGTCCTGGAAACTAAGAAGTTACTCTATTTGATAGAGCAACCTCTTGGGCCTAAGCCCGGAGTTTAGCAAATAGTAGAACATGATCTTTAGAAGATTCATGTGATGATAACCTTAGTGCTCAATCCTTGATGCTAGATGCAATGACACTTTAATTCCGTCATCAAAGTTAAGGATTAGATCCTTGTACCATGAAGATGAAATTAAAGATCTTCATAGATCTATTTTAGATCTTAGAAGTACAAATTGCAAAAGAAGCTCTTTAGCTCGTGTATGTCAGAGGGTACATCTGTCGAGCACTAAGTGTCGCAGATGATTGCTGACATCGATCAGCTAGGTTAGCTGGGCATTACCTACGTGGCCGAGACTACCAAAGATTTGATCTTATAGTCTCTACCCAAAAGCTGGGGCAGGTTCATTATGAACCAATAGTAAACTTTTGGAGAGTTGATGGCTATGCTCAAGGAGGCAGAGCCAGAGCTTCTAAAAGGGGCAAAGGCAAAATCATCACAGTCTTCTAGGAAGACAAAGAACATATCCCAAGATTTCTTCCTAAACTGTGGCAAACGGGGTCACTGAAATATGTGACTGCCGTATGGACAAGGCAGACATGAAGGAAGTACAGCGGGGCAAGGCTCCGGTTTTAAGTATGTTTGTCATAAATATGTTCACTACTAGTTTCAAAATTGGATTTTTGATACTAGATGTGGTACATACAAATGTACTGATGTGCAGAATTTGCTGAATAGCAGGATACTGAATTCAGTTGAGATTGATCTGCGAATCGGAAACGGGACGAGAGTCACTGTTTTAACCGTAGAGACCTAAGTTTAGGAACTACCCTTCGGGTGTGTACTTAAATTAGGAAACTGTTATAATGTACCTAGTTTGACTAGAAACATTATCTCTATATCAGAGTATAACTCGTTGCGGGTATACCCTTATATTCTAGAACACTAAAGTGTTTTATTTTATAAAGATGATATTGAGATAAACACATTAGATGTGAATAACAGTATTTATATTTAGAATATAAATGAATCTCAAACATATGACATGACAAACAAATAGCTCAAACTGAATTAATCAGTTGAGACTTATTTGTGGCATTGTTGTCTGGGACACATTAACAAGACTCGTATATCCACACTTTCGAAGAGTAGGTACTAGGACAGATTTGATTTTATTCAAATAATGTCTACGAATCTAGTTTATTAGGCAAAGTGCCTAAAACGCCTTTTACTCGGTAAAAGTGTAAGTGCCACTGATCTGTTAGCCCTCGTTCATAGTGACGTAAGTGTGCCCATATCTAGCTAGGCTAGAGGTGGATATGAATACTTCATAACCTTTACGGATGTGGCATCGCGTTATGGTTATGTGTTTCTTTTGAAACACGAATCGAAAACTTTTGATAGATTTAAAGAGTTTCGACACGAAGTAGACAGACAGATCGGCTAAAGTATTAAACCGTCACAGTTAGACCATGATGAAAATACTTAAGCAATAAGTTTCTCGATAACCTGAAAGAGTATAGTATTCTTTCATAGTGGACTCCTCCAGGAACACCTCAATTGACTGTGTGTCCGAACTGAGAAACCGAACCTTGTTGGACATAGTAAGGTTAATCATGAGTCGCTCTGAGCTACCATTTTTCTTCTAGGGATATGCATTAAACAATGCAATACTTATTTTGAATAAGGTTCCATGAAAATCTGTTTGACAGATTTCATATTAGATATGAACAGGAAAGAAACCAGGTTTTCTAATTCCTGGAGATTTGGGTATGCTAGGCATAAGTTTGGATGATACCAAACTAGAACCCAAATCGGATAAGTGCCTAATTTGTAGGTTATCCTAGGGTAACCAAAGTATAGTACTTATACAACTCACAAGAGAACAATTTAATTGTTGCCCTCCATGCGGTTTTTCTAAGAGGAATACCTATATGCAGTGGTAAGTGGGAGGAAAGTAAACCTCGATGAAAAATCGGAGTGATACTGTTCCAGGCACCGATTCCTTAATGGAACACAAACAGTTCATCAAGGATGAAACTGTACCACAATCTTCGAATACACAAGAACCGCCTAAGTCAGAGAGAGTCAGAAAACAACCTGGGGGTATGGGTTTCTGATCTCACCTCGTAAAGATGTCAATCTTATTGAGGAACAGACAAACTGACTACGTATGAGGAAGTGATACAAGGTATCGACTCCCTTTATGGCAAATTTCCATGAAGTCCGAAATGGATTCCATGTATACCAACCAAGTTTGGACACTGGTTGATGTACCGGAAGGCATTGTGCCTATTGGTACTATATAAGTCTTCAAAGAAGACATACATGGATGGCAACATACCAACGTACAAAGCTAAGCTTGTAGCGAAAAGGTATCGTTATCAACATTGTGTCGATTACGACGAAACCTTTTACCTGTTTCCATGGTTAAATCCATTTGGATAATGCTTACTGATACTGCATGTTTCATTTATGAAATGTGGCAGCTGAACGTCAAAATTGATTTCCTTAAACGGAAACCTTTTAGAGGATGTTTACAACATCCTGACGGTTTTGTCGTACCAAAATAAGCAAACAAGGTTTGCAGGTTATTCGATCCATTTATGGATTGAAGCAAGCATTGAGTTCTTGGAACTATCATTTTGATGTAATCATAATGGTATATGATTTAATTCAAAAATGATATGATTCTTGTGTATATAAGGAGGTTAGTGGGAGCTCACTGACAGTGATTGTCCTATAAAATGATGATATATCATTTCTTGGAAATGACATTCCCATAAAACAATCGGTGAAAACTTGGCTTTCATGAAAAATTCTCCGTAGAATTCTTGGGAGAGACAACCTTTATTCTAGGAATAAAGATTTACTGGGATAGATCTAAAAGTTGTTGGCACTCTCTGAGAACTCGTACATTGAAATAAATGTACGCGACCTGGTGTCTCATATGCTTTGAGCATATGGAGTCACAATCAGGCCAATCCAAGTGATAGTCACTGGGTTGATGTTAAGAACATCCTTAATTATCTTAGATGATCTAAGGATGCTTTCTTAAACTATGGAGAATGAGAACTTGAAGTGACTGGGTTCACCATTGCAAGTTTCCTAACCGACAAAAATGACTATAAGTCATAATAAAGGTACTATATAGTTTGAATACCGGAACAGTGAGCTGGAAATCTTCCAAGCAAGATACTGTTGCCAAATAAACAACAAAAGCGAAATATTGCTGCAGCCGAGGCAGCAATAGAAGCCATTTGGATCTTAATAATCCTAATAGGATTAGGAGTAGTTCTGTTAGCAGCTGAGCTAGACTACAACAAAGGCTAAAGAATTAATGGTCTCATCAACGATCCAAGTATATACTTCAACTGTTCATCTGATTCATTCGGATCATACATCGTGGCGATGTGATGATCGAATAAATCGCATCAGATGATAACTTTGCAAATCCGTTGACGAAAGCATTTTCTCAGCAGAAGTTTGAGCGAACCATACATAGTTCAAGTGTAAGACACTTGAGTGATTGGCTATAGGCCAAGTGGGAGATTGTTGGACAATTATGACCCATAGCATCACTATTTATACAGAACATGGTGTTGTTGTACAAATTAACTATGTGACAAAGGAAATTGCTCTTTTATCATTTGTAATTAGATTACCGGGATATATAAATGATAAAAGTCCATATGATTAGTTTCGGATTGATAAGATATGAGACAGTATCAATCCACGAAGGTTTAATCATTAAATCATCTCTAGTCTGAGTATTATCGAGATTGGACATTGATAATGCGGAATAGACTAGTATTGCACTTGTGCGTGTTATGGGAGCATAACGGCATAGTTCCCATATATTTGGGTATTGGATACTCATGCAAGTGTAATAGGAGGTTGTGTTTACCGATGGTACGGGAACAGCTTCGCTCTGGATAGACCCCTCGGAATCCCATTGGTAGTATGACTGTGTGTCTATGGGAGTCCGAATGAGGGTAGGTGTATTTGGTCTTAACCTGAGTCTTACACCGCTAATACTTGAGACAATCAATATACTTTGGTTTTGGTCGTCCAGGGCTTTAATAGGTTCTGTGTATGCCTCTTCTGGGTATATTGAGAATCGTAGTGTATTGGGTGTGATGTCAAGATGGAAGTATCACTCCAGTCATAGTGGAGATGATGATCACGTAGGATACAGAACTGGTGCTATTATATGCTGCAGCTATCGGGATAATATGACAAGGTTATAGTTATCCGATTATAGAGACTAGTTACCAGAGATCCGATATGTGCTTCGTACAAGGAAGACATAATTCCAGCCCCAGGCCTAGCACGTGACATCTGATACTAGATCGCAATACGCAATACTACATATACTACGCCTGATATAGATTATATATTCCTTTAAGAATATTTCTGGAGAATTGGGTAGGCACGTTGCTTTTCTAGAAGCCAACCATGTCTTGTAAATCGGTAAAAATGTAGTACTAGGTACGTACGTATTCGGATAGTCCGACGACCGGATTTACTGCCAACATATCCGGGGATCTCATGGGCCGCTTCCCGAAGATTCACCGATGACGTATGACTCGCACATTATTAATCTGGGATTAATTAATTGAGAGAGAAAATTAATCTTGGATTAATTACGGAGATATTTTATCTGGGATAAAATATTAATTAAAGAGAGAATGATTAATTTGGAATTAATCGATAAAATAATATATTTGATATATTATACGAAATTAGATTTCGACGCGGAATTAAAATTGGATTTTAATTCAGGCGAACAAGTTAATTTAGAATTAATTCGCTAGCGACGTGAATAGTAATTTTGCTAGGCATAATTATTTAATTAAATTTGATTTAATTACGTCGCAACGAAAAATTTGTTAATTCGGAATTAGCGAACCCGAGCCCGGGAGTGTTTGCGGGCCCACTCGCATTTCGAATTTAAGTGCGGCCCACAAGTCACATCACACATCACTTTATTAGTCATTCAAGTGATGGATGTCTTGTCACTTTGAGTGATGTGATGGTTGTCACTTATGATTGATGGGGTGGTTGGAAGGCTTTATTGCCTTCTACTTTTGGATTTGAATTTTTGGTATTAGATTTTAGAAATCTAAATACACAAAAATCAACCCATCTTCTTCTCCCTCTCTTCCCATATTCGGCCTTGGGCCATTTTATTTCCTCTCAATTTTCTTCAATGCCGTGAGCAAGGAGAAGCTTTTGGAAGAATTTGTGGCAAATTTTTCCAAGTGCTAGTACACTAAAGAGTCATCCAAAGGTGATAGGGAAACAAACCCTTGAGCATGGAATCTCAAATCAAAGCTTGGAGCTTGAAGAACACAAATGGAGCACAAATAGGGCTTGACCTAGAGCTTTAATTGGAGGAGCAAAAGTTTTGTGTTCATCGCATCACAAATCCGATCATTGTAAGTATGATTCCGCCATACTTCTTTATTGTATTCTCTTATTTTCATTGCTTGAATGATCTTGGGACTATAGTAGAAACCCAACACACTCCCTCTAAGGTTGCCCCTATCAGAAATAGACGATTCTCCAATCTTGGTAGACCTTTGTCAGAGGTATTTGAAGAGCTGAAAAGGCAAGGACTCCTAAATCCCTTAGAACCTAAACCACTTCCAAACCCTGTGCCACGCTACCTTAACCTGAACCTTTACTGTTACCTCCATCAGCAAAAAGACCATAAAACCGACAACTGTACCCGCCTTAGGCATGAGATCCAGAACCTCATAGACTCCCATAAAATACCTGACCCTGAGAAATAGCAACCTAACATACAGAGAAACCCCCTACCTAACTATCACTCCGTCCCAACGCCTACCTACATGATTAAATTCGGCCTACCCGACATCACTGTCTTCCAAACTCACGACCACCAAGCTTCCCGCATTAGGATATGGGGCAACAATAGAAAAGATGAGATAGAGTAGAAAAGGGAAAGTAAATGGGAAAAAGAATTACATGAGTTAGATGATCTGATGTCCGGAAAAAGCAAGAAGATGGAAGAAGACAAAGTTGCAAATTATGGGGATGTTTGTTTTCCTGATCTCATTCAACTGTGATGTCAGATCCATTAATCATAAGACATTGATTTTGTCTACTTGTTCGAACCTTTTTCTTAATAAAAATAAAGACGTTCATTTCATTTACTTGCCTGAGTCTCTACCTTTCAAGAAGAACAAGATAATCATTCAGGAGTTAGCTTCTCAATATATGAGTTTGAATGGGGGACTATACAAAAGACAAGCAAATGGCATTCAGCTGAAGTGTTTAAGAAAAGAAGAAGGCAATGGAAGCAGTATCGCCGGTGGAAGTTGAGATACAGTCCATGCGGATATTAGCAGAAGTAAAGTTATTGGAGCAAGAATGGGCCTCGCAGAGATTTGAACAGTTGGCATTACTCAATGAGAATAGAATTAAGTCCATGCATCATATGCAGTTATACCGAAAGAGATCGGCCCAAGTATTCAACAAAAGGTGCGTCCTACTAAGATCAGAGAGTGGGATCTAGTACTTAAGCTGTCAAAGCCGTCGACAACGGATCCGAGAGGAAAGTTCAGACCTAATTGGGAAGGACCCTACATAGTCCAGAAAGTGATGGGAAACGGGGCAGTGAGACTGTCAGACTTAGAAGGGAATAAGTTCACCAAGCCGATCAACTTGGACAAATTGAAGCAGTACTTTGCTTGAGGAACAGAAGTCCGAGCAGTCACCAAGGGAATTGACGGAAGACCTAACCCAACGGGATAAAAAACTCATTCATGCATGCATGCATACACGTAACGTATCTTGCATTCTCTTTTGTGTTTGTTTTGTTTTGTATTCACAGGTTTCAACGGAGAAAAAGAGAAAGCGGCAAATATAAGCCAACCAGAAGCAGCAACAATACAGTGTCATCAGTTTTAGGAATGAATCATGGGGTTGAGTCCCACATCAGTCTCAAGAATGAATCAGAATCAGTATCAGTTTCAGGAATGAATCACCGGGTTGAGGCCCGCATCAGTATTAGTCTCAGGAAGGAATCCCAGGGTTGAGGCCCATATCAGCATGAGTTTCGGAAATGGATCCCAGGGGGCGAAGCCCACATTATCAGCGGTTGAAAGGAAGAATTCCATGGAGTGAGTGAGTGAAAAAAAAAGGTCTTTGATAGTTAGGCATATGTCCAGTGATGACATTGTTTGTTGTAGGGAGAAACTGTTGGTTTTAATCTAGGTCCCAAGATCATACAAGCCATGAAAACAATGCGTGAACACACCAACGAAGATATCGAAATACTTACATCGGTCGGTTGAGTCGATTTGGAGACGAATGAAGGCCAAAATGGCCACTGTTTTCACGCCAAAATGCAGCAGTGAACTGCCTCCAAAACAGAATTTTGAGATGACGAAACGGAGCTCCAAGCCTCGTCCGATGGATCCCGGCTCATGGGTGAACCTCCCTACCACCTTCGCAAGACTCGTAGTGTGCTAGCACTTGGATTTTCACCATGAAAACCCAACTCTTGCTTCCCTAAAGCTCACGTTTTTCTGGATGAAAAACCAGTAAGTTTTGCCCCTTGGGCGTGAGCTTTTGTGAGAGAAATGGAGAGATGAAAGATGTGTTGTATATATGTAAAATGTGTAAAAGATTTTACTTATATATTTTCCAAAAATATATAACAATTAACCATTTGTTTTTTTTTTCAAAACAAAATAAAGGTAATAAAGTCTCCCACCAAACTACATCAACTATTCACATCAACTTTAATAAAGTGACATGTCTTTCAATCAAATCACATCAATCAATCACATCACTCAAAGTGACAAGTGATTTGACGCTTGATGCGACTGATTGATTTGACGCTATGCGACTTGCATTGCCGCACTCGAATTCGAAATACGAATGCGCTCGCAATCACACTCGGGCTCGGGTTCGCTAATTCCAAATTAACGATTTTTCCGTCGCGTCGTAATTAGATGATTACGCCTAGCGAATTCACTATTCACGTCGCTAACGAATTAATTCTAAATTAATTCGTTTGCCCGAATTAAAATCTAATTTTAATTCCGCGTCGAAATCTAATTTCGTTTAATATATCGAATATATTAATTTAATCGATTAATTCCAATTTAATCGTTATCTCTCTCTAGACGATATTTTATCCTAGATAAAATATCTCCGTAATTAATCCTAGATTAATTTTCTCTCTCTACTATATAATCCCAGATTATTCAAGAGTGCGAGTTGTGCGCCATCGGTGGATTATCGGGAAGCGACCCATGAGATCTCCGGATAAGTTGGCAGTAAATACGGTCGTCAGAGTATCCGAATCACGTACGTACAAGTACTACGTTCTACCGATTTACGAGACAAGGTCGACTCCTAGCAAAGCACCAAGTCTACCCATTCTCCGGACATATCCATCTAAGAATATTAAGATCTGTATCAAGCGTAGTATATGATTGTATTGTGCGTATCGGCCCAGTATCGGATAGTCACGTGCTAGGCCTGAGGCTGGATAAGTGTCTGCCCCGTACGAAGCACATGTCGGATGTCTGGTAACTAGTCTCTATAATCGGATATACATGACCTTGTCATAATATCCCGATGGCCGCGCAGCACTTAAGAGCACTAATACCGTATCCTGCGTGACATCATCTCCACAATGACTGGAGTGATACTTCCGTCTTGACATCACATCCAATACACTACGATTCTCAATATACCCAGCATTGGAGTACACAGAACCGGTTAGAGTCCTAGACGACCTCAACTAAAGTATATTGATTGTCGTAAGCATTAGCGATGTAAGTCTCAGGTTAAGACTATACACACCTACCTTGATTTCGGCCTCCCATAGACACATAGTCATAATACCAATGGGATTCCGAGGGGTCTATCCAGAGCGAAGCTGTTTCCCGTACCATCGGTGAAACATAACCTCCTATTGCACTTGCATAAGTATCCAATACTTATATATTTGAGAACTATGCCGTTGTGCCCTCACAACGCGCACAAGTGCAATACTAGCCTATTCCGCATTATCGATGTCCAGTCTCGATAATACTCCGGCTAGGGATATTTAATGATTAATCCTTCGTGGACTGATACTGTCTCATATCATCTCAATCCAGGAACTAATCATAGGGACCTCTCTTCATTTATATATCTAAGGTGATCTAATCACAAATGATGAGAGTGCAATTTCCTTGTCACATAGTTAATTTGCTATAACAACACAATGATCTGTGCAAATAGTGACGCTATGGGTCATTTTGTCCAACAATCTCCCACTTGGCACATAGCCAGTCACTCGAGTGTCTAACACCCGAACTATGTACGGTTCGCTCAAATTGCTGAGGAAAGGTTTTCGTCAGCGGATTTGTATGATTATCGTCTGACGCGATTTATTCGATCATCACATCGCCACGATGTATGATCCGAACGAATCAGATGAATATAGAAGTATATATCTGGATCGTCGATGAGACCTTTAATTCCTTAGCCTGTGCTGACGCCTAGCTCAGCTGCTAAAAGAACTATATAATCTAATTAGATTTATTTTCGATCCAAATGGCTTCTATTGCTGCCTCAGCTGCAGCAATAATCCGCATTTGTTGTTTATTCGGCAACAGTATCTTGCTCGGAAGATTTCCAGCTCACTGTCCCGTTATTCAAACTTTATAGTACCGCAGTATTTAACTGTTTGGAAACTTACAGCACTGATCCCAGTCACTTCAAGTTCTCCTTCTCCATAGTTTTAGACAGCATCTTTAGTTCTCTAAGATACTAACAGATGTTCTTTAACTTCAATCCAGTGACCATCACTTGGATTGACCTGATTGTGACTCCATATGCTCGAAGCGTATGAGACACCAAATCAAGCACATTTTAAATGTACAATTTCCCAGAGAGTGTTAACAACTCCAAATCTATCCCAGTAGATCTTTATTCCTTGAATAAAGGTTGTTACTCCCCAGAATTCTACGGAGAATTTCTATTGAAAGAATATCTATGAAAGCCAAGCTTTCACCAATTGCTTTATGGGAATTTCATTGTCAGTGCGCTCTCCCACTAACCTCCTTATATACACAAGAATTATTTCGTTTTGATTCAAATCATAAACCATTATGATTATTTCAAAACGACAGTTCCAAGAACCTTATGCTTGCTTCAATCCAAACATGGATCGAATAATCCGCAAACCTTGTTTGTCGGTTATACAAAATCGTCAGGATGTTGTAAGCATCCTCCAAGAGGTTTCCTTTTCAGGAAAGTGATTTTGATCTACAACTGACACATTTCATAAATGAAATATGCAGTATTAACAAGCATCATCAAAATGGATTTACTATGGCAACAGATAAAAGGTTGAACCGTTATTAACACAATGTTGATAACGATACCTTTTCAGTCACAAGCCTAGCTTTGTACGTTGGTTTGTTGCCATCCATGTATGTCTTCCTTGAAGACGATTACAGTACCAATAGGCACAATGCCTTGCGGTACAACAACTAGTATCCAAACATAGTTGTTATACATGGAATCCATTTCGGACTCATGGCACTTTGCCATAAAAGGGAGTTGATACCTTGTATCACTTCCTCGTACGTAATCGGTTGGTATACCTCCATAAGATTTACATCTTTAAGGGGTTACATCAGAAACCCATACCCCATGTTGTTTTCTGATTCTCTCCGATCTACGCGATTCTTGTGTATTTGAAGATTAATGGTTTAGTTTCATCATTGATGAACTATTCGTGTTCCATTATGGACTTCGTGCCTTGAATAGTATTACTCCGATTTTCATCGAGTATCACTATCCTCCCACTGACCACTGCATATCGGTATTCCTCTTTGGAAAACCGCATGGTGAGCAACAATCATATTGTTCTCATGTGAGATTTATAAGTACTATACTTATGGTTTCCCTTAGGATAACCTATAATTGGCACTTATCCAATTTGGGTCCTTAGTTTGGTATCATCCAAACGTTATGCCTGGCATACCCAAATTATTAGGAATGAGAAACCCTGTTTCTTTCATGTTCATATCCTATATGATATCTATCAAACAGATTTATATGGAACCTTATTCTAAATAAGTTTTGCACTGTTAATACATATCCTATTGAAGGAAACAGTAGCTCAGAGTGACTCGTGATAAACCTTATCATGTCCAACAAAATTCGGTTTTTAGTTCGGACACACCGTCTAACTGACGTGTCTCGGGAGGAGTCCTCATTTGAAAGAATACCGTACTCTTTCATGTACGTATGAAACTTACTGCTTAAGTATTTTCCAATACGGTCTTACCGTGGTGGGATAATACTATAGCCGATCTGTTTTTCTATTTCGTGTCGAAACTTTAAAGTTTCCAATTTGTGTTCTTCAAAAGAAACACATAACCATAACGTGATGCCACATCCGTTAAGGTCACGAAATATTCATGTTCACATCAAGTCTAGCTAGATATGGGCCCACTAACTTCACCATGAATAGGGCTAACAGATCGGTGGCACTTACACTATTACCAAGTAGACAGTGTTTTAGGTACTTTACCTAATAAACTAGATTCGTAGACTTTATTTGAATAGTCAAATCAGTCCTAGTACCCACTCTTCAAAAGTGCGGATATACGAATCTTGTTTAATTGTGTCCCAGACAACAATGCCACAAATAAGTCTCTATTGATCAAATCAATTTGAGCTATTTATTTGTCATTTTTATATGTTTGAGATTTTATTATATTCAAAATATAAATTCTGTTATTTACATCTAATGTATTTATCTCAGTACCATCTTTATATAATAAAACACTTAGTGTTCTATAATATAAAGGTTTTATCCACAATGGATTAAACACTGATATAGAGATAATGTCTCTAGTCAAACTAGTTACATTATAACAGTTCCTAATTTAAGTACACACCCGAAGGGTAGTTCCTAAACTTAGGTATCTACGGTCGAAACAGCGACTTTCGTCCCGTTTCCGATTCGCAGAGCAATCTCAGCTTGAAGTCAGTATCCTGCTCAAAGCAGATTCTGAACATCAATACATATATTTTATGTACCACACTAAGTATTTAAAATCTAATTTCAATACTAGTAGTGAACATAACTTTGACAAACATTTTTAAAGTCAGAGCCTTGCCCTTTCTTTAATTCCTTCGTGTCTTCCATATCCAAATGGTAGTCACTTTGGGATATGTCAATTATCTTTTCAATATTTCACAAACCTTTGGCCAAGCCTTGGGTTTTGGAATATCGAAATGATATGCACCTTGTGCAACACGCCCAATTGCAAACTTTGACTTTTCACCCCTAGAATAGTCAAATCAATTCTCTAGAATTATTAATTGCAATTTAATACTTTTAAATCTAAAGATAGATTTATGATAAGTATATTAATTAAGCACTAAAGTCATCATCACATAAATCTTTTAAGATTTTATGCTCTACTATTTGCTTAATTATGGGCTTAAGGTATAATAAGTTATTTTATCAAATAAAGTAACCTATTATTTATTCCCAATTTGAAAATTAAATCATTTAAAATATTTTAATCCCAATTATATTTTAATATCCAACTTTTCAATTTTATCTTGATTACAATAGTCCAACTATTTAATCAACGATTAGTGGTACTTTATATATTATAATGATTATAATAGTCCAACTATATAATCAAATATAATCCAAATTAATTAACCTCAATTACATTGATTACTATAATCCAATTATAAAATCAACTGTAAACTGAAATTAATTAATTCAAATATATTGATTAATATAATCCAATTATATATAATCAACTATAATACAGTCCAACTGTTTATTAAAACAACAATTTAAATATTAGTCCAACTAACATTTAATTTATATGACGAGTGATATTTGATTGAGCGCGTATGGCGAGTAATTGAACGAATATTGCAAATTCAATTCTTGCCTCCCACTATTTTTCGTCGAGCCTCTAACCCTCTGTCGAGTACTCGGGAAACCGTGTTTCCTAGTGGGCTAGGATCCCGTTAAATATCACACAATCTTGACTTTGGCCAACAAATTGTATGATAATTAACTAGGTAGATCTCTAAGATCATTGGATCTAATCCAACTCCTAGATCCAGTAGGTGGACATCCAAGTCCTAAACATATATCTTATATATGCCTATATATCCAATATATACCCTAACCTTTTTCCTCTGAATCAACTAGGCCTTGGCTTTGGACAACAAAACCTAGTGATCCCAGTCAAGCGTGGACCCATTGACCATGGAAGCTTCGTAATCAATGTCGATGGACAAGAAGTGGTCTTGACTTTGGCCAACAAACCACAACTTGGACAAGACACCAATATGGAACAAAGCCTCGTGATTCAAACACATCTTCGACGGACAAGGGCTTGACTTTGGCCAACAACCCATGCCAATCTAGGATCTTGAGTAAGAATCACTCAATGGAAGGAAAAGACGCATGATATTTGATGAGGGCTTTTCGCGTGCAAATTGGCTACCAATTTCATTATCTTTGTTAAGGTCTCATCATCATACACCCTTAAACATGCATTCTAAATACATAATAAAGCGAGTATGAAATAAAATAATAATGATATGTGGATGGATACTTAACACATTGATCCTAGATCAAATCTCTCCATTTCTCACTCAAGCTAGCACTTGTATTACTTCTACCCGTTACACTACACTTCTAAAGAAACCTCATTTACATTGAGGGGAATAGGTGAGAAGAGAATACAAAGAGAATAGAGGTGATAAGGCTGGACACGCATGTCCAATTTAATAAATCGAATTTATTACAACAATTTCCAAAATTACCCAACCCGACTAATATCCATCCGATATACATTATTCATTCATCACAACCACGTATTCACACATAAGCATGCTATCAATCAATCTAATCAAATTAATTAATCTGATAATTATGTGATCATCCAATGTTCAAACAACGATTTGATTTTGGTCGAGTCAAACTCGTTTTTGCGAATAAGTACTCAAAGTACGAATTCTTGAATTAAATTAAACACATCATTAAATCCAATTTAACATGTATTTAATACTAATTCACTATTCAATTCCAAATTAAATATTACACTTTATTTAATAAACCTTTAACGACTTAAATTCTAAATTTAATCGTGTCGGGTCTCAAAGCCCGATTAACGTCCAACGTCAATTCAATTCAAGTCTAATGGGCTTTAATTAATTTCTTTAAGGCGTGGGCTTCGGCAACCAAAGCCCAATCAAGGAGTAACCCCATAAGCCTAGAAATCAATTTAGGCCCATTAGGCCCAATTAAACTTTAAGGTTTATAGTTGTATTTGGGCTTAACGGAAGTGGCTTTGGGCCCAATTGGATCCAATCCAATTTGTCCAAATCCAACTTTGTACAACAAAGCCCAATAAGCCCATTTACAACATAATAAGCCCAAATCCAATTTAAGGCCTAAATAACTAAATTACATGAATCCAATTCCGCAATTTAATTACGTAAAGTGCATTACATGATTAATCATCCAAATTCAATATTTCCAAAACATTAATTAGTCCAATTAATCATGCTAAACTCATCATCACATGTCCAACACACTTTGATGAAAAATCAAACCCATTTACATGCTTCCAAGTCTCGGCCAAAGAAGGTAATTTTATCCGATTTGAATTCAATCCAATTAATTACACAATCGACATCGAATTAACTTCCCGAATGATTTCATTACACATCTAATGTTCAAAAATCAAAAAATCCAAGACATTATAGGGCATAATGCATTCGGCCACCTTAAGGAAATTGGGGATTTTTGTTCAATTCAAAATTCAATCCAATTAATCTTAAATTAACATCATCCTATATGATTCCAATTCATCCAATGAATCAAAATCAAAAAATTCCAAATTTCCAAATAACCCTAAAGTTTCGGCCAACACATATTTTTGGGGAAAATTATTCCAAATCAATTTTCATGAAATTGATCCAATCAAACTTCAATTCAACATCATTTAAACATGCTTAATCAAACAATTTAACTAAATCATGCTCAAAATCAATTTACCCAAATTTTAACCCTAAAAGTTTCATGCTTGAACCTAAGGCTCTGATACCATTGTTGGTTTTAATCTAGGTCCCAAGATCATACAAGCCATGAAAACAATGCGTGAACACACCAACGAAGATAGCGGAATACTTACATCGGTCGGTTGAGTCGATTTGGAGACGAATGAAGGCCAAAATGCCCACTGTTTTCACACCAAAATGCAGCAGTGAACTGCCTCCAAAACAGAATTTTGAGATGACGAAACGGAGCTCCAAGCCTCGTCTGATGGATCCCGACTCATGGGTGAACCTCCCTACCACCTTCGCAAGACTCGTAGTATGCTAGCACTTGGATTTTCACCATGAAAACCCAACTCTTGCGTCCCTAAAGCTCACGTTTTTCTGGATGAAAAACCAGTAAGTTTTGCCCCTTGGGCGTGAGCTTTTGTGAGAGAAATGGAGAGATGAAAGATGTGTTGTATATATGTAAAATGTGTAAAAGACTTTTACTTATATATTTTCCAAAAATATATAACAATTAACATTTGTTTTTTTTTTCAAAAAAAAAATAAAAAGGTAATAAAGTCTCCCACCAAACTACATCAACTATTCACATCAACTTTAATAAAGTGACATGTCTTTCAATCAATCAATCACATCAATCAATCACATCACTCAAAGTGACAAGTGATTTGACGCTTGATGCGACTGATTGATTTGACGCTTGATGCGACTTGCGTTGCCGCACTCGAATTCGAAATACGAATGCGCTCGCAATCACACTCGGGCTCGGGTTCGCTAATTCCAAATTAACGATTTTTCCGTCGCGTCGTAATTAGATGATTACGCCTAGCGAATTCACTATTCACGTCGCTAACGAATTAATTCTAAATTAATTCGTTTGCCCGAATTAAAATCTAATTTTAATTCCGCGTCGAAATCTAATTTCGTTTAATATATCGAATATATTAATTTAATCGATTAATTCCAAATTAATCGTTATCTCTCTCTAGACGATATTTTATCCTAGATAAAATATCTCCGTAATTAATCCTAGATTAATTTTCTCTCTCTACTATATAATCCCAGATTATTCAAGAGTGCGAGTTGTGCGTCATCGGTGGATTATCGGGAAGCAACCCATGAGATCTCCGGATAAGTTGGAAGTAAATACGGTCGTCGGAGTATCCGAATCACGTACGTACCAAGTACTACGTTCTACCGATTTACGAGACAAGGTCGACTCCTAGCAAAGCACCAAGTCTACCCAATTCTCCGGACATATCCATCTAAGAATATTAAGATCTGTATCAAGCGTAGTATACGATTGTATTGTGCGTATCGGCCCAGTATCGGATAGTCACGTGCTAGGCCTGAGGCTGGATAAGTGTCTGCCCCGTACGAAGCACATGTCGGATGTCTGGTAACTAGTCTCTATAATCGGATATACATGACCTTGTCATAATATCCCGATGGCCGCGCAGCACTTAAGAGCACTAATACACTACGATTCTCAATATACCCAGCATTGGCGTACACAGAATCGGTTAGAGTCCTAGACGACCTCAACTAAAGTATATTGATTATCGTAAGCATTAGCGATGTAAGTCTCAGGTTAAGACTATACACACCTACCTTGATTTCGACCTCCCAAAGACACATAGTCATAATACCAATGGGATTCCGAGGGGTCTATCCAGAGCGAAGCTGTTTCCCGTACCATCGGTGAAACACAACCTCCTATCGCACTTGCATAAGTATCCAATACTTATATATATGAGAACTATGCCGTTGTGCCCTCACAACGCGCACAAGTGCAATACTAGCCTATTCCGCATTATCGATGTCCAGTCTCGATAATACTCCGGCTAGGGATATTTAATGATTAATCCTTCGTGGACTGATACTGTCTCATATCATTCTCAATCCAGGAACTAATCATAGGGACCTCTCTTCATTTATATATCTAAGGTGATCTAATCACAAATGATGAGAGTGCAATTTCCTTGTCACATAGTTAATTTGCTACAACAACACAATGATCTGTGCAAATAGTGACGCTATGGGTCATTTTTTCCAACAGAAACCTTAGAAAAGATAAGTGCGAGATGTACTCTCATCCAGTATTCTGAGTGGTTGATCTCGGCTAGACTCGCTAGCACTTGATTACGGGATCTTAGCAGTAGAAGCCTGAGTAGTTGGCGAGATGACTAGTTGAAGAGATGGTAGATCAGTGAATGACCGTTTACTTGGATTCCATCCTGGTTTACTTATGTTACGATATATGATATGGTTGGAAACAAATAAAAAGTTTCTGCAATGAAAGGAAAAGAAAAAAATAGACCGCCTATAACCGATAAGGGTGAAGCTACCCATGGGCGAGTATTAGGACCACCATGAGGAGAAATGCTACCTTAAAGGGTAGGTGTGTCAAAGAAAGAAAAGGGAAAAAGAAAGAAAAGGGAAAAAGAAAAAAAAGAAAAGAAAAAAAGAAAGTTCAAAAATGAAAAGAAAGAAAAGAAAGAGACAAGAGAAAAAAGAAGAAAACCATATCATGTTGAGTACGAGGAAGTAATCACAGAGTGTGATCAAGACATCTAGATTGGTTAGACCCACTGATCCGATTCTCCGAGACAAAAACATCGAGTTGGCTTACTTAAGGATTAAGCTGCGAAAGAGCCTTGGCACACACACACTAGGAGTCTAGTTCAGATCACTCATGCAGATGATCGGATTTGAGTGTATTAAGTACTTTGAAGGTTCTCTAGTCTCGACACGAAGCATCCGTTGAGGACGAAATATGTTTAGCTATCAGGACAATCTCGTGAGAGGCAATACAACATGTTGATATGCAATATCACATCAGTATCAGTTTGGAGACGAGGCCCGTATCAGTATCAGTTTGAGGGCGAGGCCCGCATCAGTATCAGTTTGGGGGCGAGGCCCACATTAGTATCAGTTTGAGGGCGGGGCCCACGTCAGTATCAGTTTGGTGGCGAGGCCCGCATCAGTATCAATTTGGGGGCGAGGCCCATATTAGTATCAGTTTAAGGGCGATGCCCGCATCAGTATCAGTTTGGGGGCGAGGCCCACATTAGTATCAGTTTGAGGGCAAGACCCTAGTCAGTATCAGTTTGGGGGCGAGGCCCACATTAGTATCAGTTTGAGGGTGAGGCCCACGTCAGTATCAGTTTGGGGCGAGGCCCACGTCAGTATCAGTTTGGGGCGAGGCCCACGTCAGTATCAGTTTGGGGCGAGGCCCACGTCAGTATCAGTTTGGGGCGAGGCCCACGTCAGTATCAATTTGGGGCCGAGGCCCACATCAGTATCAGTCCATGGTTGAGGCCCACATCAATATCCGTCTAGGGCGAGGCCCACATCAACATTGTCAATATCAGTTTTGGGGATGAGTCCCGGGGGCGAGGCCCACATTAGTATCATCATCAGTTTTGGGGATTAGTCCTTGGGGCGAGGCCCACATCAGCATTGTCAGTATCAGTTTTGGGGATGAGTCCCGGGGGCAAGGCCCACATTAGTATCAGCATCAGTTTTGGGGATTAGTCCCTGGGGCGAAGCCCACATCAGCATTGTCAGTATCAGTTTTAGGGATGAGTCCCGGGGACGAGGCCCACATCAGTATCAGTATCAGTTTTGGGGATGAGTCCCGGGGGCGTGGCCCATATCAGCATCAGTATCAGTTTTTCCGAGTATGGACTCCGGATATGGAGATATTACAGCAACACCTCAGGTATGGGGTTTAGTATGCCGGGTATGGCAATCTGGGTATGGAGACATTACTGCGACACTCTAGGTATGGAGACGCAACCGCGATGCCTCGGGTATGCGGTTTAGCATGCCGGGTATGGCACTCCGGGTATGGAGATATTACTGCGACACTCTGGGTATGGAGACGCAACCGCGACACTTCGGGAATGGGGTTTAGCATGCCGGGTATGGCACTCCGGGTATGGAGATATTACAGCGACGCCTCGGGTATGGGGTTTAGCATGCCGGGTATGGAGACACTACTGCGACACTCTGGGTATGGAGACGCAACCGCGACACCTTGGGTATGAGGTTTAGCACACCGGGTATGGCACTCTAGGTATGGAGACACTACTGCGACACTCTGGGTATGGAGACGCAACCGCGACACCTTGGGTATGGGGTTTAGCATGCCGGGTATGGCACTCCGGGTATGGAGATATTACAGTAATACCTCGGGTATGGGGTTTAGCATGCCGGGTATGGAACTCCGGGTATGGAGACATTACAACGACGCCTCAGGTATGGGGTTTAGCATGCTGGGTATGGCACTCCGGGTATGGAGATATTACAACGACGCCTCGGGTATGGGGTTTAGCATGCCGGGTATGGCACTCCGGGTATGGAGATATTTCTGCGACACTCTGGGTATGGAGACGTAACCGCGACACCTCGAGTATGGGGTTTAGCACGCCGGGTATGGCATAACCAAATCAACTTAGTTCAAAGCAATAGGCAAATCAAGTGGCAGCTGGCGAGCCATGTAAGTAAAAATGAATTGCATAACTTTGATAGGATTGTCACTGTTACACACTGCACAAGTCCCATCAAAGTGGGGGAGACTGTAGGCACTGCATTTTTACATATAAGTCCCGATGATGAGTCTCGTACGGAGGCACTACTCTTTAAGTTGCGGAAGTCGCGGGAAACGAATGTCGAAAGGGGAAATTCAGAATAAGTATGTCATCGGATTCAATTCACATGTTCACTGCTTTCGTGTTCGTGCTGCGTTCGTGAGCACGTTCGAACGTCAAGCAGATTGTGGGCGTTCATGTAGCGTTTGAATCGGCGTTCGAATGGTGTCGGTACTTCTAGTTTTGCTGCTGGCCTCACGCCCAAGCTCAATTAGCCCACCAAAACCCATCCAAAAATAATTAAAATATTTAAAATACATGTCACAAATTAAACTAAATTAATTAGATCAAATCCCTTCCTAATCTAATCCAATCACTTCCTAATCTAATCAAATCCCTTCCCTAATCAAACACCAATTAAAATATTCACTCCCTAAATTAAACCCATCTCTTCCTTTCACAAACCAATCAAAACACTTCCATTTTTTGAGGATTCCCTTCCTTACCTGGAAACCCTAGCAAACCATTATAAAAGGAAGCCTAAACCAACCTTAGAACCCTAGCTCATTTATCTTATTCACAAAAAAATCCCACAAAACTACCCTAGTCCATTCACGCCTAAAGCCTCTCAAATTACTCTCCATTGCCACAACTCATCACCTCTCTATAGCTCTCAAACTGCCGCACTTCATCAACCCAAACTGCACTGAAAACAACAAAGCCTAAAAACCTTGAAACCATTCACGGCCTTTCCCCCACTCACACAGCACGTTCACATCCCTCAGCCAGCCATTCACGTCAACGCAAAAACAATAAAACCCTTGCACCAACGATCACACGACACCACACAAAAGCAATAAACCCTAAATACTCACGTGGCCACTCTCTTCTCTCCACACTCGACTCTATCATTCATTGACACAGCCACGTTCAGCACCCCTCACAGCCACATGAGACACGTCCCAAGCTACAATCTGCACCCCCTATCAAAACACACACGTCTCCTCACTAAGCACACACGCTGCTTCTTCACAGCCCACTCACACACCACCTTTTGACATAACAAACCAGCCCTCAACCCTCACAAGCGCAGCAACACACGCACTACCTGACCGATTCAAACATCAACAAATTAAGCCTTTAACCGAGAACAAATCATCCCTAAAACAGTCCAAAAAACTGACCCTAAAACAGTCCCCGAACCAACCCCAAAACAGCAGCAAAATAACCTAAAAAACAGCCTCCGAAACAACCCTAAAGCAGTGACCGAAACCAGCAAGCAAACTGCCCCCAAAACAGCAGCGAAATAGAGTGAAAACAGCAGCCCAAACAGCGACACAGCGAAGGAAAATGTTGAACCAGTGAACCGGAAGAGCTACGGAGCATCAACCCTTCCGACAATCGCATACCGCACTTTCGAGAGACGACTAAAGAGGTTAGACCTGAGGGCACCTTCTTTATTTATTATCCTTTATTTTCATTTATTTTAGTACTTTATTTCATATGAGTATTGTGGATTGGTGCATGATGTGATTTCCGGATGAACGGAATATGTGTTCTCTCTTGTGGTATATCGGATGGAAACCCGGACGTAAATTCCGTAGCTGAATCTGAATGGACGGTATTGCGATTTGCACTCGGGATACAATGCCACGTACCACTTGAGAGATTCACATGTTTCGTTTCATCCAATCTTACGTTTTAAGCATGATTTAGTCGTTAGTATGTTATTTATTTTTAAGCATGATTTAGTTGTTAGTATGTTATTACTTTCTGCATGTTACTTATTTATGCTTGGTAATGTAATGCGCATGGGCAAATCAAGTCGGATTAAAGGTCCTCCATTTTGAGGGATGAAAAGCCAAAGGGCTACCTTTGCCACGATGTTTTGCCGCGCCAGACGAAGTATGTTTTATTGAATGTGAGATATGTTTAATCGGATATACGGAGTTCCACATTATTGTCTCATTCATTTGTATGCATTGTAATATAATGCGCATGGGCTAACTAGGGTGGATTAAAGGCCTCTATTCGAGGGAAATGCTTGAAGGCTACCTTTACCACGATGTTTTGCCGCGCCTTTTATTATGTCATTTACCCTTTGCATATCATTGCTTTATTTACGCATGCATTGCATTCTAGTTCGCATGGGCTAACTAGGGTGGATTAAAGGTCCTCTATTCGAGGGAAATGCCTAAAGGCTACCTTTACCATGATGTTTTGCCACGCCGGACGAGGTGCACTCGATTGAATGTGAAATATGTTCAATTGGGCATACTAGGTCCTACATCGTGTATTTTTTCACCCATACATCTGTTTATGTAATTTCAGATGCCATTTTGGCAATCGCGTTCGAACGCGTTTACAAACGCTACACGAATGTATGCATCCTGCCTCATTCCGTTTGAATGCATTTACGAACGTTACACGAACGTATGCATTCTGTCTCATTTCTGTTCGAACGTGTCCCCGAACGCTACTCGAACGCGTATGTTTTTTATTGTATCATGCATAAGGTCTTATCTCGTTCAAATGCATTATCAAACACTATACGAACGCGGACATTCTGTTTATCGTTCGAACGCGTTATCAAACGCTACTCGAATGCTTGTATTTTGTTTACCATTCGAACGCGTTTACGAACGCTACACGAACGCGCACACACTGGACAGATTCCTTCATCATGTTTCATGCATGTTTATTTCCTTAGTCATCATCTTCCTCTTCATATGCTTAGTTAGCTCTCTTTAATATTTATGCCTTTACCGTTATTGTTTATTTATATTTTCCGCATTTATTTATTCGATATGCTCATGAGATTATGTGCTCACTTTTATTATTAATGCCTTTATAGTTGTTATTAGTTACATCATTGCACTCTATTATTTAATACATTCATGAATTATGTATTTTGCCTTCATTTGTTCATTTACGATTATGGGTGTGCAAACTTGCATGTTGTTTAAATTATCTGATATGTGTTGCATGAGATTTGGTTATACTATTGCATAAATCCTTTCATTACAAGTGGCATAAGTAAGGGACTATTTCGAACCCAACGGTTTGAGGTATTCCCTTGTGAGGGGTGAGTGCGGCCTTAAATCATTTTCCCGGTTCACACCGGGTGGCGACTCCATTTTTAGTTCTCCGATTTAGTCCCTCGCGGGCTACTCCGTACTCCCAACCGGGCCGCAAGCCTGGAATAGCATCGCCGATTTCCGTGTCATACACTAGGGAATTCCTTAAGAATACTAAGAAGATTATATCTTTTTTATTTATTTACAGCTTTCTGTATTTAATTTTACGCAATAGTACTTTCTTTACATTACCTTTCAGTCTTTATTTTTACTGTTCAGTATGAGTAGGTAACTCCTCTCTGCTAGGGTGAAATGTTAAGCTTTTATTACTAATATTTAGATTAATCTCCCTTAATTATAATATATAAACTATTTAAAACCTGACTTAATGGGATACTGCCTTTATGGTCGGTTGGACATAATTAAATTGATTTTAACCTGACTAAATTGGATATCGCTTTTATGGTCGGTTGGAATTAATCTTAAATTTGACTTAATCAGGATACCTCATTTATGGTATATTGGTAATATCATGCAAAGTTAATATATTATAATAATGGAGATAACTAAAATAGAAGTAATAATAGTGGATCCTCTAACCCCAATATTTTTCTTTATTGATTTATTTACGTTTTTAATTTCCAAGCTTTACTTTATGTCATTTACTTTATTTAAGCTTTTACTAGTCCTAGATATGTGTTGTGACTAAACATGTTATCTGGGGTTGCGATGAATTCCAATATCACCGGCTTATAAAGGGTTATTTTATGTCTTGGGTAATATAAAGGTTTATTTATTAAGTCTTAAGCTTAATGCTTATTGTTAACTAGCCGTTAATAAGATTGATCTGGTAAACTTAAAATGAAGTTGACGAATGAATTTTAGGTTTCAGTCTTAGACTTAATAGCCCACGATCTCCCTTAAGGATTAGATACCCCTTAATAGATTTCCTTCCAAGATAGACATATACCTATCGGGCGGGGGTAGCCATAATTGGAACTTAATCTTAATGAATTCAGGTAACTTGGTTGACATAGACATATGATTAATTGGGTTATTTGCGTATTTGCATCTGACCATCGACAGAGGCTTTTGCATAAATTCGTGTTCCAGGTTAATAAACCGATATATTGCACAAACATGAGATAACCACTTCGTTTTTAAAAGAAATTGGAAGAATTCACAACCCTAGATAGTTTAATAATATTGAATTTTCCTTTCATCTACTTCGCACTATTTTATTTACTTGTTTTAATTTTAAATTCACCATCCAATCAAACAACCAATCTATTAGATACTCGTAAATATTTGGCTTCAAAAATTAATAACTTAGGTATTAAGTCCTCATGGGATCGATATATTTTATACTACTTGAGTGATACGTGCGCTTACGTTACGTGAGTGATTTCACCAATCAATATCCTTACCAGGATACACAAGCATATAATCTCTCATTCTCTTAACATACTTGAGAATGTGTTTCACAACCACCCAATGATCCAATCCTGGGTTAGACTGAAACGTACTGACTACTCCCACTGCTAAGCAGATGTCTGGTCTCGTACTAAATATAGCATACATGAGACTACCAACTGTTGAGACATATGAGATATGTCTCATTTCCTCAACTTATTAAGGTGTCTTAGGAGACTGTTCATTTGACAAATGAATTCCATGTCGATAAGACAAATTACCTTTCTTGGAATTCTGCATCCCAAATCGCACAAGGATCTTGTCGATGTAGGATGTCTGAGACATAGCTAACAGTCGTTTCATGCAATCCCAAAGTATCTGGATCCCAAGAACATAACTGGTCTCTCCAAAATCTTTCATTTGGAGTTGGTTAGCTAGCTAGGTTTTCATGTCCGATAATATCTTTACATCATTCCCAATTAGTAAAATATCATCGACGTATAAAACAAGAAAAATCACCTTCCCGTCAATGACGTGCTTATTTACACAAGGCTCATCAACATTCTACTCAAAGTCATAAGACTTGATCATGATATCAAATCTTATGTTCCAAGATCGAGATAATTACTTGAGTCCATAAATGGACCTTTGTAGCTTGTAAACCTTTTACTCTTGACCTTGGGCTATGAACCACTCTGGTTGTACCATATAGATACACTCATCAAGATTTCCATTCAAGAATGCAGTCTTGACATCCATTTACTAAATCTTATAGTCATAATATGCGGCAATGGATAAAAGAGTGTGGATGGATTTTAGCATGGCTACTGGCGAGAAAGTTTCCCCATTGTCAACTCCCTCTTTCTGGGTATAATCCTTGGCCACTAGCATAGCCTTGAAGGTCTGTACCTTCCCATCTGTTCTCGTCTTTCTCTTGTAGATCCACTTGCAACCTATGGGTTTTACCCCATCAGGTTGGTCCACAAGTTCCCATACTGAGTGGCGTTTGTCGATACAAATACTTTGTTATCTTCAAGGCTATAAAAGAATCCTTATGATAGCCTAAAATTAGGCACACATGTGAACATGGCTCCAACTTAGTAGTCTTATTCTTCAGCACATGTGCTGGACACCCCCATATGCGAAAATATCGTAAACTAATTTTACAACCACTCCACAACTCTAAGGGAGTCTTAGGAACAGACTTAGATTGAACTACATTAAGGATATACATTGCAGTTTGTAATGCATACCCCATAATGAACTAGGTAGTGAATTATAACTAAACATATATCTTATTATGTCTAGTAGGGTCTGATTTCTCCTCTCTACAACACCATTTTATTGTGGTGTTCCAAGTGCTATGAGCTGGGATATTATCCCATGCTCAACTAAGAATTCCTCGAAATCTCTGTCAAGGTATTCTCCTCCACGATCTGATCGTAGAGTTTTGATCGTTTTAATTAACTAGTTCTCAATCTCAGCACGATACTCTTTGAAATTTTCAAAAGTATCCGACTTTTGAATATAATCGTCAATAAATATGACAAAGTATTCATAACCACCTCGGACTCCTACATTCATCGGTCTGCAAATGTCCGAATGTATTAGCTAAAATGATTGACTGGCTCTTATACCTTTTCCTAGTAAAAAGGTCTCTTGATCATTTTTCCTCATAAACAGGATTCACAGATTGGTAAAGTTCCGAGCTTTAACTGGTTTAAGGCTCCTTTCTTTATCAACCTATCTATCCGATCAAGGATGATATGACCAAGTCTAAGATGCCACAGATATGTGTCATCCTGAGAAATATTTTGCCATTTTGTTTTAGGTTTCTCAACCTTAAACATTTCAGTGTTGAGCAGTAACATATGTGTTAACGGTCTTAACACATACATGTTATTTTCTGAGTTTCATGTATATATGGTTAATCCATTTCTACCAATAATAACCAAATTACTATTAAAAGAAACTGAAAAACCATCATCCAAAAGTTTGGAAACGAAAATCAAATTCCTGCGAAAACTAGAAATGAATAACACATTGTTCAAATATAAATAACTGTTATTTGAAAAACTTAATCTGGAAACTGCCATTGCTCTTGCTGAAACGACATCCCATGTCCTGACCCTCATGGTGTAGTCACCTTCAGCAAGGTCCCTCTATGAGTCAAGTAGCTACAAAGAAGAACAAACATGGTTAGTGGCTCCAGAATCAAAAATCTAAAAGGATCTATCATCCTCCACTAATAGAGATTAGATAACAAGTAAATCGTATTTACATGTAGTCTTCTTCTCCTTCAGCTCAGCAAGATATTTAGAACAATTCATTTTCCAATGTCCGTCCTTGTTGCAATGGAAACACTTTTCCTTGGACTTGGCATCCTTGGAGCCTTTCTTGTTCTTCTTCTTCATGGGCTTAGCCTTGGCCTTCTCAGTGTTATTTTTTGTCTTCTTTACAAATTTATAAGACTTAGCAACATTTGCCCCATCACTTGGCTTACGAGGATCAACAAGCATGGACTCATAGTGGGTGAGATCATTAAGCAGCTGGGTCAAAGTAAAAGTCAACGTGTTCATAACATAATTACTTTTAAACTGCAGGAAACTCTTCGGAAGAGTTTCCATAATCATGGTCACCTGGCTCCGCTCGTCAATACGAGCACTATTCATACTTCTATCCAATTACATAATACATTAAAGAAACCTCATTTACATTGAGGGGAATTGGTAAGAAGAGAAATACAAAGAGTAAAGAGATAATAGGCTGGACACGCAGGTCCAATTTAATAAATTCCAAATTTATTACAACAATTTCCAAAATTACCCCCACCCTTCTAATATCCATCTGATATACATTATTCATACAAATACATCCAAGTATTCACACATAGCATGTTATCAATCAATCTAATCCAATTAATTAATCTTTGATTAGTGACCATCCGATGTTCAAACAACGATTTGATTTGGGCGAGTCCAACTCGTTTAAGAATAAATACTCAAAGTATGTATTCTTGAATTATATCGAACTACAATTTTAAATCCAATTTAATTTGTATTCAATACTAATTCGAATTTAATTCCAAATTAAATAATTACACTTATTTATATGCCTTAAAGACTTGGATTCCAAATCCAATCCAATTGGGTCTCAAAGGCCCAATTAGCATCAAATGTTAATTTAATTAAAGTCCAATGGGCTTTCAATTAATTCTTTAGGCATGGGCTTTGGCCAATATGGATCTAATCCAATAGCCAAGGCCCAATAAGGAATCACCATTTTGCCAAAAATAAATTTAGACCCATTAGGCCCAATTAAATTATTAAAGGCCCAAAAGTTATATTTGGACTTTATGGAAATGGTTTTAGGCCCAATTTAGATCAAATCTAATTGTCCAAAATCATGATTGGCCCAACCAAGCCCATTAAGCCCAAATACAACAAATTAGCCCAATCCAATTTAAAGGCAAATATTTATTCACATAATATTCCAAATATCATATTAATTTTAATTAAAGTGTAATTACCATAATTAATTAATTAAACTAATATTTCCAAAACATCGATTTAAACTAATTAATCATGCTTTAATTTATCCAATTCATGTCCAACACAATTGAAGCAAAATCAATCCATTAAACATGCTTATTGTTCACGGCAATTTGGGAAAATAATATCCAATTTTGATTTCAATCAAATTAAATCAACAATCAATATTTATTTCATGCTTTAAACTCATCCAATAGTCTAAATTCAAAAAATCACCATGAACACTATGTAGTGTTATATTCAGCCACTTGAAGGATTTTAGGGAAAAATAAATCTAATCAATTTTCTCAAATCCTATGATGCACAAATCCAATTCATCATCATCAAAACACAACCAAACAACCAATTTTGAAAAAATCATACTCCAAGCACAAAATCCCCAAAATAAAGTATATAAACCCTAAACTCAAATCATGCTTAGAAAAGACTCATGGTACCATTGTTAGTGTCATAGACATGCCCAAGGTCTTTAAGTCATGATATTGTGTGTGAATAATCAAGAATGTTTGCGGAAAAAACTTAAAATGAACGGATGAGAATTTCCAAGAAATGCTCCAATGGATGTAGTTCCAAGCTTTGGCTTTGTTGATTTTGCTCTTGGGTGAGTTTCCCTGACACCTCATTCAACTCTTTAAATTGCTAGCTTAATGAAATTTTGCAACAAAACTTCAAGGGAGAAGGAAGATGCTCACGACAATGAGCTAATGAGAAGAAAGAGTTTGCTGTGAATAGTAAATTGTCACAATTCCAAAGTTGACTTAACTAATTTATACAAAGGTTGAGTGTTGGTTTTGGTTTGAGTGTTTCATAAGCAATCCAAGCCTTACTCAAGCCAACAACAACTTCCATCAAATGTCTAACATGTTGATGTAAGTGAAGTGGGTCCCACCACTTTTAAATTCCAAATTTAAGTCAGCTAACTCAACACGCAACTTCGCTCGGGCCCGGGTTCATTTAATCTGAACTAAATGAATTTTCCGTCGCGACGTAATTAAATCCAATTTAATTAAATAATAATGCCTAGCAAAATTATTACGAAAGTCGCTTGTGGATTAATTCCAAATTAATTCGTTCGCCCGAATTAAAATCCAATTTTAATTCCACATTGAAATCTGATTTCAATTAATATATCCAATATATTATTTAATCGGTTAATTCCAAATTAATCGCGTTCTCTCTTCTATTTCAATTTTATCCCAGATAAATTCTTCCCGCAATTAATCCTAGATTAATTTTCTCTCTCTCATAATTAATCCCAGATTAACTCTGTTCGAGTCAAATATCATCGGTGAATCTTTGGGAAGCGACCCAAGAGATCCCTGGATATATTGGTAGTAAATACGGTCATCGGACTATTCAAACACATGCGTACCCCGTACCACATTCTTACCGATTTACAAGACATGGTTGACTTCTAGAAAAGCACCGTGCCTACCCAATTCTCCAGAAATATTCAACAAAGAATATATAATCTATATCAGGCATAATATACTATGTATTGCGTATTACGATCCAGTATCGGATGTCACCTGCAAGGCCTTGGGCTGGAATTGTGTCTTCCCCGTACGAAACATATATCGGATCACTAGCAACTAGTCTCTATAATCGGATAATCATGACCTAATCATATTATCCTGATTGCTGCAGCATATTAGAGTACTAGTTCTGTATTCATACGTGATCATCTTCTCCATATGACTGAAGTGATACTTCCATCTTGACATCACACCCAATACACTACGATTCTCAGTAAACCCAGAAGAGGCGTACACAGAACATGTTAAAGCTCCGGACGACCAAAACCAAAGCGTATTGATTGTCACAAGTATTAGCGATGCAAGTCTCAGGTTAAGACCACATACACCTACCCTAATTCGGATTCCCATAGACACATAGTCATACTACCAATAGGATTCCGAGGGGTCTATCCAGAGTGAAGATGTTCCCGGTCCAACGACTAACAGAACCTCTTATCACACTTGCATAAGTATCATATACTTAAATATATGAGAACTATGCCGTTATGCTTCCATAGCGCGCACAAGTGTAATACTAGTCTATTCTGCATTATCGATGTCCCGTCTCGATAATACTACGACTAGGGATATTTAATGATTAAACCGTTCATAGGTTAATACTGTCTCATATCTGTTGGACAATTATGACCCATAGCATCACTATTTGTAAAAGACATTGTGGTTTTTGTACAAATTAACTATGTGACATATGAAATTGTTATTTTATCATTTTGTAATTAGATTACTTGAATATATATAAATGATAAAAGTCCTTATGATTAGTTCTGGATAAAAAGATATGAGACAGTATCAATCCACGAACGGTTTAATCATTAAATATCCTTAGTCGTAGTATTATCGAGACTGGACATCGATAATGCGGAATAGACTAGTATTGCACTTGTGCGCGTTATGGAAGCTTAACGACATAGTTCTCATATATTTAAGTATTGGATACTTATGCAAGTGTGATAGGAGGTTCTGTTAGTCGTTAGATCGAGAACAGCTTCACTCTTGATAGACCCCTCAGAATCTCATTGGTAGTATGACTATGCGTCTATGGGAATCCGCATCAGGGTAGGTGTATGTGGTCTTAACCTGAGACTTGCATCGCTAATTCTTGCGACAATCAGTACGCTTTGGTTTTGGTCGTCTGGGGCTTTAAAAGGTTCTGTGAACGCCTCTTCTGGGTTTACTGAGAATCGTAGTGAATTGGGTGTGATGTCAAGATGGAAGTGTCATTTAAGTCATATAGAGATAATGATCACGTAGGATACAGAACTGATACTCTTATATACTGTAGTTATCGGGATAGTATGACAATGTCATGATTATCCGATTAAAAAGACTAGTTGCTAGTGATCTGATATATGTTTCGTACGGGGCAGACACAATTCCAGCCCCAGGCCTAGCATGTGACATCTGATACTGGATCGTAATACGCAATATATTGTATACTATGCCTGATATAGATTATATGTTCTTTGTTGAATATTTCTAGAGAATTGGGTAGGCACGGTGCTTTGCTAGAAGCCAACCATGTCTTGTAAATCGGTAAGAACGTGGTACGGGGTACGCACATGTTCGGATAGTCCGACAACCGGATTTACTGCCAACATATCCAGGGATCTCTTGGGTCGCTTCCCAAAGATTCACCGATGACATTTGACTCGAACAAAATTAATCTAGGATTAATTAAGAGAGAGAAAATTAATCTGGGATTAATTGCGGCAAGAATTTATCTGGGATAAAATTCGATTAGAAGAGAGAACGCGATTAATTTGGAATTAATCGATTAAATAATATATTGGATATATTAATTGAAATTAGATTTCAAAGCGGAATTAAAATTGGATTTTAATTCGGGCGAACGAATTAATTTAGAAATAATTCACGAGCGACTTTCATAATAATTTTGCGAGGCATTATTATTTAATTAAATTGGATTTAATTATGTCACGACGGAAAATACGTTTAATCGGATTAAGCGAGCCCGAGCCCGAAGTGTGTGGAGCAAGCCACTTGAATTTTGAATTAAAGTGGGTCCCACCAACTTATATCACTTGTCTATCAAGTGTCAACTTGAGTGATGGAAGTGGTTGGAGGCATTAAATGTCATTTTCCCTCCAAAACTCTTTGCTTTTGCTTTTGGTAAAACATATACCAATTTTTGGAGTTTGACTTTGATAAGTGGTAATTGTTTTAGATTACAAAATATCAAAAAGCAAAATTTCTCTCTTCCTCTCTTGCATTGCCGTGAGCCTAGGGTTCATTTCTCTTTGATTTTGCTTCAAAATCAAACAAAGCTAGCACTTCAAGAGTTTATTAAGGTGATAGGGAAACTCACCCTTGGAATTAAAGATTCAACACAAAGTTTGGAGCTTTCGAAACAAAAAGATTTTTGAAATCTCAACATCCGATCTTTGTAAGTACTTCCGCAACTTCTTTGATTTTATTCACATTTAATCATGACTTAGAGATCCTTGGCATGTTTTAGGAACACCAACAATGGTATCATGAGCCAATTTTAAGCATGATTTGTTTTAGGGTTTATAAAATTTATTTGGGATTTTTATGTTTGGAGAATGATTTCTTCAAATTGTTTGTTTGGTTGTGCTTTGATGATGATGAATTAGATTTATGCATCTTAGGAATTGAGAAAATGGATTGCATAAAATTTTCCCTAATTTCTTAGCCTTGGCCGAACACTACCCTAGCATGTATCATGGAGATTTTTTGTTAATTTGACTATTGGATGAGTTTATGGCATGATATGTATATTGATTGTTGATTTAATTAGATTGAAATCAAAATTGGATATGTTTATGCCAAATTGTCGTGAGCATGATAAGCATGGAATGAGTTGTTTTGCTTCAATTTGTGTTGGACATGAGTTGGTTAATTAAAGCATGATTAATTAGTTTAATTGGTGTTTTGGAAATATTAGTTTAACTAATTAATTATGGCTATTACACTTTAATTAAATTAATGTAATATTTGGAATGTTATATTAATTAAAGTTAGTCTTTAAAATTGGATTGGGCTAATTTTATTGTATTTGGGCTTAATGGGCTTGGTTGGGCCAAGCTTGGTTTAGGACAATTGGATTGGAACCAAATTGGGCCTAAAATCATTCCATAAAGTCCAAATATAGCTTTTTGGCCTTTTAATATTTAATTGGGCCTAATGGGCCAAAATTGATTTTATGGCAAAAAGGGTGATTCCTTAATGGGCCTTGGCATCTTGGATTGGATCCATATTGGCCAAAGCCCATGCCTTAAGAATTAATTAAAAGCCCATTGGACTTTAATTAAAAGATATTGGATACTAATTGGGCCTTTGAGACCCATTAAGATTAGATTTAGAATCTAAGTTTTTAAGGCACATAAATAAGTGTAATTATTTAATATGGAATTAAATTAGAATTAGTATTGAATATAAATTAAATTGGATTTAAAATTGTAGTTCGATATAATTCAAGAATACGTACTTTGAGTATTTATTCTTAAACGAGTTGGACTCGCGCAAATCAAATCGTTGTTTGAACATTGGATAATCATTAATTCAAAGATTAATTAATTGGATTAGATTGATTGAATAACATGCTTTGTGTGAATACATGGATGCATTGTATGAATAATGTATATCAGATGGATATTAGAAGGGTGAAGGTAATTTGGAAATTGTTGTAAGAAATTTAGAATTTATTAAATTGGACCTACGTGTCGAGCCTATTATCTCTTTTCTCATTGTATTTCTCTTCTCACCAATTCCCCTCAATGTAAATGAGGTTTCTTTAATGTATTCTGTAATTGGGTAGAAGTAACAATAGTGCTAGCGGGAGAGAGGAAATAGAGAGATTTATTCTAGGAACAAAATTTCTTATATATCCATCTGCATATCATTATTAATTTATTTCGCGCCTTATTATGCTTTTAGAATGCATGCTTAAGGGTGTATGATGAGACCTAATCAAAGATAATAAATTGGTTGCCAATTTACGTGAAAATCCCTCAATCAAATATTAAGCGTTTTTCCTTCCATTGAGTGGTTCTCTCTCAAGATCCAAGATTGACATTGGTTTGTTGGCTCGTGGATGTGTTTGAACCACGAAAGCTTTGTTCCATATCGCATGTCTTGGGCGGTTGTGACTTGTTGGCCAAAGTTAAGGTCACGTCTGTACATCGACGTGGATTACGAAGCTTTCCCACTGTCAATGGGTCGCGCTTAACTGGAATCATTAAGCTTGTTAAGCCAAAGCCAAGGCTTAGTTGATTCAGAGGAAAAGGTTAGGAAATATATTGGATATATTTACATTTTTTGGATATGTGTTTCGGACTTGGAGGTCCACCTATCGGATCTAGGAATTGGATGGGATCCAATTGATCTTCGAGATCTACCTAGTTAAGTTTCATACAACTTGTTGGCCAAAGTCAAGGTTGTGTGTTATTTAACGAGATCCTAGCCCACTAGGAAACTAGGTTTCCCGAGTACTCAACAAAGGGTTAGAGGCTCGCCGAAAAATAGTGGGAGGCCAGTATTAAATTTTCAATTTCGTTTAATACTTGCTAAATACACGCTTTGAAATTATTTTCATCATTATATATTTATATTAGTTGGACTAATATTTTATTGTTTTCTTTTAACAGTTGGACTGTACCCGAAATCATTAATTGAATAGTTAGACTATTGCAATTAAAGATGGCTGGAAAGATCAACGTTAGAGATATTATCATGGCGAAAATGTCTTTAACGGTGCGAACTTTCCTGACTGGGATATGAACCTCAGGATTTTCCTGGGGGCTGAGAAGATGCTCTATACGATAGAGAGACCTATCGGGCCTAAGCACGGAATTGAGCAGCCGCATGAGCTTGAGCTTTGGAAGACTCACAGTGATGACAACTCAACTGCTCAATCTGTCATGCTTGCTGCAATGACCCCACAATTTCATCGTCAAAACAAGGGATTGGATCCCTACGAAATGATGTTGAAATTGAGGGACATTCACCGATCTAACCTTAGATCGCAGAAGTATGAATTACAGAAGAAGCTCTTTCGCTCTCGAATGTCAGAGGTTACATCTGTCGAGCAACATGTGTCGCGGATGATTGCTGACATCGAACAGCTGGATCAGCTGGTGTAGACACTGCATTTTTGCATGAAGCCCAATAATGAGCCTCGTATGGAGGCACTACCCTTTAAGTTGCGGAAGTCGCGGGAAACGGACGTCGGAAGGGAAAAATTCAAGAAATAAATACATCAACAAATTTAACTCGCTATTTGGCCTCGAGTTTGCTCGATTAATCCCTGTTTTAAAACATTAAGCCTCTAATCCCCGCACCTATCCAAAGCCACATGCCCAAGCCCAAAGAACCAAGCCTCCAAGCCCAATCCAAAATAATTAAAACATTTAAAACATTTAAAACACATGTCTAAATTAAATCAAATCCCCCTTCCTAAATTAAAATAAATCACATTCCAAATTAAATAAATCACATTCCAAATTAAATCAAATCCAATTAAATTAAAACAAATCAAATCAAATTTCCCTCCTAAATTAAATAAATCAAATCAAATCTCCTAAATCTCTTTCCTAAACTAAATAAATCACCTTCCTAAAACTAAAGAAATAATTTCCTTATAACAAACTAATTAAATCTTCCCCATGATCACACAATAAAACACAAAGCAACCAAAAACCAGCCAACAAGCAACCCTCACTCACCGATAATTCAATAAAACAAACCGACAGCAACGCAACCCTAAGGCCACGCACACAGTTTATCACCCACAACCGACAGCCCCCTTATCAACGTGAGCAGCCCTCACGTACCCATCAGCTTCTCAAAACCCTAGTAGTCAGCCCACTCACGCCCTTCAACAGTCACTGCCCACTAACCGACACACTAAACCCCATTTTCTCTCCCGCCTCACTGCCCATTGAAACAAAAAGCAACCAAAAACCATAACCTCACACCTCTCTCAGTCCCCATAACCTCACGCCTTTCTCAGTCCCCATAATCTCACGCTTCTCCCCATCACATGCAGCTAACGTGAGCAGTCCAAAATAAGCCCTATAATCGAACAAGAAACTGACCCAAACCAGTCCCGAAAACTGCACCTCAAAATTCAAAACAGTTCCTACATCACTGAAAACTGCACCAAAACTATCCCCTGAACAACCGAACAACCACCCAAACAGCAGCCCAAAATAACCCCAAAATAGTAGGCATAAAACCTCAAAGAATAGCAAAGAAAACAGAGAAAATAGTGAGCAGAAATAGCGGTTGAAAACAGCGAGCGGAAATAGCGAGTGAAAACAGAGAAAATAGTGAATGGAAACAGCGAACCAGTAAACCAGAAAAATAGCGGAAACATTAACCCTTCCGGCGACGTCCAATGCACTCCCGAGAAGCGACTTAAAAGGTAAGACCTGAGGACACCCTTTATTATATTTTATTTTATCGTCTGGGAAACGGCATGCTTGGTTGGACGTGGAATACGTCTAACCGGGCATGCGAAGTCCTACATTGAAAACGGCTAAATTCTTTGGTCACATATTTATTATTTTCGCATTTATCTATTTGATATGTTCATGAGATTGCGTGTTTGCTTTTATTTACTTCTATGCATGCAAACTTAGATATATGTTGTATGCAAACTTAGATATAGGTTATTCTTACGTATGTATGTTGTGTAGACTCGGTTATATTATCGCATAAATCCGTTCATTACAAGTGGCATAAGTAAGGGACCATTCCGAACCCAACGATTTGAGGTCTTCCCTTGCGAGGGGTGAGTGCGGCCTTAAATCATTTCCCAGTTCACACTGGGTGGCGACTCCATTTTATTTCTCCGGTTTAGTCCCCCGCGAGCTACTCTGTACTCTCGACCGGGCCACGAGCCCGGGACAGCATCACCGATTTCTGTGTCCTACAGTCTGGCGACTCCACTAGGGATAGAGAATCGGCCCCGAAATAATATCTTGTAATGTTTTTGATTTTTGCTTTATTTAACCGTGTCTGCAAGTGGGTTAGGACCAAGGGGTTTAACCAAAGGCATTATTAGAGTTGGGTAATGATTTGGTGTCTTCCTTCACTCACTACCTTTTCATAGCCAAAAGGAAAAGCTGTGAAGACGTCTAGATAATCATTTACTCAACATTTACCGTAATGGACTAATTTGGAGGATCTATTGTTTATTCCTGTCACCATGGCGATAAGAGCCTAAGAGGCAAGGGTATTTAAGAGAGTTCGCTCCACCCCCCTCTGGGGAATCTTCAATAAGGAATCCATTTAACAGTCATTCATGTATCATCACTCATTGGCACATACCGTAGCGTATAAAAAAGGTGCGTTCACTTGGTCGCTCGAACCCTTGAGTGGGGAGACCTAGTTGTGGGCAACCATTCGCCGGCGAGAGCCTTTGTCTACACTCCTATAAACCCGCATGTAAACCATTGTTGTATGACTTATAGAAGCCACCCCTTTATGCTTTTGATAACCACATGCATATTATATCTCATGCATCGCACGCATTTCATGCATCTCATGCATACACGCATCATGTTAACCCATGTGTCTTAAAAGCCATCATAGATATCCGTTGGGTTAGAAAAAGAAGACTTGTCAAGAAGAGTTTAGCAAATATGGATATCGGGGAAATGGAAATAAAAGAACATAAAAATTTACGGCAAGGATAGAAAGACCATCAGGGGGGCCGCAAAAAAAAAAAAAAAAGAAAAGAAAAAGTTGTTTGTTTTTTTTAGTCCTTAATAGTTACGCATAAGTCCGGTGATGAAATTGTTTGCTTTAGGGTGAACCCATAGAAACGATAAGTGCGAGAGGTAGTCTCATCAGATATTTTGAATAGTTGATCTTGACTAAAATCGCGAGCACTTAATTATAGGATATTAGCAGTGAAAGCCTGAGTAGTCGGCAAGGTGACTAGTTGAAGAGAGTGCAGATCGATGAATGACCGTTCACTTAGATGTCCATCCTGACTTACTTGTGTTACGATATGTGGTATGGTTGGAAATAAAAGAAAAGTCTCTAAAGAAGAAAATATAAACCACTTATAACCGATAAACGTGACGCTACCCATGGGCGAGTATTAGGATCACCATGAGGAGAAATGTTACCTTAAAGGGTAGGTGTGTAAAAAAAAAAGGAACACGAAAAAAGAGAAGAAAGAAAAGAAAAAGAAAATCATATCACATTGAGTACGGAGAAGTAATTGCAGAGCATGGTCAAGACATCTAGGTTGGTTTGACCCATTGATCCCATCCTTTGAAACAAAATCATCGAGTTGGCTTACCTGAGGATCAAGCTGTAAAAGAACCTTAGCACACACACACTTTGTGTCTGGTTCTGATCATTTATTCAAACAGTCGGATTTGAGTTACATCGAGTACTTTGAAGGTTCTCCGGTTTCGACACTAGGCATCCTTTGAGGACGATAATATGTATAACTATTGGGACTATTTTGTAAAAGGCAATATAATATGTTGATATGGAACGTCACATCACATGATCTACTTTGGCCGAGTGCAAGCAACGAAGAGCAGAAAGCTAAACCAAGTCTGGGGGCGACCAGTCTACCACCTCGCGAATAAGGGACATAATGGAATCTTGAGCCATGGGAACAAAGGAGAACTGAACAATCATCAGAAAAGAACCAGCAGAAGGGAATTATAAGCAGACCCATGGGGCGATCAAATACTTTTGTAGGAAAAAAGCACTGAGGAGCACAAGGAATACCTAACCCATCGGAATAGGAAATACATCCATGCATACATGTCACATACACGTATTTTTGTTTTGTTTTTGTTTGCAGGTTTTGAAGAAAAGGAAAAAGCGGCAAAGACAAGCTGTTTTTGGAATGAATCCCAAGGTCGAGGCCCACATTATCAACAGCATCGGGAATGAATCCCTGGGTCGAGGCCCACATCATCAGCAGTTTCGGGAATGAATCCCTGGGTCGAGGCCCACAACTATCAGCAGTTTTGGGAATGGATCCCAGGGTCGAGGCCCACGTCATCAGTAGTATTGGGAATGAATCCCAGGGTCGAGGCCCACATCATCAGCAATATTGGGAATGAATCTCAGGGTCGAGGCCCATATTATCAGCAGCATCGGGAATGAATCCCAGGGTCGAGGCCCACATTATCAGCAGTATCGGGAATGAATCCCAAGGTCGAGGCCCACATTATCAGCAGCATCGGGAATGAATCCCAAGGTCGAGGCCCACATTATCAGCAGTATCGGGAATGAATCTTAGGGTCGAGGTCCACATTATTAGCAGCATCGGGAATGAATCCCAGGGTCGAGGCCCACATTATCAACCATTTCGGGAATGAATCCCATGGTCGAGGCTCACACTATCAGCAGTTTCGGGAATGAATCCCAAGGAACAAAGCCCACAATCAACATAGTTTGGGAATAAAGCTCACATTCAACACAGTTCGGGAAAAAAACCCACATGTGGTTCAGGAACAAAGCCCATAGGTCAAAAGCACCTCGCCATCACATTCAACACAGTTCGGGAACAAAGCCCACTCTCTACACAGTTCGGGAACAAAGCCCACTCTCTATACAAGTTCGGGAATAAAGCCCACTCTCTACACAGCTCGGGAATAAAGCCCAAGGAACAAAGCCCACATTCAGTACAGCTCGGGAAAAAAGCCCAGAGTCAATACAGTTTGGGAATAAAGCCCATGGTACAAAGCCCACTCTTTACACAGTTCGGGAACAAAGCCCAGGGAATAAAGCCCACATTCAGCACAGTTCGGGAACAAAGCCCACCATCATTCAGTTCGGGAATAAAGCCCACTCTCAACACAGATCGAGAACAAAGCCCACAATCAGTTCGGGAATAAAGCCCACTCTTAACACAGCTCGGGAACAAAGCCCACTCTCTACACAATTTGGGAACAAGACCCATAATTGGGAACAAGACCCGCAATTCAATTTGGGAACAAGACCCACAATCGGAAACAAGACCCGCAACTCAATTTGGGAACAAGACCCATAATCGGGAACAAGACCCGCAATTCAATTTGGGAACAAGACCCACAATCAGGAACAAAACTCGCAACTCAATTTGGGAACAAGATCCACAATCGGGAACAAGACCCGCAACTCAATTTGGGAACAAGACCCACAATCAGGAACAAAACCTGCAACTCAATTTGGGAACAAGTCCCACAATCGGGAACAAGACCTGCAATTCAATTTGGAACAAGACCCATAATCGAGAACAAGACCCGCAACTCAATTTGGGAACAAGACCCACAATCGGGAACTAGACCCACAACTCAATTAGGGAACAAGACCATCAGCTCACTTCGGGAACAAAACCCACTCGGTGGTTCGGGAACAAGACCCAGGGGTCACAGCACCTCGCCATCAATCACAACTCAATTAGGGAACAAGACCCTCAGCTCACTTCGGGAACAAAACCCACTCGGTGGTTCGGGAAAAAGACCCATGGGTCACAGCACCTCGCCATCAATCTCAACTCCATTCAGGGAACAAAACCCTAATCTCAATTCGGGAACAAGACCCTCATCATAATTCGGAAAGAAGACCCTCATCTCAACTCAGTAATGGTTCGTGAATGGATCACCTCACAGTAACGGTTCGGGAATGGACCACCTCAAGTAACGGTTCAGGAATGAACCACCTCACATCAGCTCAGTTAGGTAATGAAGCCTATAGATCACAACATCTTGTAGGGATGAACCTTAGGGGTCGCAGCACCTCACCACCAGATCAACTCAGCTTGAAACATCTCAGAACAACAGCAAGTCATGTAGCAGCTGGCGAGCCAGGTAAGTAAAAATGCATACATAACTTTGATAGGATTGTCACTGTCACACACTGCACAAGTCCCATTAAAGTGGGGGCGACTGTAGACACTATATTTTTGCATGAAGCCCAATGATGAGCCTCGTATGGAGGCACTATCCTTTAAGTTGCGGAAGTCGCGAGAAATGGACGTCGGAAGGGAAAAATTCAAGAAATAAATACATCAACAAATTTAACTCGCTATTTGGCCTCGAGTTTGCTCGATTGATCTGTGTTTTAAAACATTAAGCCTCGAATCCTCGCACCTATCCAAAGCCACACGCCCAAGCCTAAAGAACCAAGCCTCCAAGCCCAATCCAAAATAATTAAAACATTTAAAACACATGTCTAAATTAAATCAAATCCCCCTCCCTAAATTAAAATAAATCACATTCCAAATTAAATAAATCACATTCCAAATTAAATCAAATCCAATTATATTAAAACAAATCAAATCAAATCTCCCTCCTAAATTAAATAAATCAAATCAAATCTCCTAAATCTCTTTCCTAAACTAAATAAATCACCTTCCTAAAACTAAAGAAATTCTTTCCTTATAACAAACTAATTAAATCTTCCCCATGATCACACAATCTCCATTTCCTACCCATACAAGGACAACCCTAACTCACTCTTATAAAAAGACACACAAAATAAAACCCTAGGGAGCTCATTCACCACATTCATGCCCTAGCTCTCTTCCCTTCTTCTCTCATTCTTCTCTCCACTCACAACTAACTCGGCCACAACAAAAAAAAAACAAAACCAAAACACTCATCATCACTCTTTCTCTCGGTAATGAAACTCTAGTCCTCTTCTCTCCCCTCTCATAAAACACACTCGGCAGCCTTGACAAAACAACCACACGAAGTGACCAAGACATCAACGCACAAACTACTCTTTCACGCACAAAGAAAGAAGTCACAAAATAAGTCCTTCAACACACGTAGCCTTGACAAGGAAGCAGGCCAGGAATGCATGAATGATCATCGCTAACAGCTAAAACCAATAACCAGCCAATAAGCAACCCTCACTCACCGACAATTCAATAAAACAAACCGACAGCAATGCAACCCTAAGGCCACACACACAGTTGATCACCCCCAATTGACAGCCCCCTCATCAACGTGAGCAGCCCTCACGTACCTATCAGCTTCTCAAAACCCTAGTAGTCAGCTCACTCATGCCCTTCAACAGCCACTGCCCACTGACCGACGTACTAAACCCCCTTCTCTCTCTCGCCTCATTGCCCATTGAAACACAAAGCAACCAAAACCCATAACCTCACGCCTCTCTCAGTCCCCATAACCTCACGCCTCTCTCAGTCCCCATAATCTCACGCTTCTCTCCATCACATGTAGCCAACGTGAGCAGTCCAAAATAAGCCCTATAATAGAACAAGAAACTGACCCAAACCAGTCCCGAAACTGACCCAAACTAGTCCCGAAAACTACATATCAAAACTGTTCCTACATCACCGAAAATTGCACCAAAACTGCCTCATAAACAACCGAACAACCACCCAAACAGCAGCCCAAAATAACCCCAAAATAGTAAGCCAAAAACCGCAAAGAATAGCAAAGAAAGCAAAGAAAATAGTGAGCGAAAACAGCGGTTGAAATCAGCGAGCGGAAACAGTGAGTGAAAATAGAGGAAACAGTGAGTGGAACCAGCGAACCAAAAAAATAGAAGAAACATTAACCGTTCCGGCGACGTCCAACGAACTCCCGAGAAGCGACTTAAAAGGTAAGACCTGAGGGCACCCTTTATTATATTTTATTTTATCGTCTGGGAAACGGCATGCTTAGTTGGACGTGGAATACGTCCAACTGGGCATGCGAAGTCCTACATGAAAATAGCCAAATTCTTTGGTCACATATTTATTATTTCTGCATTTATCTATTTGATATGTTCATAAGATTGCGTGCTTGCTTTTATTTACTTCTATGCATGCAAACTTAGATATAGGTTGTATGCAAACTTAGATATAGGTTGTATGCAAACTTAGATATAGGTTATTCTTGCGTATGTATGTTGCGTAGACTCGGTTATATTATCGCATAAATTCGTTCATTATAAGTGGCATAAATAAGGGACCATTTTGAACCAAACGGTTTGAGGTCTTCCCTTGCGAGGGGTGAATGCGGCCTTATATCATTTCCCAGTTCACACTGAGTGGCGACTCCATTTTATTTCTCCAGTTTAGTCCCCCGCGGGCTACTCCTGACTCCCGATTGGGCCACGAGCCCGGTACAGCATCACCAATTTCTGTGTCCTACAGCTGGGCATAACCTTTGAGGCTGAGACTTCCATAGATTTGATCTTACAGTCTCTTCCTGACAGCTAGAGCGGGTTTATCATGAACTATAATATGATGAACCAAGAAAAGACTCTTGGAGAGTTGATGGCAATGCTGAAAGAGGCAGAAAATGAGCTTTTAAAGGGCAAGAAGCGCGGGGCGCACTTCGCTTCGACATCTCAGAAAGCCAAGGCTTGGACGAAGACTTCTGGAGGTGTGAAGAAGAAGAAGAGAAATGGCAAGGCCAAATCATCAAAGTCTTCTGGGAAGGCAAAAGACAAATCTCACGATGTCTGCCTACAGTGTGGCAAATGGGGTCACTGGAAGCGTGACTGTCATGAGTAAAAGACGCACATGAAGGAAGTGAAGGCGGGCAAGGCTCCGGCTTCAGATATGTTTGTTATTGAAATAAACATGTCTACTTCTAGTTTTAAAAATTGGATTTTTGATTCTGGATGTGGTACTCATATATGTGCTGATGTGCAGGATCTGCAGATTAGTAAGAGACTGGCTTCAGGAGAGATCGACCTCCGAGTTGGAAATGGGACTAGAGTCACCGTTTTGGCTGTTGGGACCTATATTTTGGAACTGCCATCGGGGCATGTACTTACTTTATCAGACTGTTATTATGTACCTAGTTTGACTAGAAACATTATATATGTATCTTGTTTAACCCATTGTGGGTATACCTTTGTATTCAGGAACACATGGTGTTTTGTTTATAAAGATGATTTTGAGATATGCACTGTTGATTTAAATAATGATCTTTATATTTTGAATATAAATGAATCTCAAACATATAACATGACAAACAAAAGGCTCAAAATAAGTAAAACAGATGAAACTTATCTGTGGCATTGTCGTTTGGGACACATAAACAAGACTCGTATATCCACACTTTCGAAGAGTGGATACTTGGACGGATTTGATCCAAATTCATATGACATCTGCGAATCTTATTTATTAGAAAAAATACCTAAAACGCCTTTTAGCGGTAAAGGTGTACGTGCCACCGAACTGTTAGCCCTCGTTCGTAGTGACGTATATGGGCCCATGTCTAGCCAGGCTAGAGGTGGATATGAATACTTCGTAACCTTTACGGATGATGCATCACGCTATGGTTATGTGTATCTTATGAGACACAAGTCGGAAACTTTTGAGAAATTCAAAGAGTTTCGATACAAAGTAGAAAAAAAGACCGGCAAAAGTATTAAAACATTACGGTCGGACCGTGGTGGAGAATACTTAAGAAATGAGTTTCTCGATTACTTGTAAGAGTATGATATTCTTTCATAGTGGACTCTTCCCGGAACACCTCAATTAAACGGTATGTCCGAACAGAGAAATCGAACTTTGTTGGACATGGTAAGGTCTATGATGAGTCGCACTGATTTCCTTCTGGGGATATGAATTGAACAGTGCAATACTTATTTTGAATAAGGTTCCGTCAAAGTCTGTTGGACAGACTCCATATGAAATATGGACTGGAAAGAAATTTGGTTTCTCATTCCTGAAGATTTGGGGATGTTTGGCATACGTTAAACGTTCGGATGGTACCAAACTAGAACCCAAATCGGATAAGTGCCTATTTGTAGGTTATCCTATGGAAACCAAAAGATATTACTTCTACAACCCACAAAAGAACAAGGTATTTATTGCACTCCATGCAGTTTTCCTTGAAAAGGAATTCCTAAATGCAGTGGTAAGTGGGAGGAAAGTAGAAATCGATGAAAATCGTAGTGATACTGTTCCTGGCACCGAATCCCAAACGGAACACGAACAGTTCATCAGAGATGAGACTGTTCCACAATCTTCTAATATACAAGTACCACGTAGATTGGAGAGAGTCAGAAAACAACCTGAGAGGTATTGGTTTCTGATCTCGCCTCACGTAGATATTAATCTTATTGAGGATAATGAGTCGGCTACGTATGAGCAAGCGATACAAGGTATCAACTCCGCTTTATGGCAAGATGCCATGAAGTCCGAAATGGATTCCATGTATACCAACCAAGTCTCGGCACTGGTTGATGCACCAGAAGGCGTAAAACCGATTGGTTGTAAATGGGTATTCAAGAAGAATACGGACATGGATGGAAACATACAAATGTACAAAGCTAGGCTTGTAGCGAAAGGGTATCGTCAACAACATGGTGTCGATTACGACGAAACATTTTCACATGTTGCCATGATTAAATCCATTCGGATAATGTTTGCTATTGCTGCATATTTCGATTATGAAATATGGCATATGGACGTCAAAACCAATTTCTTTAACGGAAACCTTTTGGAGGATGTTTATATGTAACAGCCTGACGGTTTTTTCGTACCAAAACATCCAAACAAGGTTTGGAAGTTAAATCGGTCCATTTATGGATTGAAACAAACATCGCGTTCTTGGAACCAACGTTTTGATGAGATCATAAAAGAATACGATTTCATTCAAAATGAAGATGATTATTGTGTATATAAGAAGGTTAGTGGGAGCACACTAACATTCATTGTCCTTTACATTGATGATGTATTTCTTATTGGCAATGACATTCCCATGCTACAATCGGTGAAAGCTTGGCTTTCATTTAAATTCTCCATGAAAGATCTTGGAGAAGCAGTCTTTATTCTTGGAATAAGGATCTACCGGGATAGATCTAGAAAGATGCTTGGACTCTCCCAGAGCTCGTACATTGACAAAGTGTTGAAGAGATTCAACATGGATAAGTCCAAGAGGGGACTGTTTCATATGTCATATGGCGTCTCTCTATCTAGGGACTTGTGTCCTGAAACTCAAGATGAGAGAGACAACATGAGTCAGATCCCGCTTGCTTCTGCAGTCGGATCGATCATGTATGCCATGATATGTACGTGACCTGATGTCTCGTATGCTTTGAGCATGTGCAGTCGCTATCAGGCCGATCCAGGTGATGGTCACTGGGTTGCGGTTAAGAACATCCTTAAGTATTGTAGACGAACTAAGGATGTTTTCTTAGTCTATGGAGATGGAGAACTTGAGGTAACTGGGTTTACCGACAAAAGTTTCCAAACCGATAAAGACGAATCTAATTCGCAATCTGGGTACATATTTTGTTTGAACAACGAGCAGTAAGCTAGAAATCTTCCAAGCAAGACACTATTGCCGATTCAACAACAGAAGCGGAATATATTGCTGCAGCTGAAGTAGTAAAAGAGGCAGTTTAGATCCATAAATTCCTAATTGGATTAGGAGTAGTTCCATTAGCAGCTGAGTCTGTTCCTTTGTATTGTGACAATAATGGGGCTATAGCGCAGGCAAAGGAACCGCTGTCTCATCAACGATCCAAGCATGTACTTCGACGTTTTCATCAGATTCGTGAGATCATTGATCGTGGCGATGTGAAGATCGAAAAGATTGTTTCAGATGACAACATTGCAGATCCGCTAACGAAAGCTATTTCTCAGCAAAAGTTTGAGCGACGTGTACATAGTTCAGGTGTTAGATACTTGATTGATTGGCTATGAGCCAAGTGGGAGATTGTTGGACAATTATGGCCCATAGCATCACTATTTGTAAAAGACATTGTGGTTTTTGTACAAATTAACTATGTGACAAAGGAAATTGCTATTTTATCATTTTGTAATTAGATTACTTGAATATATATAAATGGTAAAAGTCCTTATGATTAGTTCCAGATTAATAAGATATTGTTAGTGTTCCTAGAACATGCCAATGATCTCTAAGTCATGATTAAATGTGAATAAAATCAAAGAAGTTGCGAAAGTACTTACAAAGATCAGATGTTGAGAAATGACCCCTAGGCTCACGACAATGCAAGGGAGGAAGAGAGAAATTTTGCTTTTTGATATGACTTAGAGATCATTGATATGTTCTAAGAACACCAACAATATCTTATTAATCCGGAACTAATCATAAAGACTTTTATCATTTATATATCAAAGTAATCTAATTACAAAATGATAAAATAGTAATTTCCTTTGTCACATAGTTAATTTGTACAAAAACCACAATGTCTTTTACAAATAGTGATGTTATGGGTCATACTTGTCCAACAAAAACAGCCCCAATGCAGCTCCAAAACACCCCTTAAATTTCCCTAAAAATTCTGGATCAAAAGAAAAACAAACCGAATCCCGTTATCACCCAACTATGTGCGGCATTGAGCAAAAATAATACTCACTGCCGTGAATCAAAGAATAAGAAGATGAAGATGAATTTTGGTTCAACACCAAAATGACTTCCTTGTTATGTCTCACAACCAACGGAAACTAGTGTGGACTAAACTCACAAAATTAATCCCTAAACACTTTAGAGATTAAAATCACATAATAACTTTTGCTCTTTTGTTTTTGTTTTTGTTTTTGTTTTTGATTTTGTTTTTGTTTTGTTCTTCTTTTCTTTTCTCAACACTTGAGAGAGTTTGAAGAACAAGAGAGGTGGCTAGGGTTTTGAATTATGAAATTGGATTAAAAGGAATAACAATTATACTTTTATACTTAGGGTTTTATTTTGCTAAATAAAATAAAATCCCTTCCCATTCCACCTTCAATAATTCGGCCATAGTGATTTATTTTTCAAAATTTTGTAACAACATATTTACTTTCCATAAAGACAAAGATGTTACAAAATAAGAAATAATTATCAATTTTGAAAGGTGTAACTACTAAATTGAATCCAAGGGTTTCCAAAACCTAAAATTTGGAAATTTCAAATTTGACCTCATTAAATTATATCACATATAACTTAATTTCATGTATTTAATAATTATCATATAATTATTAAAACCATATATTAAATTTTAATATATAGTTTCAAGTGTGATAAAATAATATTATTAATCATATTAACAATATTTTCATATGTGAGTATATAATTGGACTTTCTAATTATATTTAATCTGCTACAGTATATCGAGCTAGCACGGGGACCAAATGGACCTACAGTTCTGAGCTCCAATAATTTCAAATATTAATTAAGCTCTTAATTAAATATTCCAAATTATTAACTCAAGATTATTCCAGTAAAAACCTGAAGCCGCACTCTCATTGCCGCAGATAGATCATCTGGTAGATCGAAATGAATTTCTTTATTTAACGAATATTATATGAAACTCATTTATATCTGGGTTCAGTCCTATATGCTCACATCATACAAGGTGCCTTCATTCTCATGTCTCCACATGGACGGTCCTAAATCAAGGTTGTCATACTGTTATAAAATGGACCGCAGATATAGATAAACTACAAACCGTTTTGTTTGATCTCTATGGACTTTTTAGATTACTAACTTTAGATTTAAATCCTCTTATGTATGACAATCATACACTAAGTCTGAAGGCACATGAGTAATCTAGGGGAAACATGATAATATAGAATATGCGATATTAAACAAACACTTAGATAAATGAACAATGCATCATTTTATTTCATAAAACATAATATCGTTTACATTACATGATGCTCTAGGGCATATATCCCAAAATCAGGTTTATGCAATATATGTCTCAATAGGTGATCGGTGTACACCCCGATGGGGTGGGCTTGGAAAAAGGGGCGCAACTTCCTTACTGCAATGACCAAGGATAAAGCCACAAGCTCGTGGGCCAGGTAATGATATTCTGCATCCAGCAATGCCTTACTAGTATAGTATATCGACCTCTAAATTCTAACATCCCCAATCCGGGAGATGCTACCGACAGGGATTAGGCCGTACTATCCCCCTGAGCCTCTGACTTTCTAACTATGCACAACACTAATACTCTTTCCTCAATTAAAATCTTATGTATGAGACCGTTGCCCAAACTCGACAACATGAAATGCAAACTCAATATTAATAACTGAACTTTATAACACTTGCTTTATAACTTTATTGATATATATATTTTACTCTTATACAACGACCAACACAATACTAATTACTGATACATGACTTCTCTCTGACTCTAACTAAGCTCTCTCTCACTGACTTGACCTGGTGGACTCCATACCCTAGTGACTGCCAGCAGTATCCATCCTCCCGAGCTCGTCCTCCATGAACCTGCAAAATAAAACACTGGGAGGGGGGTTAGATCGTTTGAACAATCTTAGTGAGTGGACGGTTTTAAAGTGAAAACCGAAATACTTTATGAAAACTCATATTTTAGAAATCTAATCGGACCTATTTTGAAAACCTTTCATTCCTGAAAGTCAGTATTTTTCTAGAAATTGTTATGAAAAAATTTTCTGAACGTTTCTTAAAAAAACTGATGTTTCTGAAAACTTTATTTCTAGAAAACTTTCTCTGTAAAACTATCTCTGAAATCTGTATCTGAAAACTATTTATGAAAAGGGATCTATGTCTCTAAAAACCTAACATATAGGGGCGTTACATATCGCCATCCCCTTATATGCCTAACTAGAGCCAATAGTGCAAATCCATGACATTGGGGCGTTACGTATCGCCGTCTCCAAAAGCATGGCACTACATGTCCCTGAAACTAGTGATCTTGGGAAGTTACATATCGATGTCCCCCAATCCACTGAACTAGAAAGGGGGGTGTGAATGTATGCTATCATCTGAGCTCTGAATCTATGATCTATGGGCATATGTCATCTCTAGTCCTGAACTAGGATCTGGGGGCGTTACGTATCGTCGTCCCTCCAGTCCTCTACATGTGCACATATCCTCTCCGTCAATTCCAAATTTGTGACAAGTTACATACTGAGGTGGATTTTTCCCACATGCCTCGAAAATCATAAATCTCAAGCTTTTAAAATTACATTTTATAAAATATTTCTTAAAACATACTTTTTTCATGAAATAACTGTGATAAAACTGGCTAACTCCCTAAGTGCGTAAAAATAAGTCTGATATGAAGAATAACATAATGAAAATCAACTTAAAAAGATAGTTTCCACTCACTGATTTGAAGTCCCACTAGCCTTACTTCACTTCGCCGAAGAAATTTGTTTTTCCTACAATGACTTTTAATTGATAACTTTGATTAGAAAATGGACTGAAGGATATATATCAGAATTAGGCTAAATTTACTTATTCAAGTGGTTTTTATCACTCTGGGGCGTATCATATTTATATCATGATGTAATATATGTATACGAGCTGATACGAGACCCTTAGGGTGGTCTATAGCATGCTAGGGTGAAGTTGGAATGATTTAAAACTGATTTGGGAAAGTTCTGTATTCGCGTTGCGACGTAGGGCCTTGCGCGTCGCGACACGCACAATTCCATAATCACATGTTTGATAATTTCCAATTCGTGTCGCGACGTAGACAGTCTAGAAACGAATCATCATAAATTTCCCAATACGCGTCGCGACGCGAACCTATTTTCTCAGGTTTCCAACTTTGCTTCTCATTATCTAGTTTACCTAAAATCATCACCAACACTTCTATACTAAAACCAACACACAATCCATTTCATTAAACTTCAATGTAAACACTTGCTAGTCCAATACTCCTTAACCCATTTAACTCTTTAATTTCATATCCCTAACTTACTTACTTGGTCTTTTTTTACTATCAATTCTCATACATATTATGGCACTAAAAGCAATTCCTAGCATGCTTCTATCATCATGGTATTTTATCATCAAAATCCACAATCCAAAATTTGGGTCAAAGGCTCTTACCTAATTTCCTTGATTTACTTCATCCTTTAAGTCTTCTATGGTGGCTTTTCTTCTTTCTAGCTTGTATTGGGAAGTTTTGAATCCAATTTTCCTTCTTTCTTTCTTCTTCTTCTTTCTCCTCTCACGTTTCTTTCTTCTTCATTTCTTAGGGATGCTTGAATAGTGGCCATATTTATATTAGGGCTTCATTGACTAATTAAGAAATATTTTAAATATTAAGCAAAATCCAGAATTTTGAGGAAATATGTGGAATTCTCTATAGTCATCCCCTGTTACTATTCATCCAGGTCTTTAATTCGTGTTTTGGCTTGCTTCTGGTTTGAATTTGGAAACATGTTCAATGTAAAATTTGTAGATATCGATCTCAGCTTTCCGACGATATAAAGTTCATAAAAATTGAAGTTCATATGAAAAGGTTACGGCCCAAATACCATGGGCTGCCTGGAGTGGAACATCGTACCATCTAGTATCGGAATTTCGAAGAATTTTCCGATTGTCCCTTAAGTCATTTCTTGATGGTATATGTGTCCAAACATAATTTATATTATGTGACACTCGTCTCACGATGTGACAGTAGTCAGAATTTCTAGTCGTTACAAAATCTCCCCCCTTAAATAGGATTCTTCCTCGAATCCCTTCTGATGTTAAATTGTATAGACTCAATTTGGTTTGAAGGTTTCTAACCTCTGCTGCTCTTATTTCCATTTACTTGTTTTCTACTATTTTTCTCAAGAACCTGATACTAAGACTTTTGGGAATCTCTTACGTCAATCTACTCCATTTGATTCTTGTATATAAATGCTCCACTCTGGGGGTTTATGTCATATCTCTAAACTTCTTAATGAATGGTATCTTTCATAAAATTATATCTATTTCTTGTTTCATACTATATATGTCTAGCAAGGTGTATTAGAAATACTCAATTCCTCATAATATGAGCTTACGTTTTTCTTCGAATTGGTACATGTACTTAACTTGTAAAGTACCTGAATTCAATATATTTATACTAATAGGGGCATATCCATGACCATTTGAACTGAATCGTTTCTTTAGCCTTTATATTCTTTGCTATGATAACACTAATTTAAAATGTCACTTAGGGTTCCTGTTACTCCTCCCTCTTAATATATCACTACTGTTTTTGATATCTCAACTGATAATTTTATTTCTTCCAACTTCAAGTATAGCTTAATTTCTTCTCTCTCTTTCTTCCATTCCTTCCCATCTAGTGCCTACTCATTATTAGAGGTGATAATACTTCCTATCGTTAAGTCTCTCCATGTTCTACCATAGCTCAAGATTAAGGACAATCCTTATTTCTAGTAAAATCTACATGCTCAACCTGAACTTGGCATTAATCTTCTTAACTTTATAGCTTAACTGTCTTATTTTTTTTCTACTAGTTTTCAATCACTAATAGCTATGTCCTTTACGTAATCTCTATCGATCCGAGGGACTAGTACCTTATAGTCAAGCTTTTTACATACTCCAGACTCATCTTTGGAATTTATCCAACATCCTAACTCTCAAGATATTATTCCTTACCATTAATATCAACTCCAACTACTTGGTTCTGGTCATTACTTATATACTTTTTTTTCCTTCTCTGATGAAATTTTCAATCTTATCTCAAAGTTGAGAAGTTTGCCATTCCGTAGCACTAGTGGGTTTAACTGTGAAAAGTTTATTTTAGTACCCATGTACTCTTGACATTATTTATTTAATATCTTATTTCATGTCGTCTTACTTTGATAGTTCTATCTTCAAGTATTCTACTAGTTGTTCTTTGTCTTCTTTCCTGCTCTATTCTATACCTGAACTTTTATGGTTTATGCTTATGTCTTTCTATCCGCAGGGGTATCAACTCCTATAATTATCTAGTTATCTCTATGGCTGGTTCTTTGCATTCTGTAATTGCTTGACTACTATTTTCTCTCTTAATCATCTCTTATAGACTATATTTCTTCTAAACCTTTTACTTAATCCCAATTTTTTCCCTCTCTACTATGTTTTTGTACTAAATCTGAAGACTTTTATATTTCGATCCTATTTTTACTGCGTATCCATTTGTTTCTGAGAATATTTTTGAGGTAATTACTGAGGTCTATCTTTGTTGTTGTTGTCTGTGGAGGGGTTGGGAGGGTGAGGATTGGTCCCGATGTCTTTCTGATGGTGGTAGTCTCATTACCTACCCATACAGTGGTTGTACTTATTGCTTATCTATATGCCTAGAACTCCCATATTTACCCATCTGGCGTCTACTCTCGTACTAAAATTCTTCTGTTAGATACTACTCGAGTCTCCTACTTCACTTCACTATCGATCATCATTCCGACTATTAGTGATACTACTACTTCTTATAGACCTTCTCTAGAGCCATGCTTTCTAAAATACTCTACCATGTCATCTCTGTTACTTAACTACCTTAAGTCGTTACTTTTTCTCAAAGACCTATTATATTCCCTCTTGTTATTCCTCCTTAAGAAACTTACTCTGCTACATAGATTTCTTTCTTATCTCAATTCCTTGAACTCCTCTCATTTTTACTCTCCTGGAGACTCTATCAACTTCATTTGTTTAAGATAATTCTACTAAATTTTTAGTTTAGGTACTGCTCTCCATCTATTTCTTCTGACTCAGTACAATAAGACTCCTTAAGAGCCCCTCATGCTCTTAAGCCTTAACTCCCATAAGGCTTCTATATTTGGCTCAACTCACCATGACTTCAAACTATCCAATCTCATGTTTCTTATCTATGCTCCATTGAACTCAATGTTTCGGCTGCCTAGCTGTCTTGTGGCCTATCTATTTTGTCTGATGCTCTTCTTTACTTGTTCTTCTCTTTATTGGGCTCTAAGTTGAGGGGTTAACACACGCACTCCACCGAGATCTATGAATACACTTTTCTATTATTTACTTAGGCTTGGTGATGGTCTGGTTAAGTGTTTATATACTTACTAGAGTCGAGGCTACTGTAAAGAAAAATACCATACCTTCTGTTGGGACCCACAACTTTTATCAACTATCTCGAGGTCTTCATTTATATTTTTGCCTTCAAGCTATACCTCTAATACTATATGTATTGAACTCCCTTATCACTATCTGCTTCCTTCATATTTATTTGCATATCCCATCTATTGGCTTTATGTCGTGCTGCCGAAGTTAGCGATGTTTCACTCTTATGGGCCATTTTCTAAATCTATGCTCTCTGTCCTTGCTATAACCTATAACCATGCCTTTTAATATTATTGTTCGCACTGGGTATTCCTGTTAACTCTTGAGTGTCTTCGATCTCACGTGTTTTATCCTTTTGAACTTACACGGATTTTCTACTAGCATATCTATGGGTTTCTCCTATGTTTGGTCTATTCTGCATACCTCTAGTAGTACTGCAAGTCTTGTGCTGACTTGCCTAGATTCTTGGACTACACTAGGTTCTCTCCTTTCTAGCTTCATAGGCTTTCTTTGTCATTTTCTGAGTGGTCTATTGATGAGTGGTAAATAGATCATTATTTCCCACTCATTTGACTTAATATTTTGTATAGTTTCTTGAGTTTTGTGAATATTTTGATATGTTTTGTGGTATTTTATAGATAAATAAAATAACAGGACTCTCTAGAGGTAATTCGGGGCCAAAACAGTGAAAAATAGACAAAAGGGCAAAAATATAAATTTCTTGCTAAAATACGCCGTGCTAAAATACGCCGTCTGCTAACGTGCGCCAGAGACTGCTAACATGCGTCGGACACGTGGACCAATCAGAGAAGTTTTGCTATCATGCGCCATTGCTAACATGCATCTGCCATGTGTGAACATCTACTAACGTGCACCGGACACGTGTCACCGTCACATGCTGCCGACAATCATCATCAACACGTGTCAATAATGACGTCAGCATCGTGATGCGCAACAAATTCTACATCGTGACGTTGACACAATTATTGAGCTGCTGACGCTGACCCCGCCACCTGTCCTCATCTCCGGAGGTTTTGCGCCACGTGTCCATCATCAACGGTGAGTCGCGACGCGCAATGTTTCGTTAATCGTGACGCGTGAAGCCAAATTTTTTCTATAAATAGAGGCCGAATTTCATTTGTAATTCATACTTTCTTCTACGAAATTCCTTAAGAATACTAAGAAGATTGTATCTTGTTTGTTTATTTACAGCTTTCAGTATTTAATTTTCGCATTAGTACTTTCTTTTATTTACTTTTCAGTCTTTACTTTCAGCATTTAATTTTACGCAATAGTACTTTCCTTTCTTTACTTTTCAGTAATGAGGAGGTAACTCCCCCCTGCTAGGGTGAAATATAAAGCTTTTATTACTAATATTTAGATTAATCTCCCTTAATTATAATATATAAACTATTTAAAACCTGACTTAATGAGGATACCGCCTTTATGATCGGTTGGACTTAATAAAATTGGTTTTACCTGACTAAACTAGATACCATCTGTATGGTCGGTTGGAATTAATTATAAATTTAACTTAATCAGGATACCGCATATATGGTCGGCTGGTAATATCATGCAAATTTAACATATTATAATAAGGGAGATATCTAAAATAGAAGTAATAAAAGTGGATCCTCTAACCCCCAATATTTTCTTTTATTGTACTTTTATATTTTTAAATTTCCAGTATTTACTTTATTTAATTTCCAGTATTTACTTTATGTCTTTTATTTTATTTAAGCTTTTATTAGTCTTAGATATGTGTCGTAACTAAGTATGTTATATGGGGTTGTGATGAATTCCAATATCACTGATTTATAAGGGGTTATTTTATAGTTTGGGTAATATAAAGGTTTATTTATTAAGTCTTAAGCTTAATGCTTCTTGTTAACTGGCCATTAATAAGATTGATCTGGTAAACTTAAAATAAACTTGACAAAAGAATTTTAGGTTTCAACCTTAGACTTAATAGCTCACGATCTTCCTTGAGGATAGATAACCATTTAATAGATTTCCTTACATGATAGACATATACCTGTTGGTCGGGGGTAGCCACAATTGGAACTTAATCTTAATGAATTCATGTAACTTGGTTGACATAGACATGTGATTAATTGGGTTACACTGGGTATTTGCATCTGACCATCGACAGAGGCTTTTGCATAATTTCATGTTACAGGTTAGTAAAGCAATATATTACACAAACATGAAATAACCACTTCATCTTTAAAAGATATTGGAAAGATTCACAACCCTGGATAGTTTAATAATCTTGAATTTTCATCAATTTACTTTCGCACAATTTTATTTACTTGTTTTAAGTTTAAAGTCACCATCCAATCAAACAATCAATCCATTAGATACTCGTAAAAATTTGGCTTCATAAATTAATAGCTTAGGTATTAAGTCCTCATGGGATCGATATATTTTATACTACTTGAACTATACGTGCGCTTGCGTTATACGCATGTGATTACACCGGTCAAGTTGAAAGATTTTGGCAGTTTCACTTTCTCATGCACCATTGGAGAACATTACATCGGTAAAGCTTTATGTGATTTAGGTGCAAGTGTTAATTTGATGCCTTTTTCGATTTATAGGAAACTGCAGATTGGAGAAGCAGTGCCCACCTCAGTCTCTCTGCAACTTGCTGATATAACACTCGTATTTACAAGAGGTGTAGTTGAAGATATGCTGGTCAAATTCGACAAACTCATTCTCCCAACAGATTTCATTATCCTTGACATGGAAGAAGACAAAGATGTACCTATCATCCTTGGGATACCATTCTTGGCTACAGGTCGAACTGTTATTGATGTACAAAAAGGAGAACTAACCATGAAAGTGCAGGACCAAGAAGTTACCTTCAATGTTTTCAAAGCCATGAAATTCCCAAGTGGTAAAAAGGAATAGGAATGTTTCGGAATTGATGTTCTAGATAGTATCATCCAGGAGACTGATGCAATGCCACCTCCCACGGATAAACTTGAAGCTTGCATCACCAACATGACTGACAGTGAGCTAGATGATGCAATTCTAGAATGTATCAACTATCTTGACAAACTATTTCGCTTCAAAAATCGACACCACAAGTGGAAAGTCTGGAACTACCGAAGAAAGAGTGAATCAAGCCTTCGATTGAAGAACCACCGCAGCTGTAGCTAAAGCTACTTCCGAGCCATCTCAAGTATGCATTCTTGGGAAACTCTTCTGAATTACCTGTGATTATTTCTTCGTCGCTAACATTGGAGCAGGAAGAAAAGTTGATGAGAGTGTTACGAGAACACAAGAAAGCAATTGGCTGGACTATAACAGACATTCGAGGAATTAGTCCATATTTTTGCATGCACAAGATTCTGATGAACGATGAGTACAAACCCACAGTGGAGCATCAATGGAGACAAAATCCAATCATGAAGGAGGTCATGAAGAAAGAAATTATCAAATGGTTGGATGCCGGTATTATCTACCCCATCTCTAACAGCACTTAGGTGAGTCCTATGTAATGTGTGCCAAAGAAATGAGGAATTACTGTATTCACAAATGAAAAGAACGAGTTGATTCCAACAAGAACAGTGACTGGATGGAGAGTATGCATGGACTACCAGAAACTGAACAAAGCTACAAGGAAAGATCATTTTCTGCTACCATTCATTGACCATATGCTAGACAGATTGGCGGGACATGAGTTTTATTATTTTCTGGATGGATACTCGGGGTACAATCAGATTTCCATCGCCCCAGAAGATCAGGAGAAAACTACTTTTACATGTCTGTATGGCACTTTTGCTTTCCGCAGAATGCCATTTGGACTATGTAATACTTCTGCCATATTTCAACGTTGCATGATGGACATCTTCTCAGACATGCTGGAACAAAGTATGGAGGTCTTCATGGATGATTTCTCTATGTTTGGAGACTCTTTTGACCACTGCTTCTGGAAAATGTGTTACAAAGATGTGAAGATACCAACATGGTACTCAACTGGGAGAAATGCCAATTCAGATGCTTACGGAATATGGATAAAGCTGGAAGACATGTTCCAGGCCAAAACAGCTCGAAATAAAGCCTTAATCATGAGGCCTTTGGTGAACCTGAAGATACGGAGTGGAACTTCCATTGCAGAACACACCAAAGAGATCCAAAGCCTGGTGAACCAGTTGTCTGCAGTAGACATGCAACTGGCGGATGAAGTTCAAGCCCTCTTACTACTCAGTTCTCTTCTTGATAGCTGGGAGACACTGGTGGTTACTCTCAGCAACTCAGCTCTAGGAGGCAAACTTACCATGCCTATGGTAAAAGATGCCTAGTCAAATGAGGAGGCTAAAAGAAAAGACGTGGGCTTAGATCAAACAGAAGTTCTTGTCTCGAAGCACCGAGGAAGACAACCGGAGAAAAATCAAGGCAAAGGGAAAGAAATAGGTAAAAACAGAGGCAAATCCAAGGACAGGAGAAAGAAATACAAGTGCTTCCACTGTGGCATAAAAGGCCACTTAAAGAAGAATTGGCGGAAACTAAAATGAAAGCAGAGACAAGGCAATAACCAGCCGAAGAAGAATGATGCGTAGACACTAGTAGTTATAGGAGATGTAGCTATATGCTCCGGCCAGGAAGAAGCATGCCTTCACACCGTAACTCAGGATGTCGAGTGGGTGGTAGATACTACAGCATCCTACCACGTCACTCCTCACAGGAATTTCTTCACAACATACAAAGCAGGAGATGTTGGAGCAGTGAAGATGGGGAATACCAGTTCTTCTTAGATAGTGGGAATTGGTGAAATACAATTGCGAACAAATGCAGGGTATACGATAACCCTAAAGGAGGTAAGACATGTTCCAGAACTTCGGCTCAACTTACTCTCGGGAGTAGCCTTTAACAAACAGGGTTATGCTAGTCACTTCAGCAATGGCACTTGGAGAATGATAAAAGGTTCCTTGGTCATCGCTCGAGGATATATTTGTGGAACCTTATACAAGACTCATGTGAAGATTTGTGCAGAAAGCCTCAATGTAGCTGAGCCAGAGGCTTCTCAGAATATATGGCACTAGAGACTCGGTCACATGAGTGAAAGAGGGTTGTCTACCTTGACAAAGAATGATCTAATCTCTGTCTCCAAAAATGTTGCTCTGGATTCTTGCAATCACTATCTTTTCGGTAAGCAACACAAAGTCTCTTTCAACTTCACTTCTACAAGAAAATCAGAATTACTCAGTCTGGTGTACTATGATGTTTGTGGTCCCTTGGAGGTAAATTCACTATGCGGTAATAAATATTTTTTGACTTTTATTGACGATGCTTCACGAAAAGTATGGGTGTATTTTCTGAAATCAAAGGATCAAGTCCTCGACTACTTCAAACTATTTCATGCCATGGTCGAGCGGGAAACAGGGAAGAAACTGAAGTGCCTTCGCACAGACAATGGAGGCGAATACACTTCTTGGGAGCTCGATGCCTACTATGGAAGCCACATCATACGACATGAAAGGACTGTTCCACCCACCCCACAACACAATGGTGTCATTGAAAGGATGAACCGCACCATTATGGAGAAAGTCAGAAGCATGATCAATATGGCTAAGCTCCCAAAGCCATTCTGGAGAAAAGCTGTTCGTGCCGCCTGCTACGTGATCAACAGATCACCATCTATACCGTTGAACTTTGAGATTCCGGAGAAAGTGTGGTCTGGTAAGAATCCCTCATATTCTCACCTCAGAATATTCATATGTTTAGCCTTTGCACACGTATCCAAGGCGCTCAGGCAGAAGCTCGATGCAAGGACTACTCCATGCATCTTCATAGGCTATGGAGACGAGGAATTTGGATACAGGCTATGGGACCCGAAGGAAAGGAAGGTCATCAGAAGCTGGGATGTAGTGTTTCTTAAAGACAAAACAATATAAGACATTGAAAAGCCCAAGATGTCTTCTAATTCCAGTGCCAAAAAAGCTTATATAAATCCAGACACAACCCCAGCACCAACACGAGTGGCCACAGATGATGATGGGGTGCAAGACATGCCAGAAGCAGAATCAGAGGAGGAAGGTGATGTTGAGTAGGGGGAGCTACAACCTGCTCCATCAGAGGCTACATGATCATCCACAGATCTGGATGACAACAGGCAGCCAGAAACTACTGAACCTCCAATACGAAGATCTGAGCGAGGCTTGATTCCATCATCCAGATACTCAGGATCTCAATACATTCTACTTACTGATGAGGGGGAGCCAGAAACCTTCAATGAAGTTGTATCTCATAAAGACAAAGACAAATGGCTGCACGCAATGCAGGATGAAATGGAATCTCTGCAAAAAAAATAACACTTATGAGATAGTCAAGCTTCCACATGGAATGAAGGCACTGAAGAACAAATGGGTGTTCAAGCTCAAGAAAGATGGTAGTGGAAAAGTGGTGAAACACAAAGCACGGCTAGTAGTCAAAGGATTCCTACAGAAAAAGGGAATTGAATTTGATGAGATTTTTTCACCAGTGGTAAAGATGGCTTCAATTTGAGTTATCCTAGGATTGGTAGCCAATTTGAACTTGGAGCTTGAACAGATGGATGTCAAAACAGTATTTCTTCATGGTGATCTGAATGAATAAATCTACATGGAGCAGCCATAAGGATTCAAGGTTTTAGGAAAAGAAAACCTTGTTTACAAGCTGAAAAAAGAGCTTGTACGGGCTCAAGCAAGACCGAGGCAGTGGTACAAGAAGTTTGACTCATTTATGGTGGGTCAAGGATATAAAAGAACTGCAGCAGATCAATGTGTATACATTCAGAGGTTTCCAGATGGAAATTTTGTTGCTCTTCTACTATATATGGACAACATGTTGATTGTTGGACAAGAAGTAGCGAAGATTAGCCAGCTGAAGAAGAAACTCTCCAAGTCTTTTGACATGAAAGACTTAGGACCAGCTCAACAGATTTTGGGAATGGAGATTTTTTGTGACAGACATAACACGAAGTTCTGGCTTTCACATGAGAGGTATATTGAACGAGTAATCAGAAGGTTCGATATACAGAAAGCCAAACCAGTCAGCATTCCGCTAGCGCACCATTTCAAACTGAGCAAGAGTTTGTGCCCCTCATACAAGAAAGAGATAGAGGAGATGACATCAATATCATATTCTTCAACTGTTGGAAGCCTTATATATGCAATGGTATGTACCAAGCCAGATATTGCATACGCAGTGGGTGTAGTGAGTCGTTTTCTCTCTAATCTTGGAAAACAACAATGTGAGGCAGTCAAATGGATTCTCAGGTACCTCAAGGGTACATCGAAGTTTCGTCTGTGTTATGGGGGAGCTGATCTGATCTTGGAAGACTATACAGATTCAGATATGGCAGGAGATCTTGATGGTAGGAAATCTACATCAGGTTTCATCTACACTTTTGCAGGGGGAACTGTGTCATGGCAGTCAAGATTGCATAGGTGTATTGGATTATCTACAACAGAAGCTGAGTACATTTCTATAGTTGAGGTAGGAAAAGAAATGTGGTGGCTAAAGCATTTTCTCCAAGAGTTAGGGATCAAGCAGATAGAATACAAGATACATTGTGACAGTCAGAGTGCTCTGGACTTGAGCAAAAACTCAATGTATCATTCCCGGACGAAGCACATTGATATTCACTATAATTGGATACGCGAAGTGATGGATCAACAATTGCTGAGACTAGTAAAGATACATACAGATGAGAATCCATCCGACATGTTAACGAAATTGGTTACCAAAGACAAGCCAGAGCTGTGTAGAGACATAGTCGGGATAGCTGTCAGATGATGATTATTTCAGATGCAGCTGGAGGGGGAGAATTGTAAAGTCCAGCAGCATTCCAGAAGAATTCCATGCTTGAGCCATGCATCCAGCAAGCAACAAACAACTTTTGGTGGGAAGTTTCCAGTTGGCCAACTTGGCCAGTGATCCTTAAGCTGGCCAAAACGTGTGGCATTGTAGCACACGTTTTGGCCCTATAAATAGATAGCCTTCCAGTATGTAAATGCATCCAAAGTGTTAGAGAGTGTAGTGAGGTTGTTTTTTTTCATTTTGTAAAGTTTAATACTTTGTATTTCTATTCTTGAGAGTAATAGAAATGATTTCTGTTTTTTCTTCAAACACATTCTAAAGTGATTAGAGAATCACAACAATACTATCTTCGGTGAACTTGAACATACACCAGAAATCGATTGGACTGTTTAACGCTGATTGATTTTATGATTTTCTTTGTGTGTTTCTTGATGATGCCCGGAGAAATGGATTCGTGTCAAAACCTGTAAAAGAACTCCTCTTCATTGCCAGAACTGCCCAAGATTTAATTTACCAACTTTTAGCCTTTGAACCACAAATAGACCCTATCCTTTCAAAGATAATCTGGTCTGGTAATGATTGTGGTAAGAAACGTCGGATAAATCTGGATCTTAACCTTTAATTTTCATTTTAGATGTAGAATTTCAGCTAACCAAGTACTATCTTCTAAACTCTTATTCTATTTTTTAAGACATTGGGGATAATGTCTCATTAGGTTTGGGGGAGGGGAATAGTTACTAGTATCTTGTTTTTATTTGATTCTTAGCCTAAAATTTTCAAAAAATTCAAAAAAAAAATTAAAAAAGTTTATAAAAAAATAAAAAAATTGTGTTTGACTAATCAGATGAAATTGGTGTGAGATAGCTGTTGGGTTTTCTAGGTCTTCCCAAGATCAAATTAAGCAATGAAAAGTGCGAATACAACAAAGTAAAGTTGTGGAATACTCACTTTGATCGGCTTTTGCGATGCGAAGAACAATAAAAATTCTCCTTCATTGAAGCTCTCGGCCAAGCCCTTTTGTGCTCCTTGAAGTTTCGGTCAACCCTTCCATTTGTGCTCCTTCAAGCTCCAAGTTTTAAGTGAGATTCCATGCTCATGAATGAGTTTCCCTATCACCTTTTTTGACCCCTTATATGTGCTAGCATCATGGAATTTTGCCACAAAATCTCCCTTTGCTTTCTTGTTGTTCTCGGCCAAGCCAATAACATTTGAGAGGAAAAAGGTTCTAAAACCGTGAGGTAGGGGAGAAGGAGAGAAGAAGATGAGTTGTTTTTATGTATTGTGTAATCTAATTACACTTAATGAAAGTCAATACCAAAGTAATAAAAATGGTAAATGTCTTTAAAGCCATCATACTAGTGTGTTTCACACTCACCAACCAACCACCACCAACTTCCATCACATTAAAGTTAAAGTTGACTAGTGATGTACGCGTGATATGACTTGTAGGCCCCACTTGATTCAAAATACGAGTGGGCCCGCAAACACTCCCGGGCTCGGGTTCGATAATTCCGAATAAACAAATTTTCCGTTGCGACGTAATTAAATCAAATTTAATTAAATAATTATGCCTAGCAAAATTACTATTCACGTCGCTAGCGAATTAATTCTAAATTAACTCGTTTGCCCGAATTAAAATCTAATTTTAATTCCGCGTCGAAATCTAATTTCGTTTAATATATCAAATATATTATTTTATCGATTAATTCCAAATTAATCGTTTTTCTCTCTTTAAATAATATTTTATCCCAGATAAAATATCTCCGCAATTAATCCTAGATTAATTTTCTCTCTCTAATAATTAATCCTATATTAATTATGTCTGAGTCATACGTCATCGGTGAATCTTCGGGAAGCGACCCATGAGATCCCCGGATATGTTGGCAGTAAATCCGGTCGTCGGACTATCCGAACACGTACGTACCTAGTACTACGTTTTTACCGATTTACAAGACATGGTTGGCTTCTAGCAAAGCACCGTGCCTACCCAATTCTCCAGAAATATTCTTAAAGGAATATATAATCTGTATCAGACGTAGTATACGTAGTATTACGTATTGCGATCCAGTATTACAAGGCCTGTGGCTGGAATTGTGTCTGCCCCGTACGAAGCACATATCGGATCTCTGGTAACTAGTCTCTATAATCGGATAATCATGACCTAGTCATATTATCCTGATGACTGCAGTACTAAGAGTACTAGTTCCGTATCCTACGTGACCATCATCTCCATATGACTGGAGTGAAACTTCCATCTTGACATCACACCCAATACACTATGATTCTCAATATACCCAGAAGAGGCATGCACAGAACCGGTTAAAGCCCTGGATGACCAAAACCAAAGTATATTGATTGTCGCAAGTATTAGCGGTGCAAGTCTCAGGTTAAGACCAAATACACCTACCCTGATTCGGACTTCCATAGACACATAGTCATACTACCAATGGAATTCTGAGGGGTCTATCTAGAGCGAAGCTGTTTCCGTACCATCGGTAAACACAACCTTCTATTACACTTGCATGAGTATCCAATACCCAAATATATGAGAACTAAGTCGTTATGCTCCCATAACTCGCACAAGTGCAATACTAGTCTATTCCGCATTATCGATGTCCAATCTCGATAATACTCCGACTATGGATGTTTTAATGATTAAACCTTCATGGATTGATACTGTATCATATCTTATCAATCTCAAACTAATCATATGGACTTTTATCATTTATATATCCCGGTAATCTAATTACAAATGAGATAAAAGAGCAATTTCCTTTGTCACATAGTTAATTTGTACAACAACACCATGTTCTGTACAAATAGTGATGCTATGGGTCATAATTGTCCAACAATCTTCCACTTGGCCTATGGCCAATCACTCAAGTGTCCTACACTTGAATTATGTACGGTTCGGTCAAACTTCTGCTGAGAAAACTGTTTTCGTCACCGGATTTGCAAAGTTATCATCTGATGCGATTTATTCGATCATCACATCGCCACGATGTATGATCCGAACGAATCAGATGAATAGTTGAAGTATATATTTGGATCGTTGATGAGACCATTAATTCTTTAGCCTGTGTTGTAGCCTAGCTCAGCTACTAACAGAACTACTCCTAATCCAATTAGGATTATATAGATCCAAAGTACTTCTATTGCTGCCTCAGCTGTAGTAATATTCCGATTTTATTGTTTATTCGGTAACAGTATCTTACTTGGAAGATTTCCAGCTCACTGTTCCGTTATTCAAACTATATAGTACCTTTATTACGACTTATAGTCGTTTTTATCGGTTAAGAAACTTGCAACAGTGAACCCAGTCACTTCAAGTTCTCATTCTCCACAACATAGGAAAGCATCCTTAGTTCTTCTAAGATACTTAATGATGTTCTTAACGTCAATCTAGTGACTATCACTTAGATTGGCCTGATTATGACTCCATATGCTCAAAACATATGAGACACCAGGTCGCGTATATTTCTTTCAATGTACGAGTACTCAGAGAATGCCAACAACTTTTAGATCTATCCCAGTTGATCCTTATTCCTAGAATAAAGGTTGTTCTCTCCCAAAATTCTACAGAGAATTTTCATGAAAGCCAAGCTTTCACTGATTGTATTATGGGAATATCATTTCCAAGAAATGACATGTCATCATTGTATAGGACAATCATTGTCAGTGCGCTCCCACTAACCTTCTTATATACACAAGAATCATTTTCGTTTTGAATTAAATCATATACCATTATGATTACATCAAAACGATAATTCCAAGAAAGCAATGCTTGTTTCAATCCATTAATGGATCGAATTTACTTGCAAACCTTGTTTTCTTGTTTTGGTACGACAAAACCGTCAGGATGTTATAAACATCCTCCGAAAGGTTTCCTTTTAAGGAAAGCGATTTTGACGTTCCGCTGCCATATTTCATAAATGAAACATGCAGCATTAGCAAGCATTATCCAAATGGATTTAATCATGGCAACAAGTAAAAAGGTTTCGTCATAATCGAAACAATGTTGATAACGATACCTTTTTGCTACAAGCCTAGCTTAGTACGTTGTATGTTGCCATCCATGTTGTCTTCCTCTTATACGTTGTATGTTGCCATCCATGTATGTCTTCCTTGAAGACTTATACAGTACCAATAGGCACAATGCCTTCCGGTACATCAACTAGTGTCCAAACTAGGTTGGTATACATGAAATCCATTTCGCACATCATGGCACTTTGCCATAATAGGTAGTCGATACCTTGTATCACTTCCTCATACGTAGTCAATTCGTATTCTTCAATAAGATTGACATCTTAATGAGGTGAGATCAGAACACATACCTCCCAGGTTGTTTTCTGACTCTCTCCGACTTACGCGGTTCTTGTGTATTCAAAGATTGTGGTACAATTTCATCCCTGATGAACTGTTTGTGTTCCATTATGGAATTGGTGCCTGGAACAGTATTACTCTGATTTTCATCGAGTTTTACTTTCCTCACACTTACCACTGCATATAGGTATTCCTCTTAGGAAAACCGCATGGCGAGCAACAATTACATTGTTCTCTTGTGAGTTGTATAAGTACTATACTTTGGTTTCCCTAGGATAACCAATTACAAATTAGACACTTATCCAATTTGGGTTCTAGTTTGGTATCATCCAAACATATGGCCAGTATACCCAAATCTTCAGGAATGAGAAAACCCAGTTTCTTTCCTGTTCATATCTAATATGAAATATGTTAAACAGATTTTCATGGAACCTTATTCAAAATAAATTTTGCATTGATTAATGCGTATCCCTTAAAGGAAAATGGTAGCTCAGAGCGACTCATGATTAACCTTACTATGTCCAACAAGGTTCGGTTTCTCCGTTCGGACACACCGTCAAATTGAGGTGTTCCGGGAGGAGTCCACTGTGAAAGAATACTATACTCTTTCAGGTATACGAGAAACTTATTGCTTAAGTATTTTCCATCACAGTCCAATCGTGATGTATTAATACTCTAGCCGATCTGTCTGTCTACTTCGTGTCGAAACTCTTTGAATCTATCAAAAGTTTCCGATTCGTGTTTCAAAAGAAACACATAACCATAACGCGATGCCACATCCGTAAAGGTTACGAAGTGTTCATATCCACCTTTAGCCTAGCTAGATATGGGCCCACGTACGTCACTCTGAACGAGGGCTAACAGATTGGTGGCCACTTGTACTTTTACCAAGTAAAAGGGTTTTTTAGGCACTTTGCCTAATGAACTAGATTCGTAGACAGGTCAAATCTGTCCTAGTATCCAATCTTCAAAAGTGTGGATATACGAGTCTTGTTTAATGTGTCTCAGACAACAATGCCACAAATAAGTCTCATCTGATCAAATCAATTTGAGCTATTTGTTTGTCATGTCATACGTTTGTGATTTATTTATATTCAAAATATAAATATTGTTATTCACATCTAATGTGTTATCTCAATATCATCTTTATAAAATAAAACACTTTAGTGTTCTAGAATATAAAGGTATATCCGCAACGGATTAAACCCTGATATAGAGATAATGTTTCTAGTCAAACTAGGTATATTTTAACAGTTTCCTAATTTAAGTACATACGCTAAGGGTAGTTCCTAAACTAGGTTCTACGTTTAAAAACAAGCGACTCTCGTCCCATTTCTCTGACTCGTAGGTAAATCTCATCTGAAGCCAGTCTTCTGCTAATCAGCAGATTCTGCACATCAGTACATATTTATGTACTACATCTAGTATCAAAATCCAATTTTGAAACTAATATGAACATGTTATGAAAAACATACTTGAAGTCGGAGCCTTGCCCGTCTTCACTTCCTTTATGTCAGCTTTGTCCATAAGGCAGTCACGTTTTAGTGACCCCGTTTGCCACAGTTTAGGCAGACATCTTGGGATATGTCCTTTGTCTTCCCAGAAGACTGTGATGATTTTGCCTTTGCCCCTTTTTCCACACCCCAAAAGCCTTCGGCCAAGCCTTGGCCTTCTGGGATGTCGAAGTAAGATGCGCCTTGCGCTTCTTGCCCTTTTGCAAACTCTGGCTTTGTCTCCTTGAGCATAGCCATTAACTCTCCAAGAGTTTTCTATTGCAATTAGTACTTCTAAGATCTAAGTATAGATTTATGAAGACCCTTCAATTTCAATATCATAGTAATAAGGATCTAATCCTTAATTCTGACGAAGAAATTAAGGAGTCTTTGTGGCAAGCATAATGGATTGAGCTCTAAAGGTATCATCCCATGAATCTTCCAAAGATCATGTTCTACTATTTGCTCAACTCCGGGCTTAGCCCAGAGGTTTTTCTATCAATATAATAACTTCTCTGTTTCCAGGACTATCCTGAGGTTTTATTCCCAATCTGAAAATTAAAGCCGTTTAATGACATTTTAACCCAGGTTTATGTTTTAAACGTTAATCTTTCAATTATCTTGATTGCTATAGTCCAACTATCCAATCAACGATTTCAGGTAGTACTGATTATAATGATTACTATAGTCTAACTATATAATCAACTATAATTTGTTTAGTTAAATTCAAGTATATTGATTACTATAATCTAATTATTTAATCAACTATAATTTGAAGTAGTTTGAATACAGTCCAACTGTTTAATTAAAACAACGATTAAATATTAGTCCAACTAATATATTTAAATTAATGACGAAAAATGAAATGAGCGCGTATTGGCAAGAATCTAAACGAAATCGCAAATTTAATACTTGCCTCCCACTATTTTTCGGCGAGCCTCTAACCCTCTGTTGAGTACTCGGGAAACCTTGTTTCCTAGTGGGCTAGGATCCCGTTAAATAACACACAACCTTGACTTTGGCCAACAAGCTGTATGATATTTAACTAGGTAGATCTCTAAGATCAATTGGATCTCATCCAATTCCTAGATCCAGTAGGTGGACATCCAAGTCCGAAACACATATCTAATATATGCCAATATATCCATATATTCCCTAACCTTTTTCCTCTGAATCAACTAAGCATTGGCTTTGGCATAACAAACTTAATGATTCCAGTTAAGCGGGATCCATTGACCTTGGAAAGCTTCGTAATCGATTTCGATGGACAAGAAGTGATCTTGACTTTGGCCAACAAATCACAACTTGGACAAGACACCGATATGAAAAAAAGCCTTCATGATTCAAACACATCCGCGATGGACAAAGGTCTTGACTTGGCCAACAAACCAGTGCCAATCTTGGATCTTGAGAATGAATCATTCAATGGAAGGAAAAACACTTAATATTTGTTGAGGGTTTTTCACGTAATTGGCAACCAATTAATTATCTTTGATTAGGTCTCATCATACACCCTTAAGCATGCATTCTAAAAGCATAATAAGGCGCGATAAAATAAATTAATAATGATATGCGGATGGATATTTAAAACAACTTGTTCCTAGAACAAATCTCTCCATTTCCTCTCTCGCTAGCACAAATCTTACTTCTACCCATTACATAACACTTCTAAGAAAGCTCATTTACTTGAGGGGATAGGTGAGAAGAGAAATACAAAGATCAAAAGGTAATAGGCTGGACACGCAGGTCCAATTTAATAAATTCTAAATTTATTACAACAATTTCCAAAATTGCCCTCACCCATCTAATATCCATCCGATATACATTATTCATACATCACATCCATGTATTCACACAAAGCATGTTATCAATCAATCTAATCCAATTAATTAATCTGAAATTAATGACCATCCAATGTTCAAACAACGATTTGATTTGCGCGAGTCCAACTCGTTTTAAGAATAAGTACTCAAAGTACGAATTCTTGAATTATATTAAACTACAATATTAAATCCAATTTAATTTGTATTCAATACTAATTCTTTATTTAATTCCAAATTAAATAATTACACTTTATTAAAAAGCCTTTGCGACTTAGATTCTAAATCTAATCTTTATGGGTCTCAAAGCCCAATTACATCCAATGTCAATTTAATTAAAGTCCAATGGGCTTTCAATTAATTTATAAGGCATGGACTTTGGCAACCAAAGCCCAATAAGGATCACCCTTTTGCCAAAAATCAATTTAGGCCCATTAGGCCCAATTAAAATTTTAAAGGTCCATTTTATTATATTTGGACTTCATGAAATGGTTTTAGGCCCAATTTGATCCAACCAATTAACCTAAACCAAACTTGGCCCAACCAAGCCCATTAAGCCCAAATACAACTTTATTAGCCCAATTCCAAATTTAGCCCAACTAATTAAATTCCAAATTTCCAAATTTCTCAATTTAATTAACTAAAGTGTATTAGCCATAATTAATTAGTCAAATTAACATTTCCAAAATACCAATTACACTAATTAATCATGCTTTCATCATCAACACATGTCCAGCATTATTGAATCAAAAAATCAACTCATTTCCATGCTTATAGCTCACGACAATTTGGGGATTTAATGTCCAATTCTGATTTCAATCCAATTGAATCTCAAATCAATATTTCCCAAGTCTTTCAACTCATCCAATGATCAAAAAACAAAATTACCATGATATTTAGGGCACTCTCACATTTCGGCCAAGCCAACTATTTGGGGAAAAATTATCCAATTCAATTTTCATCAAATTGATCATGCATAACTCTAAGTTATCATCATTCAAGCATATTCAAACAATCAATTTCATCAAATCATGCTCAAATCAATTTTACCCAAATTTTACCCTAAATCAATTTCATGCTTAATCAAGGCTCTGATACCATTGTTGGGTTTTCTAGGTCAAACCCAGATCAAATTAAGCAATGAAAATGCGAATACAACAAAGTAAAGTTGCGGAATACTCACTTTGATCGGCTTTTGGGATGCGAAGAACAACAAAAATTTCTCCTTCATTGAAGCTCTCGGCCAAGCCTTTTTGTGCTCCTTGAAGTTTCGGTCAACCCCTCCATTTGTACTCCTTCAAGCTCCAAGCTTTAAGTGTGATTCCATGCTCATGATGGGTTTCCCTATCACCTTTGTTGACCCTTGGATGTGCTAGCATCATGGAAATTTTGCCACAAATCTCCATTTGCTTTCTTGTTATTCTTGGCCAAGCCAAGAAATTTGAGAGGAAAAAGGTTTCTAAAACCGTGAGGTAGGGGAGAGGGAGAGAAGAAGATGAGTTGTTTTTTGTATTGTGTAATCTAATTACACTTATGAAGTCAAATACCAAATAATAAAAAATGGTAAATGTCTTTCAACCATCACACTAGTGTGTGTTCACACTCAACCACCAACCCACCAACTTCCATCACATTAAAGTGATAAAGTTGACTAATGATGTGACGTGTGATGTGACTTGTGGGCCCCACTTGATTCAAATGCGAGTGGGCCCGCAAACACTCCCGGGCTCGGGTTCGCTAATTCCGAATTAACGAATTTTCCGTTGCGACGTAATAAATCAAATTTAATTAAATAATTATGCCTAGCAAAATTACTATTCACGTCGCTAGCGAATTAATTCTAAATTAACTCGTTTGCCCGAATTAAAATCTAATTTTAATTCCGCGTCGAAATCTAATTTCGTTTAATATATCGAATATATTATTTTATCGATTAATTCCAAATTAATCGTTCTCTCTCTTTAAATAATATTTTATCCCAGATAAAATATCTCCGTAATTAATCCTAGATTATTTTCTCTCTCTAATAATTAATCCTAGATTAATTATGTCTGAGTCATACGTCATCGGTGAATCTTCGGGAAGCGACCCATGAGATCCCCGGATATGTTGGCAGTAAATCCGGTCGTCGGACTATCCGAACACGTACGTACCTAGTACTACGTTTTACCGATTTACAAGACATGGTTGGCTTCTAGCAAAGCACCGTGCCTACCCAATTCTCCAGAAATATTCTTAAAGGAATATGTAATCTGTATCAGGCGTAGTATACGTAGTATTGCGTATTGCGATCCAGTATCGGATGTCACGTGCTAGGCCTGGGGCTGGAATTGTGTCTGCCCCGTACGAAGCACATATCGGATCTCTGGTAACTAGTCTCTATAATCGGATAATCATGACCTAGTCATATTATCCCGATGACTGCAGTACTAAAGAGTACTAGTTCCGTATCCTACGTGACCATCATCTCCATATGACTGAGTGATACTTCCATCTTGACATCACACCCAATACACTACGATTCTCAATATACCCAGAAGAGGCGTACACAGAACCGATTAAAGCCCTGGACGACCAAAACCAAAGTATATTGATTGTCGCAAGTATTAGCGGTGCAAGTCTCAGGTTAAGACCAAATACACCTACCCTGATTCGGACTTCCATAGACACATAGTCATACTACCAATGGAATTCTGAGGGGTCTATCCAGAGCGAAGCTGTTTCCGTACCATCGGTAAACACAACCTCCTATTACACTTGCATGAGTATCCAATACCCAAATATATGAGAACTATGTCGTTATGCTCCCATAACACGCACAAGTGCAATACTAGTCTATTCCGCATTATCGATGTCCAATCTCGATAATACTCCGACTAGGGATGTTTTAATGATTAAACCTTCATGGATTGATACTGTCTCATATCTTATCAATCCAAAACTAATCATATGGACTTTTATCATTTATATATCCCGGTAATCTAATTACAAATGATAAAAGAGCAATTTCCTTTGTCACATAGTTAATTTGTACAACAACACCATGTTCTGTACAAATAGTGATGCTATGGGTCATAATTGTCCAACAATAGCTGTGTAAGGAATTTTCCACTCCTGATATGTATCTCACCTCTTTCGTATAATTAAATGTTGTTTATTTCCTTTTGATATGTTTAATTTGTGATTCTCCATAAAACTGACAAAAATGATCTTCATATGCTCATTTTTGACAGATATTATCAACATGCATGGTAACATACGGACATGAGATGTAATTGAAAAGTTTGTAATATTCAGTGCTGTATTTAATTGGAGAAGCATCTAAAAAGCAATGGGATATAAATAATAATGAAAAACACATATAAGATCCGAGTAATTAAGTTTGTAGGGGTGTCTTAACACCTAGTACCCTAAAGCAACTGGTTTGGGAGTCACTGGCCCAAAGCTTGCTACATGAATTGAAGATGTTATAAAAAATATATATATCTGAAATCCGGGTAATTAAGTCCGTAGGGGTTTTTTAACACCTAGTGCCCTAAAGCCAACTGGTTTGGGAGTCACTAGCACAAAGCTCGCTATATGGATGAAAGATATTGTATATAAATAAAAAAAATTGAAAAAATAGAAAAATATTCCATTTCTAAAAAAAAAGTGTGAATTCTGATATAACTTAGGACAAAAATATTACTCTCTTTTCAACTACACTTATGAATATTGGGGCACAATGAGTTGATTAATACTTTGTTGGTTGTGTATATGGAGAATGGTAAAAATAATCGGAGAATTTACTTATTCAGATATTTAGAAAAAGAAAACAACTACTAACTTAGATAAGGAGTTTCACTTGTTTAGTCACTAACTTGTTTATTCTTTTTTCTCTTATCTTTTTGCTTTTGTGTGCATTAGTATTATATTGAAGTTTGTGGGTATCATTGTTGTAAGCCCTCACGAGACTACAACTCGTCCACTAGGGACAAACAGGGGTTTAAAGGCTTGTTGCATACGCTAAATGCAACCGTGATCCCTATGAAAGTGGCTTAGTTTAATTTTATTTCAAAGATGTTTATGTTATTTTATTTTTTTGTTTTACTCGAGGACTAGCAAAATGTTAGGTTTGGGGGTGTGATGAGTGGTAAATATATCACTATTTCCCACTCCTTTAACTTAATATTTTGAGTTTTGTGAATATTTTGATATATTTTGTGGTATTTTGTAGATAAATAAAATAACAGGAATCTCTAGAGCCAATTCGGGGCCAAAACAGTGAAAAACGGACAAAAGGACAAAAATGTAAATTTCCTGTTAAAATACGTCGTTTACTAAAATGCGTCATGCTAAAATGCGTCGTCTGCTAATGTGCATCGAAGACTGCTAACATGTGCCGGACACGTGGACCAATCTGAGAAGTTTTTCTATCATGCGCCATCGCTAACATGCGTCTTCCATGTTCAACATCTGCTAATGTGTGCCGGACACGTGTCACTATCACATGCTACCGAAAATCATCATCAACAACGCGTCAATGCTGACATCAGCGTCACGACATGCAAAAACTTTATGCGTCGTGACGCCGACACAATTATTAAGCTGCGGACGCTGACCTCACCACGTGTCCTCATCTCTGAAAGTTCTGTGCCACGCGTCCATCATCAACGGCGCGTCGCGACGTGAAATGTTTCACGCGACACGACGAATGAAGCCAAAATTTTTCTATAAATAGAGGCCGAAATTTCATTTGTAATTCATAACTTTCTTCTAAGGATTCCTTAAGAATACTAATAAGATTGAATCTTGTTTGTTTATTACAGCTTTCAGTATTTAATTTTCGCATTAGTTCTTTCTTTTATTTACTTTTCAGTCTTTACTTTCAGCATTAATTTCATTTACTTTTACGCAATAGTACTTTCATTTCTTTATTTTTTCAGTTTTTACTTTTCAGTAATGAGGAGGTGACTCCCCCCTGCTAGGGTGAAAGGAAAGCTTTTATTACTAATATTTAGATTAATCTCCCTTAATTATAATATATAAGCTATTTTAAAACCTGACTTAATGAGGATACCGCCTTATGGTCGTTGGACTTAATAAAATTGATTTGAACCTCACTAAACTGGATACCGCCTATATGGTCGGTTGGAATTAATTATAAATTTGACTTAATCAGGATACCGCCTATATGGTGGTTGGTAATATCACGCAAAGTTATATATTATAATAATGGAGTAATCTAAAATAGAAGTAATAAAAGTGGATCCTCTAACCCCAGCATTTTCTTTTATTGTACTTTTACATTTTTAAATTTTCAGTATTTACTTACCAGCATTTACTTCCAGCATTTACTTTATTTAATTTCCAGCATTTACTTTATGTCTTTTATTTTATTTAAGCTTTTATTAGCCTTAGACATGTGTCGTACTAAGTCTGTTATCTAGGGTGTGATGAATTCCAATATCACCGGTTTATAAGGGGTTATTTATAGTTTGGGTAATATAAAGGTTTATTATTAAGTCTTAAGCTTAATGCTTCTTGTTAACTGGCCATTAATAAGATTGATCTGGTAACCTTAAAATAAACTTGACAAGAAATTTTAGGTTTCAGCCTTAGACTTAATAGCCCCACGATCTTCCTTGAGGATAGATAACCCTTTAATAGATTTCCTTACAGGATAGACATATACCTTTTGGGCGGGGTTAGCCACAATTGGAACTTAATCTTAATGAATTCAGGTAACTTGGTTGACATAGACATATGATTAATTGGGTTGCACTGGGTATTTGCATCGGACCATCGGCAGAGGCTTTTGCATAATATCGTGTAACAGGTTAGTAAAGCAATATATTACACAAACATGAAATAACCACTTCATCTTTAAAAGATATTGGAAAGATTCACAACCCTGGATAGTTTAATAATCTTGAATTTTCATCAATTTACTTTCGCACAATTTTATTTACTTGTTTTAAGTTTAAAGTCACCATCCAATCAAACAATCAATCAATTAGATACTCATAAAAATTTGGCTTCATAAATTAATAGCTTAGGTATTAAGTCCTCGTGGGATCGATACTTTTTATAGTACTTGAATGATACATGCGCTTGCGTTATACGCGTGTGATTACACTGGTCATCTATCTTCTCATGTCTTCGGTTTCTACTTTAGGAAAAACTCTCGTCGGGCTTTCTTAAGGTTATACTTATCTAAGCTGGGAAAGGATGGGGCAAGCCTTTATGTCTCGATGGTTATCGTTGTCTTTGTTCTGGTACTTTGTGTCCTGGTAGAGTCTATTACTCATATAAGGTAGGTATGAAATAGATTATGTCAGGACCATTTCTTTGACTGATATAGCTAAGAGATGAGGATCTAGGTAGATCGGAACCTTATATACCAGATTCTTAAATTAAGGTAGTTAATCCTCTCTGTTTACAACCTTCTCTTATTGGTCTGTGAGTCTGGTTTAAGGATATAAAGTCTCCACATTTTTATTGGTATTTCTTGTCTATTGAAACTTCCACATCTAGTCTTGAGTTTTTGGTTCTTTTATCTTTCTATCTATCATTTGTTACTCGGGAGACTTACCAGCTATACGAGGTACGTAAGGCTATTGAGTCTACTTGAAGGAATTTTCTGATCAAGGAATGAATCTTTGTAGGAAGGAAGAAATCTTACTCAAGTTTACTTTAACATTTTACTTTGGTTCGGGCTTACTCTATTTTCTTTAGTACTAAGGTTTTGTACTTCCTCACTTATCTATTTCTATATATTTACCTCTAATTGCTTCTTATTGCTTAAACATCTGTGTTTTTTATCCTTTACATTTCTTTCTAGCTTTTTCTTTTGCTTTTTCTTTCTCTTTTTATTTCCTTGGGTGGGTATCCTTAGGACTTTCCTATCTTGTTCTATCTCTTTACTTTTCTTGTCTCTAGCTGCTTAAACATCTATGCATATTTCCTTACTTCTTATAGCTTTCTCTTCCCACTCTCTAGGGTAACTTTTCTTAGTACCGTATTTCTTGTTTTATAACTAAATTTGAACTTATGTTAATAGTTCAGGATGATTACAGAAGGATCTTCGAAGAATATAATTATTTCTAAAGAAATATACTTAAATAGCTCAGGAATTCTTACTAACATGTTTATAGAACTTTGAGGACGTACTCGAGGATCGGATACTGGAGAGATGGTGCCTAGCATACTAGCACCTCGAGCATACTATGCATGCAAGACCCCATCACTCTACCCACTGCAGGCACCGACTCCCTAGACCATGCTCTGATACCATCTTTGTAACATCCCTAATCTGGGAGATGCTACCGGTAGGGAATAGGCCGTATTATCCCTGTGGGAACACAGAAACTGGACGACGTATGCTGTCCAAGGCTCACGGCCCGGTCGGGAGTACAGAGTAGCCACGGGGGACTAAACCGGAGAATAATGGAGTCGCCACCCGGTATGAACCGGGAAAATGAGATTTAAGGCCGCACTCACCCCTCGCAGGGGAATACCTCAAACCGTTGGGTTCGGAATGGTTCCTTACTTATGCCACTTGTAATCAAAGGATTTATGTAATAATTTAATCAGGCTTAAGTAGCACTTATTTCCAAGAGCATCATGCTTCTAAATTCACATGTACAAAATGAAAAATACACCTAAGTTTATATATATTTCACATCTAAGATTGCATGCTTGAAAGTACATCAAAGGAGCGACAAACATACAACTTCACTGGCATATTATATTCAAGAAAACACAAGCACACATACTAACCAGACGAGCACACATGTGAGCACCTTTTCAAGTGGTACGTGGAATTGTATCCGAAGTACAGACCGTACTACCGTCCATTCGGAATCGGCTACGGAATTTATGTCTGGGTTTCCATCTGATAAACCACAAGAAATAATACTCAAATGTTATCATGACATAGGCATATGAATTGTAATACATTAAACACATTGTATTCATACATGTGGGGATAGCTACTAGGAAAACTATGTATGAAATCTGATGAAAAGGACTCAGTTTAGTGGGTGCGTGTTCGCGTAGCATTTGAAAACGCATTCGAACGGTAAACAGAAGGTTCGCGTTCGTATAGCGTTCGAGAATGCATTCGAACGGAACCAGACCTGATGCATGATAAGATTAAGAAAGTGTGTGTGCGTTCGCGTAGCGTTCGAGAACGCGTTCGAACGGTAAACAGAAGGTTCGCGTTCGTATAACGTTCGAGAACGCGTTCGAACAGAACCAGACCTGATGCATGATGAGACTAAGGAAGTGCGTGTGCGCTCGCATAGCGTTCGAGACGCATTCGAACGGTAAACAGAAGGTTTGCGTTCATGTAACGTTCGAGAACACGTTCGAACGGAACCAGACCTGATGCATGCAACACAAAGAATAAAGACAACAATGTCAAGCTCAGTATGTCCGATCAAACGTATCTTACATCCAACCGAACACACATCAACCGGCACGGCAAAGCATCGTGGTAAAGGGCTTTAACCCCTCCCCATAGGGGATCTTTCATTCCACTTACTAAGCCCATGCGCTCGATTGAATCATGCATACAAAGAATTAAAAGCAATAATATCAAACGTAGTATGCCCGATTGAACGTATCTTGCATTCAACCGAACACACATCAACCGGCGCGGCGAAGCATCGTGGTAAAGGGCTTTAACCCCTCCCCATAGGGGATCTTTCATTGCACTTACTAAGCCCATGCGCTCGATTGAATCATGCATACAAAGAATTAAAAGCAATAATATCAAACGTAGTATGCCCGATTGAACGTATCTTGCATTCAACCGAACACACATCAACCGGCGCGGCGAAGCATCGTGGTAAAGGGCTTTAACCCCTCCCCATAGGGGATCTTTCATTCCACTTACTAAGCCTATGCGCTCGATTGAATCATACATAAATAAGCAACATGCAGAATTCAAGTGACGAAAAATAAATAAATAAATCAAAGCAACATGAAACAAAAGAAGGTGTCGTTTACTCAAGCAGTACATGGAGTTGTATCCCAAGTACAGACCGCACTACCGTCCATTCGGATTCGGCTACGGAATTTATGTATGGGTTTCCATCCTATATACCACAAGAGACGACACTCTTTCATTCATCCAATACCCACAACACGCATCATACACACACAAGATTCAACAAATAATTAAAATACAGTCAAAATAAATAACAAAAATCAAATAAAGATAGGTGTGGAAAGTACCCTCAGGTCTAACCTTTTAAGTCGTCTTCGGACTTGCGTTTCGCGGAGATCGGAAGGGGTAAAAGCTCCTTATTCTTCCGGTTCACTGGTTCAGCTTCTTAGCTCACTGTTTTGCTGCTTTGCTCGCCGTCTAGTCTCCGTTTTGCTGTTGTTTCTTCTGTATTTTCTGCTCACTGTTCAGGTCACTGTCTTAACGTTTCAACGAACTGTTTCGAGTGTTTTTTTCGTGGTTTTTTAGTGTAGTTTTGTGTGGTTATTTCAAGGGTTATAAGTGCAGTTTATGTTACTGTTTTAAGGGATTTTAGGGACTATTTTGGGAGTGGTTGGGGCTACTGTCCAGGCGTATTTCAAGGGCTGTTTGGGGTGTGTTTGGGCTGCTGTTTGGAGGTATATTTTCGGTGATGGAGGGCTGCTGTATGGGGGAGATTTTCAGTGATGGGTAGAGGTTTAGGGGGGTGCTATTTTCGGTTATGGAGTGGAGGAGATGAAGGGAATTTTTTATGTCCTTGTTGCTATTGTCGTGAGTGGCTAAGGCTCTTTGTGTTGTGATTTTTGTGTGAGTTATCTGTATAAGCTAGAGGATGCATGTCTTGGTTAGGGGTTGTTTATATAGAGAAGGGCTAGGGTTTCACCTTGTCTCACAAGGAAGGGATTTGATGGGGGACAAAATTTGTTTAGATTAGAAAGTCAATATCTTTAATTTGTTATGATTGATTTTAATTAGGCATGACATCTTTTTAATTTAGTATGTGATTTGTTTAGTTAGGAAGTTAATATATTTGATTTTTCTTAATTAGGTATGATTATATTATTTTTTATTTAATTGGTAAATGGTTTAAATATTTTATTTAATTCAAATACATTATTAATATTTACCTTAATATTTACCTTAATATTTAATTTAATTTCCCATGTGTTTTAAATGTGTTTTATTAATTGGGATGTGTTTTATGGGCTTTGGGGGGGCTAATTGGGCTGGGGTGCGAGGTTAGCAGCAAAACCAGAAACATCGACGCCGTTCGAACGTCCATTCGAACGCTGCACGAACGTCCGCAATCTGCCTGACGTTCGAACGAAGTAACGAACGCAGCACTAACGAAGACAGTGAACTTGTGAAATGAACTTGATGACGTACTTATTCAAAATTTCCCCTTCCGACCTCTGTTTCCCGCAATATCCTTAGCTAAAAAGGTAGTGCCTCCAACTGAGACTCATCATCGGGTTTCACATGCGAAAATGCAATGCCTACAATCCCCTTGAGCCTCTGAATTTCTAACTATGAACAACACTAATACTCTTTCCTCAATCAAAATCTTATGTATGGGACTATTGCCCAAACTCGGCAACATGAAATGCAAACTCAATATTAATAATTGTATACTTAATAACACTTGCTTTATAACTTTATTGATATATGTTTTACTCTTATACAACGACCAACACAATACTAATTACTGATACATGACTTATCTCTGACTCTAACTGAGCTCTCTCTCTCTGACTTGACCTGGTGGACTCCATACCCTAATGACTACCATCAGTATCCATCCTCCCAAACTCGTCCTCCATGAACCTACAAAATAAAACACTAGGAGTGTGGGGTTAGATCGTTTGAATGATCTAAGTGAGTGGATGGTTTTAAAGTGAAAACTGAAATACTTTATGAAAACTCATATTTTCGAAATCAAATCGGATCCTTTCTAAAAACCTTTCATTCCTGAAAGTCGTTCTCTTTCTAGAAAACTTTGTGAAAATCATTTCTGAACGTTTCTTAAAAAAACTGATGTTTCTGAAAATTTTATTTCTAGAAAACGTTCTCTGTAAAATAATCTTTGAAATCTGTATCTGAAAATTGTTTCTGAAAACTGATCTTTGTCTCTGAAAACCTGACATTAGAGTGTTACGTATCACCGTCCCCCAAAGAATGCCACTAGATGTCCCTGAAACTAGTGGTGTTGGGGCGTTACGTATCGCTGTCCCCCAAGTCGTTGAACTAGAATTGGGGTGCGAATCTATGCTACCCTTCGAGCTCTGAATCTATGATCTAGGGGCATTTGTCATCCCTAGTCCTGAACTAGGATATAGGAGTGTTACTTATCACCATCCCCCCAGTCCTCTACATGTGCACATGTCCTCTCCGTCAATTCCATATATGTGACAAGATACATATTGAGGTGGGTTTCCCCTCATGGCTCGAAAATCATAAATCTCAAGCTTTTAAAATTACTTTTTTCTAAAACATTTCTTAAAACATACTCTTTCATGAAATAACTGTGATAAAACCGGCTAACGCCCTAATGCGTAAAAATAAGTCTGATATGAAGAATAACATAATGAAAATCAACTTAAAAGGATAGTGTCCACTCACTGATTTGAAGTCCCGCTAGCCTTCACTTCGCTGAAGAAATTTATGGTTCCTGCAATGACTTTTAATTGATAACTTTGATTAGAAAATGGACTGAAGGATATATATCGGAATAAGGCTAAATTTTCTTATTCAAGTGGTTGCTATCACTCTGAGGCGTATCATACTTATATCATGATGTAATATATGTATACGAGCTTATACGAGACCCTTAGGGTGGTCTATAACAAGCTAGGATGAACCTGGAATGATTTAAAACTTATTTGGGGAAGTTCTGTATTCGTGTCGCGACATAGGGCCTTGCACGTCGTGACTCGCACAATTCCAGAATCACATATTTGAAAATTTCCAATTCGCGTCGCGACGTGGATAGGTCATAAATGAATCCTCATAAATTTCTCAGTACGTGTCGCGGCACGTAAGGACTTGCATCGCGACGCGAACCTGTTTTCTCAAGTTTCCAACTTTGCTTCTCATCATCTAGTTTACCTAAAATCGTCACCAACAATTCTATACTAAAACCAACACACAATCCATTTCATTAAACTTTAATGTAAACAGTTGCTAGTCCAATACTCCTTAACCAATCTTAACTCTTTAATTTCATATCCCTAAATAGCTCCAAACTTAGGGTTTCAAGTAATTGGTCTTTTCTTGCAATCAATTCTCATACATATTATGCCATTAAAAGCAATTCCTAGCATGCTTCTATCATCATGGTATTTTATCATCAAAATCCACAATCCAAAATTTGGGTCAAAGGCTCTTACCTCATTTCCTTGAATTCCTTCATCCTTTAAGTCTTCCATGGTGGATTTTCTTCTTTCCAGCTGGTATGGGAAGTTTTGAATCCACTTTTTCTTTTTTCCTTCTTCTTTCTTTCTTCTTCTTCTTTTCCTTCTCCTTTTTTCTCCTCTCACGTTTCTTTCTTCTTTATTTTTTAGGGATGCTTGAATAGTGGCCATATTTATATTAGGGCTTAATTTACTAATTAAGAAATGTTTTAAATATTAAGCAAAATCCAGAATTTTGAGGAAATATGTGGAATTCTCTGGTCATCCCCAGTTACTATTCATTCAGGTTTTTTATTCACATTTTTGGCTTGCTTCTGGTTCGAATTTGGAAATATGTTCAACACGAAGGTTGTAGATCTCGATCTCATCTTTCCGAAAATATAACGTTCATAAAAAGTGGAGTCCGTATGAAAAAATTACGGTCAAAATATCATGGGCTGTCCGGAGTGGAACATCATACCATCTAGTATCGAAATTTCGAAGAATTTTTCGATTGACCCCTAAGTCATTTCATGAGGGTATATGTGTCCAAAAATAATTTATACTATGTGACACTCATCCCCTGATGTTACAGTAGTCGGGATTTTCGGTCGTTACATAAATTTTGTCAACTTTCAGAACTAATATCGAGCCTACAGCATATTCAGAAACAGATAAGTATATGTATAACATCTCACCCGGAATTGGCTTAGCCAGAAGTTGAGGTCGGGTAAAGTATTCCTTGACTATTGGAATGCGTCTTCGCACTAACTCGTCCAATTGACTTCTTTCTTTGCCTTATTGATTAACTGGAAGAAGGTATATCTCTTGTCGCTGGCCATGGAGATGAATCGGTTGAGCGCCGCCACCCGACCAGTTAGGCTCTGCACCTCCTTCACTGTCCTCAAAGGTTCTATCTAGCAATGCTCTGATTTTCTGAGGATTCGCTTTGATGCCCCATGCGCTAACTATATATCCCAAGAATTTTTCTGAATACACCCTTGAAGGCACAAGTGTTCGAGTTCAACCTCATATTTGTTGGACAATTATGACCATAGCATCACTATTTGTAAAAGACATGGTGTTTTTGTACAAATTAACTATGTGACAAAGAAAATTGCTCTTTTATCATTTTGTAATTGGATTACTTGGATATATAAATGATAAAAGTCCATATGATTAGTACCGAATTAATAAGATATGAGACAGTATTAATCCATGAAAGGTTTAATCATTAAACATCCCTAGTCGTAGTATTATCGAGACTGGACATCGATAATGCGGAATAGACTAGTATTACACTTGTGTGCGTTATGGAAGCTTAACGGCATAGTTCTCATATATTTAAGTATTGGATACTTATGCAAGTGTGATAGGAGGTTCTGTTAGCCATTGGACCGGGAACAGCTTCGCTCTAGATAGACCCCTCAAAATTCCATTGGTAGTATGACTATGTGACTATGGGAATCCGAATCAGGGTAGGTGTATATGGTCTTAACCTAAGACTTACATCGCTAATACTTGCGACAATCAGTACGCTTTGGTTTTGGTCGTCCGGAGCTTTAACAGGTTTTTGTACGCCTCTTCTGGGTTTATTGAGAATCGTAGTGTATTGGGTGTGATGTCAAGATGGAAGTATCACTTCCGTAATATGGAGATGATGATCACGCAGGGATACAGAACTAGTATTCTTAAAATGTTGCAGCTATCGGGATAGTATGACTAGGTCATGATTATCCGATTACAGAGACTAGTTGCTAGTGATCCGATATATGCTTCGTACGAGACATACACAATTCCAGCCCTAGGCCTAGCATGTGACATCAGATACTGGATCGTAATACGCATTACAATGTATACTACGCCTGATACAGATTATAAATATTCCATGTTGAATATATTTTTGGAGAATTTGGTAGGCACAGTTCTTTGCTAGAAGCCAACCATGTCTTGTAAATCGGTAAGAACGTGGTACGGGGTACGCACGTGTTCAGATGGTCCAATAACCGTATTTACTGCCAACATATCCAGGGATCTCTTGGGTCGCTTCCCAAAGATTCACCGATGACATTTGACTCGAACAGAATTAATCTAGGATTAATTATGAGAGAAAATTAATCTGGGATTAATTACGGCAAGAGTTAATCTAGGATTAATTATGAAAGAAATAATTAATCTGGGATTAATTACGGTAAGAATTTATCTAGGATTAAATTCATCTAGAAGAGAGAAAGCGATTAATTTGGAATTAATCGGTAAAGTAAATTTAATAGTTAAATTGGATTTTACTATTTAATTTATTTATTTGGGGTAAAATAATATATCGGATATATTAATTGATATTGGATTTCAATACGGAATTAAAATTGGATTTTAATTCAAGCGAATGAATTAATTTGGAATTAATTCGTAAGCGACTTTCGTAATAATTTTGCTAGGTATTATTATTTAATTAAATTGGATTTAATTTTTTAGTAACAAAAAATTCGTTTAGTCGGATTAAACGAACCGGGCCCAAAGTGTGTTGTGTAAGCCAACTTGAATTTGGAATTCATAAATGGGTGTGACCCACAACTTACATCACATTGTAGGGGTTTTTAGGGGCTGAATCCGGTAACGCAGCGGAAGTGGTGAAAATCCGATTTTCAGATTTCAAAAATTTTTCTCGGATTAATTAAATAAACATATTTATTTAATATTCCAATAATCAAATTATGAAATAAAATTCAATAAATCATATTTAAGTGAATTTACCAAATTACCCTTACTTTGGTATTTTGTCCATTTTAGTCCGAAATTGATCTAATCAATTTTGAATGATTCTAAATCATTTCTAAGATGAACTTAGCATGTTCAAAACATCAAAACACCAAAAGCAACAAAAATCCCATTTTCCTTCACTAATGTCGTGAGCACCTCCAAGGTGCCTAAATGTACCATTTGTCATTTCATGCTTCAAAACATATCCAAATGTAATCCAATCAACATGAAACTTTATATGCATCATATACACATCCAAATGCACAACATATATGAAAAGCCCCAAATTTGGAATTGGTCATGAACCCTAATTTTTCAATTTCATCAAATTGGACAAATTAGACCAAATTGGTTAAATCAAATATTTCAATCATCATTCTTCCATCCAATCCAAGTCTCAACACAATGAAACAACTCAAGATCAAATCTAGGTCATTTAATAGTGGGTCAACAACTCTATATTAGCAACATGGTTTCCAAAACCTTAAAAGAAAGTTTATTACTACAATAGTTATACACTTCCTTCATTACACATGCTTCACACTTCACCAAAACTTCCATCAACAAAAACCACAAGGAAAAAAGAAAGAAACATCCTAAGAATATCATATATTAAAGCCTAGAACCTAAGGAACAAATTCCTTACTAATAGCAAGTTTGAGAAACTTACTAAATTTCCAAGCTTTTTGACTTTGTCTTTCTTTTTCTCAAGGTTCCTTTAGCTTCTTCAATGGAGATTTATGTTTTGTGAAATGTATTAGGTTAACCAAATGAAAAGAAAATGAAAACAATATATACTCATGCATAATTGGCCTTGGCCGAATTCACAAGGCATGAAATAACAAGTTTTTCATTTCATTTTCATTTCAAATTCATTTGTTATCTTAATACAAATATCTAAAACTACTTTATAGATATTTATTTAAGTCAACAATTGCAACTAACATCATTTACTTAATATATCCTAATGTAAGATATTTATATTTTAATTAATTTAATCATTTAACAATTAAATAATTAATTAATTAATCAAATACAAATATATTAAATATATGTATAATATTTACATTAAATATTAAAAACATATATTCATTTAGGATATAAGTCAAATAACTCATTTTGACTATTAATTAATGTGTATTTAAATTAATCAAGTATTAAATGCAAATACACAATAATTAGGCAAATGACTATCTAGTCCTTTTAGCACGTATCTTGCGTTTAACCTTTAAACGACTTTATAAATAATCAATATTATTTGTTAATGTTGCTCTAGTGCTCTACGAGTATGTTTCATTATTGAGACTCTCTAGATTCAGGTATATCCGTCACGAAATCAAATTTCGTGTCCATAATCTATCCACCCGTAGATTATGACGATCACGGATAATCTCGCTGAACCATACAGGTCGAGGTCATGGAAAATGTATAATTCCTCTGTCACAGGTATCCGGATAAATCCCAGAGATATAGATGTAAACGTCAAATCTCTATCGGGATTATCCAGTCGACTATTCTATTAGCAATCTCTAAAAAAATGTTTAGAACTAGCTTCTAAACTTTACCACGGGCCCATGGTTTTATCTGATTGCTAATCATATGGACTACCTATGCTCTGGTACACAGAACTGACGGATCCTATCTTGACACACATAGGACACCCTGAGGATCTATCTACACCCAACGAATAGGCGGAGGTCTGATCTAAATAGATCGGTGACGTGACTGCCGTCTAAGTGTAGAAGATGTCTCATGTGCCCACAATGGCATCTCAAGTCTAAGAATCACAAGTGCTACTCAACCCAAGAAGATTCTTATTGAAGCTGGTGTACCATCCATTAAGAATCTTCGGTGAGTCATTCAGTGTTTATCCGCTATAAACACCTACATGTCTATACTAGTCTCCAAGACTTATGGTTCATTGAGAAACCATTGGAATCATATATTCCTGTATACGACATGTACCGGTCTCAACGAGTTTACTATACTGACCAAGTAGTGTAAACATTGACCAGGAACTGTCTGAGAATGACAACGTCATGATACTTCTCAATGTCCGTTGCGACGCTTTTGCAACTGTATCATGACTAATCATTCTAGGGTCATCACGTCTTTACCATATAGAAAGATAGATTATATTATAGAAACTGCATATATTATTCATAATAATAATGTTTTACAGAAGTATTCAACAGAAATACAACCGAGAATTGGCGCTCTGAGCACCAACCCCAACACACATGTCACTATTTGTGATGGAAGTAGTTGGCTACTTTAAAAGGGCATCTTTTTGGTCAAAACAAACACTCTTTTTAAACAAATTGGACTTATTATTCATCTTCTCCCTTTACTTTCTCTCTTGGCCGAATTGCTTCTCTTTGGAAGGGAAAATTTTCTTTCAATTTTGTTTCAATTTTTGGACAAAGCTAGCAATTTTGGAGTCAAAGAAAGGTGATAGGGAAACTCAAACTTGAGTTTGGAATTCATATTCAAAGCTTGGAGCTTCTACATCCATGGAAAAGTTTTGAACTTCAACCAACCAATGTAAGTATTCCGCAACTTTCTTTGGTAAATTCACACTTGAATCAATGTTTAGGATCCTTGGGCAAGTCTTGGAGACACTAACAATGGTATCAAAGCAACCTAAACTTGATTTTAAATTTTAGGGTTCTTAACTATAATTTGGGATTTTTTGCTTGGAGCATGATTTTTCCAAATTGATTGTTTGGTTATGATTAGATGATGATAAATTAGATTTGTGCATTGGATCTGAGAAAATTGATTCGATCAAAATTTCTCCAAATTTGTTATTGTGGCCGAATGTATACCCTAGAATGCTCATGGTGATTTTTTGAATTTAGACTATTGGATGAGTTTAAAGCATGAAATGAATATTAATTGTTGGTTTAATTGGATTGAAATCAAAATTTAATGTTGTTTCATGTGATTGCCGTGGGATGTAGCATGTTGAATGAATTGATTTTGCTTCAATTTGTGTTGAACATGAATTGGAAATGTTGTGCATGATTAGTTGAATTAATTAGTGTTTTGGAAACATTAGATTAATTGATTAATTATGGAAATTACACTTTAATTAGATTAATATGTAATTTGGAATAATGTATTAATTTAATCGTTGTATTTGAGCTAATGGGCTTGGTTGGGCCAAGTTTGGTTTTGGACAATTGGGTTGGATCCAATTGGGCCTAAAACCATTTCCATAAAGTCCAAATATGACTTTTGGGCCTTTAAGAATTTAATTGGGCCTAATAGGCCTAAATTAATTTTTGGCATAGGGTGATTCCTATTTGAGCCTTGGCATTTTGGGTTTGATCCATTATGGCCAAATCTCATGCCTAAAGAATTAATTGAAAGCCCATTGGACTTTAATTGAATAGTTTTGGAATTGGGCCTTTGAGACCCATTTGGATTGGATTTGGAATCCAAGTCTAAAAGGCATTATTAAAAGTGTAATTGTTTAATTTGGAATTAAACAAGAATTAGTATTGGATACAATTTGAATTGGATTTAAAATTGCAGTTCTATATAATTCAAGAATATGTACTTTAAGTATTTATTCTTAAACAAGTTGGACTCGCGCAAATCAAATCGTTGTTTGAACATTGGATGGTCATTAATCAAAGATTAATTAATTTGATTAGATTGATTGACAACATGCTTTGTGTGAATACTTGGATGTATTTGTATGAATAATGTATATCGGATGGATATTAGATGGGTGGGGCAATTTTGGAAATTATTGTACATTTGGAATTTATTTAAATTGAACCTGCGTGTCCAGCCTTTCACCTTCTTATCTCTTTGTATTTCTCTTCTCATCAATTCCCCTCAATGCAAATGAGGTTTCTTTTAGTGTTATGTAATTGGGTAGAAGTATGTAAAGTGCTAGCGAGAGAGATGAAATAGAGTGATTTGTTCTAGGAACAAATTGTATTATATATCCATCCGCATATCATTATTATTTTATCACGTCTTATTATGCTTTTAGAATGCATGTTTAAGGGTGTATGATGAGACCTAATCAAAGATAATAAATTGGTTGCCAATTTATGCGAAAAACCCTCACTTTAATATTAAGTATTTTCCTTCCATTGAATGGTTCTCTCTCAAGATCCAAGATTGGCATTGGTTTGTTGGCCAAAGTCAAGATCATTGTCAGTCGCAGATGTGTTTGAACCACGAAAGCTTTGTTATATATCGCATGTCTTGGGCAGTTGTGACTTGTTGGCCAAAGTCAAGGTCACTTCTATACATAGACGTGGATTACGAATCTTTCCCACTGTCAATGGGTCGCGTTTAACTGGAATCATTAAGCTTGTTGAGCCAAAGCCAAGGCTTAGTTGATTCAGAGGAAAAGGTTAGGAAATATATTGGATGTATGTTTTGGACTTGGAGGTCCACCTACCGGATCTAGGAATTGGATGTGATCCAATTGATCTTAGAGATCTACCTAGTTAAGTTTCATACAGCTTGTTGGCCAAAGTCAAGGTTTTGTGTTATTTAACGGGATCCTAGCCCACTAGGAAATTAGGTTTCCCGAGTACTCAACAGAAGGTTAGAGGCTCGCCGAAAAATAATTGGAGGCCAGTATTAAATTTGCAATTTCATTTAAGACTTGCTTACACGCACTCTTTTATTTTATTTATCATTGTTATAAATATATTAGTTGGACTAATATTGATTATTGCTTTCATTGAACAGTTAGACTGTACAAGACACTACTCCACTTGTAGTTGGTTATATAGTTGGACTATAGTAACCATTACATTTTGAGTGTACCCAAAATCGGTGATTGGATAGTTGGACTATTACAATCAAGATGGCTGGAAAGATTAGCGTTAGGGACATAATCATGGGCGATAATATCTTTAACGGTTCCAATTTTCCAGATTGGGAGATGAATCTCATGATAGTCCTGGGAGCCGAGAAAGGTTACTCTATGTTATAGAGAAACCTCTCGGGCCTGAGCCCAGAGTCGAGCAAATACTAGAGCATGAGCTTTGGAAGACTCATCATGATGATAACTTTAGTGCTCAATCTATCATGCTTGCCGCAATGACTCCTCATTTTCATCGTCAGAACAAAGGATTGGATCCTTATAGTATGATGTTGAAATTGAAGGATCTTCACAGATCTAACCTTAGATCTCAGAAGTATGAATTGCAAAAGAAGCTCTTTCGCTCACGTATGTCATAGGGTACATCTATCGAGCATTATATGTCGCAGTTGATTGCTGACATTGAACAGCTAGGTTAGCTGGGCATAACCTTCGAGGCCGAGACTTCCATAGATTTGATCTTACAGTCTCTGCCCGAATGCTGGGACGGGTTCGTCAAGAACTATAACATGATGAACCAAGGGAAGACTCTAGGAGAGTTAACGGCAATACTGAAAGAAACAGAGCCAGAGCTTCTGAATGGAAAGAAGCGCGAGGCGCACCTTACTTCGACATCCCAAAAGGCCAAGGCTTGGCCAAAGGCTTCTGGGGGTGTGAAGAAAGGAAAGAAAAAGTGCAAGGCCAAATCATCAAAGTCTTCTGGGAAGACTAAGGACATATCCCAATATGTCTGCCTATATTGTGGCAAACAGGGTCACTGGAAGCATGACTGCCGTGAGCACAAGGCACACATGAAGGAAATGAAGGCGGGCAAGGCTCCGGTTTCAGGTATGTTTGTTATAAACATGTCCACTACAGGTTTTAAAAATTGGATTTTTGATTCTGGATGTGGTACTCACATATGCACTGATGTGCAGGATCTGCTGATTAGCAGGAGACTGGCTTCAGGCGAGATCGACCTACGAGTTGAAAACGGGACGAGAGTCACTGTTTTGGCCGTTGGGACCTATGTTTTGTATCTGCCCTTGGGCCATGTAATTACATTAGGTGACTATTATTATGTACCTAATTTGACTAAGGAACATCATCTGTGTATCTAGTTTAACCCGATGCGGGTATACTTTTGTATTCATAGACACTGGGTGTTTTGTATATAAAGATAACATTTGGATATGTACAGTAGATGTTAATAATAGTCTTTATATTTTGAATATAAACGAATCTCAAACATATAACATGACAAACAAAAGGCTCAAATTGAGTAAAACATATGAAACTTATATGTTCCATTGTCGTCTATGACACATTAATAAGACTCGTATATCCACACTTTCGAAGAGTGGATACTTGGACGGATTTGATCCTAATTCATATGACATCTGCGAATCTTGTTTATTAGGCAAAGTGCCTAAAACACCTTTTAGCGGTAAAGGTGTACGTGCCACCGAACTGTTAGCCCTCGTTCATTGTGACGTATGTGGGCCCATGTCTAGCCAGGCTAGATGTGGATATGAATACTTCGTAACCTTTACGGATGTTGCATCGCGTTATGGTTATGTGTATCTTATGACACACAAGTCAGAAAATTTTGATATATTCAAAGAGTTTCGACGCGAAGTAGAAAAATAGACCGGCAAAAGTATTAAAACATCACGGTTGGACCGTGGTGGAAAATACTTAAGCAATGAGTTTCTTGATTACTTGAAAGAGTATGGTATTCTTTCAAAGTGGACTCCTCCTGGAACACCTAAATTGAACGGTGTGTCAGAACGGAGAAACCGAACTTTGTTGGACATGGTAATGTTAATGATGAGTCGCACTGAGCTACCAATTTCCTTCACGGGATACACATTGAATAGTGCAATACTTATTTTGAATAAGGTTTCGAAAAATCTGTTGGGCAGACTCCATATGAAATATGGACAGGAAAGAAATCAGGTTTCTCGTTAAACATTTGGATGGTGCCAAACTAGAACCCAAATCGGATAAGTGCCTATTTGTAATTGGTTATCCTAGGGAAACTAAAGGATGTTATTTCCACAACCCATAAGAGAACAAAATATTTGTTGTTCTCCATGCGGTTTCCTTAGAGGAATTCCTAAATGCAATGGTAAGTGGGAGGAAAGTAGACCTCGATGAAAAATCGGAGTGATACTGTTCCTGGCATCGATCCCCTCACGGAACACGAACAGTTCATCAGGGATGAGACTGTTCCACAATCTTCTAATACACAAGAACCGCGTAGGTCGGAAAGAGTCAGAAAACAACCTAAGAGGTATGGGTTTCTGATCTCACCTCATGTAGATATTAATCTTATTGAGGATAATAAACCGGCTATGTATGAGGTAGCGATACAAGGTATCGACTCCGCTTTATGGCAAGGTGCCATGAAGTCCGAAATGGATTCCATGTATATAACCAAGTTTGGACACTGGTTGATGTACCAGAAGGCATTGTGCCTATTGGTAGCAAATGAGTCTTCATGGTGAAGACAGACATGGATGGCAACATACAAACGTACAAAGCTAGGCTTGTAGCGAAAGGGTATCGTCTTCAACATGGTGTCGATTACGACGAAAGCTTTTACCCGTTGCCATGATTAAATCCATTCGGATAATGCTTGCTAAAGCTGCATATTTAGATTATGAAATATGGTATATGGACATCAAAACCACTTTCCTTAATGGAATCCTTTTGGAGGATGTTCATATACAACACCCTGACGGTTTTGTCGTGCCAAAACATGCAAACAAAGTTTGCAAGTTAAATCAATCCATTTATGGATTGAAGCAAGCATTGCGTTATTGGAACCAACGTTTTGATGAGATCATAATGGTATATGGTTTCATTCAAAATGATGATGATTCTTGTGTATATAAGAAAGGTTTATGGGAGCGCACTGACAATGATTGTCCTATACGTTGATGATGTATTGCTTCTTAGCAATGACATTCCCATACTAAAATCGGTGAAAGCTTGGCTTTCATTAAAATTCTCCATGAAATTCTTGGGAGAGGCAACCTTTATTCTAGGAATAAAGATCTACTGGGATAGATCTACAAGTTATTGGCACTCTCCGAGAACTCTTACATTGACAGTGTTGAAGAGATTCAACATGGATCAGTCCTAGAAGGGACTGTTTCCTATATAACATGGCATCTCTCTATCTAAAGGATATGTGTCCTGAAACTTAAGATGAGAGAGATGCAATGAATCAGATCTCGTTCGCTTAAGCAGTCAGATCGATCATGTATGCCATAACATGTACGCGACCTGGTGTCTCATACGCTTTGAGCATATGTAGTCACAATCAGGCTGATCCATGTGATAGTCACTGGATTGATGTTAAGAATATCCTTAAGTATCTTAGACGAACTAAGGATGCTTTCTTAATTTATGGAAATGGAGAACTTGAGGTGACTGGGATCACCGTTACAAGTTTCCAAACCGATAAAGATGACTATAAGTCGCAATAAGGATTCAAATTTTGTTTGAACAACGGAACAGTGAGCTGGAAATCTTCAAAGCAAGATATTGTTGTTGATTCAACAACAAAAGTGGAATACATTACTGCGGCTGAGGCAGCAAAAGAAGCATTTTGGATCTATAAAATTCCTAATTGGATTAGGAGTAGTTCTGTTAGCAGCTGAGCTGGGCTATAGCATAGGCTAAAAAATTACGGTCTCATCAATGATCCAAGTATGTACTTCGACGGTATCATCTGATTCGTGAGATCACACATCGTGGCGATGTGAAGATCAAAAAGATCATTTCAGATGATAACCTTACAGATCCGCTAATGAAAGCTATATCTCAGCAAAAGTTTGAGCGACCCTGTAGGCATTTCATTTTTGCATATCAGCCCGATGATGACCCTCGTACGGAGGCACTACCTTTTAAGTCGTGGAAGTTGTGGACAACGGTCGTCGGAAAGGAAAAGTCAAGAATTGACGTTTTGATGGA
>SKCR01026460.1:0-207002 GCA_019454045.1 Zanthoxylum bungeanum | reverse complement strand
TTTTACTGCAATTAGGTATAAAGTCATAATCAATTTTGGTCTGAGTTCATTTTTCCCAAACAGTCCCAAAAAAACCTTTCAATGTATTGTCTCACTAAGATAGTTATAGATCTTGTCCTGTTATAAAGTACAACAAAAACACAATAATTTATTCATAGGAATGTTTCTACTCATCATTCTGGTAAATACAATAGTGGCATTACATACAGCCACCCCCCCAACTACTTATTCTGTATCTTAACATAATAAGAGATAATTGTGCCCCAAAAAGGGAACTCAAATGCTGAAACATTTAGAAGAGGTTAGATACAACTTCATTACTGGAACAAAAGGACTACCATCTGCACAAAGACTCTGCCATTACAAGGTTTGGGGGAAGTAGATGTCCGCAGACTTAGTCCTGGAAGTAGAGAGGCAGCGGCTATTTCCAATATTCGAACTCTTTATGAAAAGAAAATAAGCAGCAAAAGATGTGAGATCAATAAATTCTCCCTATTTTCAATGGTAAAAGCTCAAGTTTTGTTTTGTATTGTCCCAGAAGACAAATTATTCCAAAGTCTAAATGCAAGTAACAAGATCAGTGAGAACTACAATGAGAAGAATTAGAGAGAGATAAATCAAACCTTAGTTGACTTTGATGGCTAGAAACTTCATTTCTCCCTAGTTAGAGCGTGGTTCATGAGTAAGGATACGACAAGTAAAATACTTGAAATCTAGACCTTAAATTCATGGGAAATTATTGAAGGTTTCAAAGCGAAGCAACAAATAAAGTAAATATGAAACTAGAAGCTTTATGACATTGAAATAGATTATCTCAGTTTCTTCCACAAAAACATGGAGCATTTTAGTATCCATATACCAATTGCGAGAGTAAACAAAACTCAGATTCAATACACAAGGAAAGCTAATCCTGCAAAATTTCACAGCCTCTCTCTCACTCTGTCAAGATCTCCTTTATATTATATGATTATTGTTATATATTGTCATAAAACTTCCTCCCATGTATATTTTTATCTGCAAAACTCATGGTGGGTAAACTCTATACATCATCTTTTCTGGTTTTGTGAATGTGACTTTTCCAGCTATAGCCCTCAGATTTTGCATCTTCATTATCCTCCATGCTATCCGCTCCTGTAGTAGAGGTCCCTCCAGTGTTTCCAGTTAACTGGAGAGGACCTTGAGGAGAGCCAGATTGGGAACTGCTCGCCTTTGAGGAGTCACCATATTGGTCCTGGGACATCCACAAACTCCCCAAAACAACTGTAGATTGGTTTGCAGGAGCAGCTGATGTTCTACGATTGTGAAGTCGGTATTTCTACATATTCAAATTTCAACATTACTTAAAAGAACATTAGAAATAAAAAAGAAACTTCATAGAAGTGAGTTCCTAACTTAAGCATCTAAGGAGTTCACTTTGACATCTCTCATTCTTCCCAAAAAAATCAACAAAATGGGAGGCCAATAACTCACCTGCAAATGACTCTTCACTTCATCATTGGTCAAGCCATCAACTTGCATAAGTTCTCTAATCTGCTTTGGAGTGGCAACTGCAACCAAAATGTTCAAGCTTAGCTGCGTCAATGTACATGAATCAAAGATTAAAATTCATCACAACTACTTATGCCAATGGAAACAAAGATACTACATTTAGTTTCATGCTCTCAATATGGATTTATTTGTGTTGTACAATATCTAACCAAAATCTAATCGAAGCATCGTTGATAAAGAAACCAGCTTCCATAATTTGCCATTTTAATCATATGGCTTAAAGGAATCCAATCAAAATACTCAACTACAAGACAAAATCAACAATTCCATACATCACGGATCAAATCATCATCTTAATAATGCAATTCAGTTTATATACTGACCTTGTGAGCCTCCGAGTTGCTGCAAGGCATTGACAAACCGGCGATGCAACTCCGGCGACCAGCATCTCCTTTGCTTCCTACTAGTCTGTTGATGAGGTGGCTGTGGTCCAGTCCTCAAATTTGACTGTACATTAGGGGCAGATGAGGAAACTGATTTACTACAACTGGTTCTTGAACCAGTAGAACCTGTATCATCTCTTGGATTCTTGATTACAGGACCAGGAGTAACAAGTGACAACCCATGAACTGGCAGTTCCTCTTTGTCATCCTTTGTAGGGAAAACAGGACAGGTCTTGAATGGCATAAACGCCTTTGCTCCAACCCCAGCTCCAGTCCTGCTTTTACAAGCCTGAAATGTATTCTCTTCTTCATTTCTCTGCCATAAACAAAAACAACCAAACAAAAAAAAAACATCAAAATCAATTCTATCTATTTTTAAATTTAACTTTGTTTTAGTTTTGTACCTTAATTTTTAGGTTCAGGTTTTGAGTTGTATCAAAGATGGGATCACTAGTTTGATGATCATCAGTGTTCCAGAGCTGCACAGAGCTCATCCAATTTTTCTTGTTATCATTACTAGAATCCTTTTCATTTCTGATTGCTCTCATAGCTTCATCTCCATCTTCATCAGAGTTGCTCTTCTTCAATGGAATAAATTCTTCTAACACTGGTTGCACTTTTTTGGTCGCTCTGGCACATTGCATTGACTCCTCCTTCAATACCAAAATTGCTGCAACAACAACAAAAATTTATCAGAAAAGGTTCAATTCAAAAGCAAACCCATTAATCAAAAACATCTCAAGCTTAAAAAATTGAAACTTTCAACAACAACCACAACCAATCAAAACCTTAACAAATAAAAAAAACCCATCTCTTCGAAACAAAATTTTAAATCAATTGTTTGATATTTAGAGATGAAAAAAAATTGAGAGACGAACCATCATTCAAAAGGAGCATGCAAAGAGGAAGCTCGCGTTTAAAAGCATCGATCTTTCTCAATTCATCTTCTAATTCTTTGACAAAGGAATCAAGTTTGGAGAGTTTCTCAGAAACGTTACCGATCAAGGAAACCTCCCTGAGAAAATCAGTGATCGTTTTGGGTACAAAAGTAGGTCTAAAATCCAAGCTCAGTTCTGGTGGAACCGAACCCATTTCTCAAAAACACAATCTTTTCTCTTTTCTTATTTCAAAATTTGATTTTGCTATTGTTTCTCTATTTGTTGTTTAACAATGGAGCAAAGGGAATAGGAGAGAATAAGATATTGGGAGATCTATGTGTATTTATATAGAGAAGATGTAAGTAGATGTGTGTATGTATGTGGTGAGATTGAAATTGGGATTGGGATTTGAGATTCAGAGAGAGGAGTGAATTTTTTTTTTTTTTTTTTTTTTTTTTTGGTTTTTGATTTTGTTTTGTTTGGAGAGAAAGAAAGAGAGAGAGAAATGTTGGTTTGATTGGAAGTCAGAGACTGGGATGGGAATTGGAAATTTGAGACGCCAAAGATTCTGTTGGTCTCTCGCGTCGTCGCGTCCTTGATCCATTACTGCTGAGTTTAACTCGTTCTCTAACTCGGTCTTTCATCAGGATCCCTCAACTTTGGTTGAATTAAATATTGGACACTTGAAAGTTTAGTAAAATCACAAACTAACACATAATCATGTGCATTTCGCAGTTACAAATATGAAATTTTAGAACCAACCCTACGGTGAGGTTTGCGGTTCAGACTTGGCTGAACATCAACTGAATCATAAATATAAGATTCGGTTCTGGTTCAGCCAAGGCTGAAACCGCAATCGTAATCTTTAATCGGATCGAACCGTATATTTCAGTCCGATTAAAGGTTGAATCGTAATTAATTTTTTATAAAATAAAATAATTTAAAATATTATAAAATAATAAAAAATTAAATATTTACAAAATCATATATCGATGATTGATGGAAAAATAGAAAATAGAAAATGTAAAATGTAAAATTTATTTATTTATTGTTTTGAAAAAAAAAAGAATTTGTATTTAATTAAGCTGCATACGTATCATCTTGGGATGCAGAGGAATTAAAGCTCACGTAATTTTATTATATTTTATTTTTAATAATTTACCTCATATATATATTTTATTTATCCTGATCCGGGGAAGACGGTCCGATCCCCGAGCCTTCGATATTAGTTATGTCTATGTTATTGCATAAATCTTCAAAAGTTTACGATCCATTTTCTTGTTAACGACGATTCACCCAACACCAATCATCAAGACACGTTTGAGTTCCTAAAGTAGTTGATTTCAACGTTGATCTTTTGTCTTTAAGAATATTACCACCCGTACTAAAAACCTGCTCAATAGATTCAGTTGAGACAGGTGCTCAAATTAGAAAATAGTTTGATAATTTTTAAAATATAAAAATATATTGTTAACAATTAACTATAAGTTATTATCAATATTTTTATTTTTCTATTAATCTACTCAACTCAAATTCAATTCAAATGAGGCTCCGAGTTTTCCAACTTATTATTTGGAATTTGTATTTTATTTATCGTACACGGAGTACAAGCCTTTTCTTTTTATATCCTTTTTGCCCACTTTTTAATATTAAAAAAAATGATTTTTATTTTATTTTATTATTTTTGCTTCATAAGATTCTCGATGGTGAAGCTACCGATTGACAAAAAAAAAAGCATATGAAAATGCTCGCATTTGAAAAAGCAAACCCTCCTCTTTTTACCATAATGCCCCCCCTACTTTTCATTAAATCACAACATGTAACTATAAAGCAAATTATAAATTCAATCTTGTGACTTTGTTTTTTTTTTTTTTTTTAATAATATTTTTTGTAAAATAAAATAATAAATGGGTGTGGAATATTTTTTTATAAAATGATAAGCATCTAAATCATAGTATCAAATAAGATCTTGAATGGGTCAAGTTAGCTAATCCAATGGATAATATTAAAAGGAAGGATCACATTGCAGTCAAATGAAAGAAACTATTTTAATCCTAATTGCCAAACTTTGTGACTTTGTCTAGTTAGATAGGTAAAGAATTATTTTGAAGTTTAATTGAAGCAAGAAAGGACACCAAAATGGAATGTTTAGGGTTAGCTTTGTCCATTGAGATTCCAACACGTGTATTTTACCATTTCCACTTGTAACTTTTGTTCACCATTTGCTCAAGATTCTTTTCTTTTCTTTTATTTATTTATTTTTTTTTTTTGGGTTCATGAAATGCTTGATCGTGATTCTCGATTTTCAAAGGGAATCCCCCATTTTATAAGCTTGTGGGTTAGTGGTTAGATTAGAAAATTTAGTCTTTTGTTGATTCCAAAATCCTATTTTTTAGACTAAAAATTATAGTTACTTTTTTATCCCTCAAAGGTCCACACGGCACACGCCACCTAACGGTTCTTATACATTTTACGATTATTTTATCTCAACCGTCCACAAGCCAATTAAGAATCGGAGGTGGTTATAGGACAGATCATTTGTTAATTGGACACTAAAATTTAGTCTAAAATAGTGTCCAAATTTTTTTTTAAAAAAAAAAAAAATCAAAGTGTATAATTTTTATCTTTTATTAATAGGGAGTTATATTTTAAGAATTTACCTAAACCCATTACAATTTAGGACAACTCAAAACCACCTATGTTAGGAACTTCTAGGATTCTTGCTTGTAAAAGTTTTTTCCCCTTTAAAAACATTAACATAGAATCTATTTTTTTAATCCAAATTTGACTAAAGTAGTAAATATTATTGTAGTGTTTGGTAAATAGTCTTTGTGAGCTTATAAGTTAACTTATATTCTTATTATAATACTTATAAGTTAGTTTATATTCTCAATTAATACTATCTATCAAACGATGGATATATCAAAATCTAACGTATTTATCTACTTGAGCTAATACAACTTAGCTAGATTAGGAATATTTAAAGCGCAGTTTGATTATCCTAGTACATTTTGGGCTACATATACATCTAAATTTGAGTAAAATACCCTTATTTTAGGGCTTGTGCTATGTACAATTTGTTGATGGTGGTTTTCAACCCCTAAGAAGTCAGAATCTCGAGGAAGGGTGAGGTGGGATTTGCACTTGACAGATGGCTCGAGGTCCTTGCAAAGGATGAGAGGTCAGACAGAAAGGTCCGAGCCCGAAGTGCAGAAAGTCAACCCGAGGACATAACCAAAGTATCAGAGCAACACTTGAGCATATTTGAAGATCAACTCGAGGTGTTCAGGATCGGCCTAGCATAAGATTCTGAAAGAAGACCTGGCATGATCTGCTAGCTCAGTGTGGAAAAGCGTCAGTCGTCTCAGTTTGCCGACCCAATGAAATAGGCCGGGCAAAGACAACATGTTCACAATGAAGTAAGACCTTCATGGGAACTTGTGTCCTCCAAAATGGGCGATGTGACAGAAGCGGGCCACCAGTTTTTCCTATGGCATACGCTATCGTATAGGAGCAGTTGGAATACAGGCTGACACATGGGCTGAAACTCATAGTATGGTTTAAAGAGATTTAAGTGGCAGAGAGTAGTTGTGTCAGGTGGCAGGTTCACATGGTTGACGTCACGGAGTCAGCGTAACAATAGAATTTGTCCGAGAATTCATTGTAAGGGGTTAGCTAATTCTATTTTATTTTTCACTTGTAATAGAGAGTAAAAAGCTTATTGTAAGCAAGAGCTAGAGAGGTCGGTCAGATGTGTAAGCGAGAGATAGACAGGTCGGTCATACCCAACCACGTTATAAAACTTCATTTTCATTTGTGCCTGTGGACATATATTGGATCCATTCCGCCGAACCACGTTAAACCCTCTGTTTTATCTGTGTGTTTTCTCATCTTTTGCTAAGTTTGTATTTGGTCCCCAAACCAAACAAATTCACAGTTGATGGATGATTGTTCGATTAGTAAGTTTACCGATTTGCCCATGGAACGAAAATCAGCTGTCAACACAGTTCTTGTGAAAAGTCCCTAGAACTTGTATAAATACCAAATGACTATTAATCAGATAAAATATGTAGGTGTATATTTCAAATGATTTTGTGAAATTGCCCAAATCTATTATATAACGGTGATATTGTATCACCTATAAAATAACTAATAACACTTTGTTACTCTTGTCAAATACTAAATAAATAACTAAATAAATGGCAATTTCATTTAATACAATATGTTATATAATTATTAATTGGTGGTACTATGTCACTCATATAACTAGTGGCGAAGGTATAACTTTGATTTAGTATATATAAAATTTGATTTTCACAAAATTGATAGATGTCCTTCATTTCATTGTAAGTAAATCAAACTTATCTCATTAACAAACCATACTTTTTATTAGTTTGTGGAAAATATTTTAACAAAATTTCAAGTTGAGCCGGACCAATTGCCTCCACTGACATGTATATGTTACCGATACTGCATACAATGGTGGTATCAAAGAATCACTCGTGAAATTGAATATGTATTTGCTTATGTATTACTTGTTAAATAATAATTTGCAAGTGTATTGACATTTTTTAGGTTTAAATATTTATATGGTTTCATAACGAAATTGGTTAATAAAGTTTTTATGGATTTCAAAGTATTGGTTATAAGATATTGAGGGGAAAATAGAGAAAAATAATATTTTGAATGGAGATGTTAGAAAATTCTGAATTTTGATTGGGATTGCATAATATTTTGTATAATATTCACAATAATTTTTCATCATAAAAAATTCTGATCGAGATTTGAAAATATATTTTATCATAAATAATAAGTAGTTAGAGATTTATTATGATTTTTCGTCATGATTTTTTTTTAATATAAAAATTCTTAAAATTGAAATTCGTGATAATTTTTTCTCAATTCAAAAAAAAAAAAGAAATTAATACAAAATTTTGTAATAAATTTTCATCCCAAATTTATATATTAAGATGGAATCAAAATTAATAAATCCTGGTCTGGCCGGACTTAATTTTGAAACATTCTACGGAAAAAAGAAGAAGATAATATCGAACGAGGGTGATGATTCATGAAACTGACAGAGTGACAGTTTACAGGCTGTGATTGGACAGTGGGGAACACTCACCTGAAAAGCGTGTGGACTCATCAACAAAAATGGTAACTTAGAGATAAGGAATCTTTAAGATGTGGGGGTCCCACTTTTGATTTTGCCCCAGATTTCAGTTGGAACATTTGTTGACAATTTGTTTGTTTTTTTCAGAATAAAATAAATTTAAATAAATAAAAGGGCAAAGACAGATGAGAGATGCCGGACATTTTTACGAGATATTTTTTTATAATATTTTTATTTCAAATAATTATACATATTAAAAAGAAATTAATATATATAAAATTTTTTAAATAGAAATATTATTAGAATACTAAAAAAATATATATCCCTAAAATTATTATTTTCCAAGCATAAAAGGACAAGCAAGCTTTTACAGCCATCGGATTCCATCTTTACTTCCATAGAATAAAGAATCTCTCCTTCCATCCATCCAAATTTCTTTTTAATAAATTATATTAAAACAATACAAAATTCTGTTATTTTATCTTAAACGTGTGGTCGCATCTCCTTTGCGCTTGTCTCTCAAAAGAATCTCTATTTTTTCCAGTAAAATTCTCATAATACCCTTCAATTTTATTGAAAATTTTTCCTGGTCAATGATGGGATGTGGAAGAATAACCTACATGGGCCCCGAAGACGTGGTCGATTGATTTTTAACCGGTTCTCATATAATTTAAATTTTAGGAGAAAAATAGATAAAAAATATATATATATATTAATTGGCTATATTCGTCTCCTCATCTTTAAAAAATATATTAATACTACTACACCAAAATCCAAAATAATATAAAATGATTCCGATATCTTTCCACTAAGATAAGTAAGTGAACTAGCAATGTGTTGTGCCAGTGGAATCATTCCTCCCCAATAGATATAGTTTCTGTTTGATATTGTGATTTAAAAAATATAATGAACAAACGATTGTTTATTATGATGTTATGAGATTTTGATTTATTCTAAAAAATAATTGTTATGTGCTTTTTAAATATTTTGATGGTGGGGAAAAACTAAAATTTTTAGTTTTTACATGACACGATTTTTGAAAGAAATCACAAAAGTAATCACAATTTCTCATCATAATACCAAACAAACTCATAGTAATCAATCAAACATGTTGTGATTTATCAATCCATAACCCTTTTCGATTATGAATTGGAAATAAAAAAATTATCCAAATTCTGGATCAGTTTTTGAATCACATGAAATAATCCTCCCAAATCTCAACTTTAATATGATTTATTTAAACTCTTCCAAAAAAATAATGGAGAGGTTTACTTTCAAACTACGAGAAACACTGTAAGAAAATGTGGAATTATTGACAGATTTTATCTACCGAATATTTTCAGTTAGTAAATTTTGATATTTATCGATCGAAAATGATAAAAAAATAATTTGTGACCAATTACCGATCAAATTATTACCGATCAAATTATTACCGATCGAATACTTAATTGGTATTCGATCGATAAATACGACGCTAAATATTAATTTGACGCCATTTTATGGCGCCAACAATTGCTGATCGATAATTACTAATAAATAGAGATCGAATATAATTTGGTCCCTTAAATAATATTAATTATAAAAAATAAGTTTTACATATTGAATTAAGTTTCGGTCGGTATCTTATATATTTTACCAACCGAATTATCAGTCGGTCAGTAAAATAAAAAATATTTTATATTATTATTATTTTACCGTATATTATTATCATTACCTTATATTATTATTATTATTGTTGTTACTACTACTGCTGCTGCTGCTACACACACACACCACACACCACACATATATATATATATATATATATATATATATATATATATATATATTTACATATTATAACAAGAAATATGTAATACTATAGTGACAATTATTCTACACTGGTACTAAGGCCCAGGTGTGAGGCCCACCAATTTTTTTTTAAATGCAGTGAGCTTACCGATAGATTTATATTTGGTCGGTAAATCTATTTTCTTAATGTTTTTAAAGAAACACTGACAGAATTATGTTTCGGTAGGTAATTTGATCAGTAATTTTACCGAATGACCTTATTTCGATCAATAATTTATTACCGATTGATAATCATAATTACTAACCGAATTTTTAAGATTACCGACTAAATATTCAGTCGATAATTTTGAATTTTCTTATAATGAGATAATAATCTCACGACCATTTGGGAGTTCAAACTTTCTACCTTAAAAAGTAGGAGGAGGTGTCAACAATTAAGGCAAGAAGTGGTTTGCTATGTCACACTCTTGAAAACTACCAAAGTTGATCTGTAGCAACTATATTTCTTTCAATAAAAATGCTATAAATACATAAACTCTTACTTACAATTTTTACATCTCTTTTATTGTAGCTATAATAATTACAATAATATCACTGCAGCTACAGTGAAAGAGATTACAAATTATAAGTAAGAATTTATGTATGTATATTATTGCTCTTCTTTCAAACCTAACCCTCTGTTATATTTTAGTTTGTCAAATTATCCTCATTCAACTCATCTTTTTCAATCTTAAATTGAATGTTGTAATTTAGATGTGATAGTTTGATTCGTTTGGAATGGCGGAATTAGGATCTTCGATCAGTGATTTTTTTTTTTTTTTAATTATTAGTATAAATGATAACTAATTATGGATTACAATATAAAAGTAAAATTAATTCAAAGGCCCAATCTTTATGAAGACTTTCAGAGATAAAATTTTCCTGAAGACTTTCTCATGCCTCCACATAATTCAATCATTGTTCACATCATGCATAAGAAACATTTAATTGATAAATGTATCTTGAAGGTTTAAATTTCTTCGTCAAATCATTTGATATGAGCTTAAGTGTAATAAGTAAAATTCTCGATGGGTCTAAACTCTTACAAGAAATGCACCAAATGGACTTGAATTCAAGACCTGACCACTAAGTCCTAAGCTCGTTGCCACTAAACCAGACCCCTTAGGGGCTACTTTGTGAGCCATTAATAAAGGCAAGGTCATATATTAAACAACTTGTTAGGATCCCAAATTTCACATATGTTAAATATAATAATATAAATGAAAATATAAGTCATGATCATCCTCTGTTTATTAATCGATTTGTAAGGGTAAAGTCTAACATGAATTTGTAAAAATTGGTATCAAATCCAGGTTCCACCCCGAATATGAGATTAGACGAACCATGTCGAGTATGATATCAATATAAATGCAGCTTTGTGACTGTCATTGCAAACGAACTGATCACCTAAGGAGAGCTACTACCCGAAGATAAGATTCGCAAAATCATCCAATTGGGCAAGATGAGCAGTCTTGAATATCGGTTGTGAAGCATGTGAAATGTTAGAATTCCCAATCCCACATGAGTTAAATAAAATAATATAATTGAAAATATAAGTCAATGGATTCCCTCCCTTATAAATCATTTTTTAAGGATGAAGTCTATACATATATTTCCTGATGGTATAGGTGTATGCGGATTCATAGGGTGTGCATATGAGACATGTGAGACACATGTTCTTTTTTGAGGGAGGGATAGATGATGATGCTATTTATTTGATTTGTAATTTAAATTTGAATTCATTTGAATTTTTTTTTATAATTGTAATTTGACGTTAGATGCTTCTACTTTTTAGTGAGATGCTAGAGTTATCATTCCTCATCCCCTTGTGATGTATCGACTTTAGTAGTAAAACAGATATCATGTTGATTATGAGATCAGATACATTAAATTTATAGATATGACTTATTCTTAAAAATCGACTTATAATTCTATTTTTGACATAGTAAATGTCGGTATAAGGAATAATACATAACTGTGATATACATATTTTCAAAAGAGGGAATGGCATTTAAGGTGACCCAAATGAAAAATAATGGCTCAGGGTAATCTCATTTAAATGGTAGAGTGTTATTAATAATAAAATTCTTTTAACTAGAAATGGGTCACAGGAGGGAATTAGATTCTCTTAATCCTGCTGCTAATTAAAGTAATGATATCAAGAAATTGAAGCCAACCATAGCCAGCCAGATCATTCATAAGATGATAATGATGAACTTTTTTTTTTACAAAAAAGAGTAATTTGCAAATTTGGTCAAATCAAGAAAAGAAAAGAAAGCAAAAAGGGAAATGTAGAATTTACACATGGGAGAGAGAGAATTTAGGTGGGTGGGTAGCTTCAGGCTTTGAGAGCGTGAAAGCCAACCAATTGCTATCTGATACACAAAGTAAACCACCTTCTTTTATTCTCATTCTTTGATACTCTCTTGGAATCCAAGACTTGGTATCGATATCGGGGTTTTTTAATCCAACATGGTCCTTTGACTTGTGATGACAATTGAGTTAAAAGTTAGACGTTGGATCGGATATCGATCCGAGATCAATAATAATTATTATTTTATTATTATATTATATAAAAAATATGATAATAATGAATAAATTTTCAAAAAAATATAGTCAACACTAATTTTAATATTTTTATTATAAGATTTGTTTTTACCAAAATTATAACTAAAATATAATAATAAATTAAATTTTTATTTTAATTTGAATAATTTTTTTATAAAAAAAAAAAATCAAAACCCATTCGACTTGTGACCCATCAGACCAAGTCACGGTTCAACCGGCCAAGTCGTCGGGTCTTGGACTGGGTCAATAACAAACGGATTTTTGGGGTCATCCGAACCGACCAGAGGACATGTCCACAGGTCAACCAGTCGGACTGACCTGGCTGATTCGGGTTTTAAATCATTAATCTATATAGAGCCTATTGTTGGCCAATTATGACCCATAGCATCACTATTTGTACAGATCACGCTGTTGTTGTATCAATACATAAAGGTTTAATCATTAAATATCCTTATGATTAATTCCGGATTGAGATGATATGAGACAGTATCAATACATAAAGGTTTAATCATTAAATATCCCTAGTCGTTGTAATCGATAATGCGGAATAAAGTAGTATTGCACTTGTGCGCGTTGTGGGAGCATAACGACACAGTTCTCATATGTTTAAGTATTGGATACTTATGAAAGTGCGATGAGAGGTTTGTTTTACCGATAGTACGGAAAACAGCTTCGCTCTGGATAGACCCCGCGGAATCCCATTGGTAATATGTCTATGTGTCTATGGGAGTCCGCTTCAGGGTAGGTGTATTTGGTCTTAACCTAAGACTTGCACCGCTAATACTTGCGACAATCAATATACTTTGGTTTTGGTCGTGTAGGACTTTAACCGTTTCTGTGTACGTCTCTTCTGGGTATATTGAGAATCGTAGTGTATTGGGTGTGATGTCGAGATGAAAGTATCACTCCAGTCATAGTGGAGATGATGATCATGTAGGATACAGAATTGGTGCTCTTTTATGCTGCAGCTATCGGGATAATATGACTAGGTCATGTTTATCCGATTATACAGACTAGTTACCAGAGATCCGATATGTGCTTCGTACGGGGCAGATACATTCCCAGCCCTAGGCCTTGCACGTGACCATCCGATACTGGATCGACATACACATATACTACGTATACTACGCCAGATATAGATTATGATATTCCTTTAAGAATATTTCTGGAGAATTGGGTAGGCATGGCGCTTTGCTAGAAGCCAACCTTGTCTTGTAAATCGGTAAAAACGTAGTACTAGGTCCGTACGTATTCAGATAGTCCGATAACCGGATTTACTACCAACATATCCGGGGATCTCATGGGTCGCTTCTCGAAAATTCACCGATGATGTATGACTCGCACTTTATTAATCTGGGATTAATCAGATGAGAGAGAAAATTAATCTGGGATTAATTACGGAGATATTTTATCTGGGATAAAATACTATTTAAAGAGAGAGAACGATTAATTTGGAATTAATTGATAAATTAATATATTCGATATATTAATCGAAATTGGATTTCGACGCGAATTAAAATCGGATTTTAATTCGGGAAAACGAGTTAATTTAGAATTAATTCGTAAGCGACGTGAATAACAATTTTTCTAGGCATAATTATTTAATTAAATTTGATTTAATTACGTCACAACGGAAAATTCGTTAATTCGGAATTAGCGAATCCGAGCCCGGGAGTGTTTGCGGGGCCGCTCGTATTTCGAATCGAGTGGGGCTCACAAGTCACATCACGCGTCATATTATTTGTCAATCAAGTGATAGATGTCTTGTCACTTTGAGTGATGTGATGTCTAGTCACTTGAGTGATGTGAATAGTAGTGGGAGTTGTTGGAAAAGATTTTGAAAGCTTGAAAGACATTTATCATTTCTTTAATATTTGGTATTTGACTTTTGTTTTGTTTATAAGATATACAAAACCAAAATTCATTCACTCTCTCTCTCCCTTATGAATTCGGCCAAGGGCCTTATTTCCTCTCCCTCTCCATTCGGCCATGGTGGCCATTCTCTCACTCTCTTCCATTCGGCCTAGGGCCAATTTATTTAGCTTGGCCGAGAATGAAGAAATAAAGGATGAGTTTGTGGCAAATTCTTCCTAAGTGCTAGCACACCAAGAGGGCTTACAAAGGTGATAGGGAAACTCACTTGTGAGCAAGGAATCCATTGACAAAGCTTGGAGTTTGAAGGAAAAGATGGAGACCAAACATCATGCTTGGCCGAGAGCTTCACTCAAAGGAAGAAAAAGTTTTGTTCTTCGACGCATCCAATCCGATCAATGTAAGTATGTTTCCACCGTACTTCTTGATGTATTCACATGTATTTTCATTGCTTGATATGATCTTGGGATGCTTAGAAAAAACCAACAATGATATATATGAGCCTAATTGAGCATGAAAATTATTTAGGGTTAAAATTTGGTAAAATCAATTTGAGCATGATTTGATGAAATTGTTTGATTGAGTATGCTTAAATGATGTTTAATTGAAGTTGTATGTGATCAATTTCATGAAAATTGATTTGGAACAATTTTCCCCAAATTGGGTTGGCTTGGCCGAATTCAATGGAACCCTAATCTCATGGTAATTTTTGTTTTTTGATTCATTGGATGAGTTTGAAAGACTTTGAGAATGTTAATTTAAATTCAATTGGATTGAAATTAGAATTGGACAAAAATCCCTACCATTGCCGTGAGTTAAGAAGCATGAAATGGGTTTGATTTTTGATTCAGATGTGTTGGACATGTGTTGATGATGATAAACATGATTAATTATGCAAATTGATATTTTTGAAATGTTAATTTGGTTAATTAATTATGGCTTTACACTTTGAATAATTAAATTGAGAAATTGGAATTTTGGAATTTAATTATGTTGGGCCAAATTGGAATTGGGCTTGTAAAGTTGTAATTGGGCTTAATGGGCTTGGTTGGGCCAAGTATGGTTTAGGTTAATTGGTTGGATCCAATTGGGCCCAAAACCATATCCATAAAGTTCAAATATAACTATTGGGCCTTTAAAGTTTAATTGGGCCAAATGGGCCTAAATTGATTTCTAGGCTTCTGGGGTTTTTCCTTGATTGGGCTTTGGTTGCCGAAGCCCACGCCTTAAGAAATTAATTGAAAGCCCATTGGACTTTAATTAAATGACGTTGGATGTTTATTGGGCTTTGAGACCCGTTTAGATTAGATTTGGAATATAAGTCGTAAAGGCGCATTTAAAAGTGTAATTATTTAATTTGGAATTAAATAAATGAATTAGTATTAATTACAAGTTAAATTGGATTTAATGTTGTAGTTTAATATAATTCAAGAATTCGTACTTTGAGTACTTATTCGCAAAACGAGTTTGACTCGCGCAAAATCAAATCGTTGTTTGAACATTGGATGGTCATTAATATTCAGATTAATTAATTAGATTAGATTTATTGATAACATGTTTGTGTGAATACATGATTGCGATGCATGAATCATGTATATCAGATGGATATTAGATGAGTAAGGGCAATTTTGGAAATTGTTGTAATAAATTTAGAATTTATTTAAATTGGACCTGCGAGTCCAGCCTTATCTCTCATGACTCTTTTTATTTCTCTTCTCACCTATTCCCATCAATGTAAATGAGGTTTCTTTAGAAGTGTTATGTAATTGGGTAGAAGTTGTGCTAGAGGGAGAGATGAAAGGGAGAGATTTGTTCTAGCAACAATATGTTTTAAGTATCCATCCACATATCATTATTAAATTTTATTTACGCGCCTTATTATGCTTTTAGAATGCATGTTTAAGGGTGTATGTTGATGAGACCTTAATAAAGATAATAAATTGATTGCCAATTTACGCAAAAAACCCTCAAAATATATTAAGCGTTTTTCCTTCCATTGAGTGATTCTTACTCAAGATCCAAGATTGACACGGGTTTGTTGGCCAAAGTCAAGACCTTTGTCAAATACGGATGTGTTTGAATCATGAAGGCTTTGTTCCATATCGGTATCTTGTCCAAGTTGTGATTTGTTGGCCAAAGTCAAGATCACTTCTTGTCCATCGACATTGATTACGAAGCTTTCCAAGGTCAATGGGTTCCGCTTAACTGGGATCATTAAGTTTGTTGTGCCAAAGCCAAGGCTTAATTGATTCAGAGGAAAAATGTTAGGGAATATATTGGATATATAGACATATATAGGATATATGTTTCGGACTTGGATGTCCACCTACTGGATCTAGAAATTGGATGGGATCCAATTGATCTTAGAGGTACCTAGTTAAGTATCATACAATTTGTTGGCCAAAGTCAAGATTGTATGTTATTTAACGGGATCCTAGCCCACTAGGAAACTAGATTTCCCGAGTACTCACAGAGGGTTAGAGGCTCGCCGAAAAATAGTGGGAGTCAAGTATTAAATTTACAATTTCGTTTAGATACTTGCCATACGCGCTCATTTCATTAATCGTCAAAATAAATATATAGTTGGACTAATATCAAACATTGTTTTAATTAAACAGTTGGACTGTATTCAAACTAATTTAATTATAGTTGATTTTATAATTGGATTATAGTAATCAATATAATTTAATTTTATTAATTTAATTAAAGTTGATTATATAGTTAGACTATAGTAATCATTATATTAAATAGTACATAAATCGTTGATTAAATAGTTGGACTATTAGAATCAAGATAAACCGAAAGATTAACGTTTAGAACATAATCCTGGGTGAAAATATATTTAAATGGTTTAATTTTTCAAATTATGAATAAATAACCTCAGGATAGTCTTGAGATCTGAGAACATCTCAGGCCTAAGCCCGGAGTTAAGCAAATAGTAGAACATGATCTTTGGAAGATTCATGTAATGATAACTTTAGTGCTTAATCCTTTATGCTTACTGAAAGGACTCCTTAATTTCTTTATCAGAACTAAGGATTAGATCCTTATAATATGATATTGAAATGGAAGGATCTTCAAAGATCTATACTTAGATCATAGAAGCATTAATTGCAATATAAAAACTCTTGGAGAGTCAATGGCTATGCTCAAGGAGACTAAGCCAATGTTTGCAAAAGGGCAAGAAGCGCAAGACACATCTTACTTCGATATCCTAGAAGGCCAAGGCTTGGCTGAAGGCTTATGGGGTGTGAAAAAAAGGCAAGGCAAAATCATAACAGTCTTCTAGGAAGACAAAGGACATATCCCAAGATTGTTGGATAATATGACCCATAGCGTCACTATTTGCACAGAACATTGTGTTGTTGTAGCAAATTAACTATGTAATAAGGAAATTGCACTCTCATCATTTGTGATTAGATCACCATAGATATATAAATGAAGAGAGGTCCCTATGATTAGTTCCTGGATTGAGATGATATGAGACAGTATCAGTCCACGAAGGATTAATCATTAAATATCCCTAGCCGTAGTATTATCGAGACTGGACATCGATAATGCGGAATAGGCTAGTATTGCACTTGTGTGCGTTGTGAGGGCACAACGGCATAGTTCTCATATATATAAGTATTGGATACTTATGCAAGTGCGATAGGAGGTCGTGTTTCACCGATGGTACGGGAAACAGCTTCGCTCTGGATAGACCCTTCGGAATCCCATTGGTATTATGACTATGTGTCTATGGGAGGCCGAAATCAAGGTAGGTGTGTATAGTCTTAACCTGAGACTTGCATCGCTAATACTTACGATAATCGATAAACTTTGGTCTTGGTGGTAGGGGGCTTTGACCGGTTCTGTGTACACCACTTCTGGGTTTATCAGAGAGTCGTAGAGTATTGGGTGTGATGTCAAGACGGAAGTGTCACTTCAGTCATATTGGAGATGATGTCACGCATGATACGGCACTAGTGCTCGTGAGTGTTGCGCAACCAATCGGGATATTGTGACCAGGTCATGTATCCGATTATAGAGACTATGTTGCCAGACATCCGATATGTGCTTCGGACGGGGTAGACACTTATCCAGCCCCAGCCCTAGCACGTGATTATCTGATACTGGACCGATACGCACAATACTACGGTATACCTACGCTTGATATAGATCCTTATTCCTGTAAGGATGTTTCCGGAGAATTGGATAGACATGGTGCTTTGCTAGAAGCCAACATTGTCTTGTAAATCGGTAAAACGTAGTACGAGGTACTTACGTGTTCGGATAGTCCGACGACCGATTTGACTACCAACATATCCGGGGATCTCATGGGTCGCTTCCCAAAGATTCACCGATGACGTATGACTCGCACTTATATTAATCTGGGATTAATTAGATGAGAGAGAAAATTAATCTGAGATTAATTGCGGAGATATTTTATCTAGGATAAAATAACGATTAAAGAGAGAGAAACATTAATTTGGAATTAATTGAGGAATTAATATATTTGATATATTAATCGAAATTGGATTTCGATGCGGAATTAAAATTAGATTTTAATTCGGGCGAACGAATTAATTTAGAATTAATTCGTTAGCGATGTGAATAGTGATTTCGCTTGGCGTAATCGTTTAATTACGACGCAACGGAAAATTCGTTAATTTGGAATTAACGAACCCGAGCCCGAGATTTTTACGAGCGCATTCGTATTTAGAATTCGAGTGCGGCACGTCAAATCAAGCTTCAAATCGCTAGTCGCATCTAGCGTCACATCAAGCGTCAAATCATGTCACTTTAAGTGATGTGACAATTGATTGGATTGATTGATGTTTGAAAAGTAAAGTGATGTGACTTGATGTGACAAAAGGTGATGTGTGTGGGGTTGGGATTTAAACCAAATGTGTTTGAAATGAATTAGATTTAATTTCAAGTGCATTTGATAAATAATTAAAGACCAAAACCGAAATCAACACAACACCAATTTTTCCCTCCTCTCTCTCCGCTTCTTCTCCTCTCTTTCACTCTCGGTTTTGTTGTTCTTTCTTGGCAGTGAACTGCCGTATTTTAACCAACAAAATCAAGGGAAGCAAGTGTGTTTTGTGGCAAAGCAAGAGTGCTAGCACACTCCGAGTTCAATGCGAAGGTGATAGGGAAGTTAACCCATGAGCCGGGAAGCCATTCGGTGAAGCTTGGAGCTTCAAAACTTGAAGTGAAGGGGCGCACATCACTGTTCACAGCAGCCCACTGCCTCCAAAACAGTGAGGGAAATTCGAATTTTGTTGCCCAAATCGTCGCACAACCGCTCGATGTAAGTATTCCGCACTTCCGTCGTTGTATTCCCTTGATATTCATGCTTGAGTTTTGATCTTGGGACCTTGAAAAAACTCCTACAAAGATGTCTGCCTAAATTGTGGCAAATGGGGTCACTGGAAGCGTGACTGCCGTATGGACAAGGCATGCATGGAGGAATAGAAGAAAGCGCAAGGCTCTGACTTCAAGTATGATTGTCATAAACATGTTTACAACTAATATTAAAATTGGATTTTAGATACTGGATGTAGTACATATATATGTACTGATTTGCAGCATCTGCTGATAAGCAGGATACTGACTTCAGATGAGATTTATCTGCAAATTGGAAACGGGACGACAATCGCTGTTTTAATCGTAGATACCTAAATTTAGGAACTACCCTTAGGGTGTGTACTTAAATTAGAAAACTGTTAAATGTATCCAGTTTGACTAGAAATATTATCTCTATATCGAGTATAACTCGTTGCGAGTATACCTTTATATTCTAGAACACTAAAGTGTTTTATTTTATAAAGATGATATTGAGATAAACACATTGGATGTGAATAACAGTATTTATATTTTGAATATAAATAAATCTCAAACATATAACATGACAAACAAGTAGCTCAAACTGATTTGATCAGTTGAGACTTATTTATGACAGTATTGTCTAGGAAACATTAAACAAGACTCGTATATCCACACTTTTGAAGAGTGGATACTAGGACGAATTTTATTATACTCAAATGATGTCTACGAATCTAGTTTATTGGGCAAAGTGCCTAAAATACCTTTTACTTGGTAAAAGTGTAAGTGCCATCGATTTGTTAGCTCTCGTTCATAGTGACGTAAGTGGGCCCATATCTAGCTAGGCTAGAGGTGGATATGAATATTTCGTGACCTTTACGGATGTAGCATCGCGTTATGATTATATTTTCTTATGAAACATAAATCAGAAACTATCAAAAGGTTTCGACACGAAGTAGACAAACAGATCGGCTAAAGTATTGTTTCGTCACGGTTAGACCATGATGAAAATACTTAATCAATAAGTTTCTTGAATGCTTGAAAGAGTATAGTATTTTTTCAATGAGGACTCCTTCCGGAACACGTTAATTTGAAGGTGTGTCCAAACGGAGAAACCAAATTTTGTTGGACATGATAAGGTTAATATGAGTCGCTCTAAGCTACCATTTTCCTTCAAAGGGATAAACATTAAACAGTGCAATACTTATTTTGAATAAGGTTCCATGAAAATATGTTAGACATAATTCATATTAGATATGAACAGGAAAGAAACGGGGTTTCTCATTCCTGAAGATTTGGGAATGCTAGACATACGTTTGGATGATACCAAACTAAACCCAAATTGGATAAGTGCCTATCTGTAACTGGTTATCCTAGGGAAACCAAAGTATAGTACTTATACATCTCATAAGAGAACAATGTAATTGTTGCTCACCATGCGATTTTCCTAAGAGGAACACCTATATACAGTGGTAAGTGGGAGGAAAGTAAAACTCGATGATAATCGTAGTAATACTTTTCCAGGCACGATTCCTTAATGAAACACAAACAGTTCATCAAGGATGAAACTGTACCATAATCTTCAAATGCACAAGAACTGCATAGTTGGAGAGAGTCAGAAAACAACCTGAGAGGTATGGGTTTCTGATCTCACCTCATAAAGATGTCAATCTTATTGAGAACTGACTACATATGAGGAAGTGATACAAGGTATTGACTCCCTATTATGGCAAAGTGCCATAATGTCCGAAATAGATTCTATGTATACCAAACATGCTTGGACATTGGTTGTTGTACCGTAAGATATTGTGTCTATGGGTACTATAAAGGTCTTCAAGGAAGACATACATGGATGACAACATATAAATGTATAAAGCTGGGCTTATACAGAAAGGGTATTGTTATCAACATGGTGTTGATTACGACGAATCCTTTTACCTGTTGCCATGGTTGAATCCATTTGGATAATGTTTGCTAATGCTGCATGTTTCATTTATGAAATATAGCAGCAGTACGTCAAAATCGCTTTCCTTAACGGAAACCTTTTGGAGGATGTTTATCAACATCCTAACGATTTTGTCATAGCAAAACAAACAAACAGGGTTTGCGAGTTAATTCGATCCATGTATGGATTGAAGCAAGCATTATGTTCTTGGAACAATCGTTTTGATGTAATCATAATGGTATATGATTTAATTCAAAACGAATATGATTCTGGTGTATATAAGGAGGTTAGTGGGAGCGCACTGACAGTGAATGTCCTATATAATGATGATACATCATTTCTTGGAAATGACATTCCCATATTACAATCGGTGAAAGCTTGGCTTTCATGAAAATTCTTCGTAGAATACTTAGGAGAAACAACCTTTATTCTAGGAATAAGGATCTACTGGGTAAGATCTAAAAGGTTGTTGACACTCTCTAAGTAACCTTACATTCAAAGAAATGTACATAACCTGATGTCTCATATACTTTGAGCATACGGAGTCACAATCAGGCCAATCCAAGTGATAGTCACTGGATTGATGTTAAAAACATCCTTTAGTATCTTAGATGAACTAAGGATGCTGTCTTGTACTATAGAGAAAAAGAACTTGAAGTGACCAAATTCACTACTGTAAGTTTCCAAACCGACAAAGATGACTATAAGTCGCAAAACGGTACTATAAAGTTTGAATAACGGAACAGTGAGCTGGAAATCTTCCAAGCAAGATACTGTTACCGAATAAACAACAAAAGTGGAATTTTACTACAACTGTCGCAGCCATAGTAGCATCTTAGATCTTAATAATTCTAATTAGATTAGAAATAATTCTGTTAGCAGCTGAGCTAGGCTACAACACAGGCTAAAGAATTAACGGTCTCATCAACGATCCGATATGTACTTCATATGGTTTCATCTGATTCATCGGATCATACATCATGGCGATATGATGATCGAATAAATCGCATCAGATGATAACCTTATAAATCCGCTGATGAAAGCTGATTCTCAGCAGAAGTTTGAGCCGCCCGTACATAGTTCAGGTGTTAGACACCTAAGTGATTGGCTATAGGCCAAGTGAGAGATTGTTGGATAATTATGACCCACAGCATCACTATTTATACACATCATGGTGTTGTTGTACAAATTAACTATGTGACCGAAGGAAATTGCCATTTTATCATGTGTAATTGGATTACCAAGATATATAAATGATAAAAGTCTTTATGATTAATTTCGGATTGAGATGATATGAGACAGTATCAATCCATAAAGGTTTAATCATTAAATATCCCTAGTCGTAGTATTATCGAGACTGGACATCGATAATGCGGAATAGACTAGTATTGCACTTGTGCGCGTTGTGGGAGCATAACATCACAGTTCTCATATGTTTAAGTATTGGATACTTATGAAAGTGCGATGGGAGGTTGTGTTTTACCGATGGTACGGAAAACAGCTTCGCTTTGGATAGACCTCGCGGAATCCCATTGGTAATATGTCTATGTGTCTATGGGAGTCCGCTTCAGGGTAGGTATATTTGGTCTTAACCTGAGACTTGCACCGCTAATTCTTGCGACAATCAATATACTTTGGTTTTGGTGGTCTAGGGCTTTTAACCGGTTCTGTGTATGCCTCTTCTGGGTATATTGAGAATCGTAGTGTATTGGGTGTGATGTCGAGATGGAAGTATCACTCCAGTCATAGTGGAGATGATGATCACGTAGGATACGAAACTTGTGTTCTTTTATGCTGCAGCTATCGGGATAATATGACTAGGTCATGTTTATCCGATTATAGAGACTAGTTACCAGAGATCCGATATGTGCTTCGTACGGGGCAAACACATTCCCAGCCCCAGGCCTTGCACTTGACCATCCGATACTGGATTTACATACACATATACTACGTATACTACGCCAGATGTATATTATGATATTCTTTTAAGAATATTTATGGAGAATTGGGTAGACATGACGCTTTGCTAGAAGCCAACCTTGTCTTGTAAATCGGTAAAAATGTAGTACTAGGTAATTATGTATTCGGATAGTCCGATAACCGGATTTACTGTCAATATATCCGGGGATCTCATGGGTCGCTTCTCGAAGTTTCACCAATGATGTATGACTCGCACTTTATTAATCTGGGATTAATCAGATGAAAGAGAAAATTAATCTGGGATTAATTACGGAGATATTTTATCTGGGATAAAATACTATTTAAAGAGAGAGAACGATTAATTTGGAATTAATCGGTAAATTAATATATTCGATATATTAATCGAAATTGGATTTCGACGCGGAATTAAAATTGGCTTTTAATTCGGGAAAACGAGTTAATTTAGAATTAATTCGACGTGAATAGCAATTTTGATAGGCATAATTATTTAATTAAATTTGATTTAATTACGTCACAACAGAAAATTCGTTAATTCAGAATTAATGAATCCGAGCCCGGGAGTGTTTGCGGGGCCGCTCGTATTTCGAATCGAGTGGGGCCCACAAGTCAAATCACGCGTCACATCATTTGTCAATCAAGTGATAGATGTCTAGTTACTTGAGTGATGTGATGTCTAGTTACTTGAGTGATGTGAATAGTAGTGAGGTTGTTGGAAAAGCTTTTGAAAGCTTGAAAGACATTTATCATTTCTTGAATATTTGGTATTTGACTTTTGTTTTGTTTATAAGATATACAAAACCAAAAATTCATTCACTCTCTTTCTCCCTATGAATTCGGTCAAGAGCCTTATTTCTCTCCTCTCCCTCTCCATTCGGCCATGGTGGCCATTCTCTCACTCTCTTCCATTCGGCCTACGGCCAATTTATTTAGCTTGGCTGAGAATGAAGAAATAAAGGATGAGTTTGTGGAAAATTCTTCCTAAGTACTAGCACACCAAAGAGGGCATACAAAGGTGATAGGGAAACTCACTTGTGAGCAAGGAATTCATTGACAAAGCTTGGAGCTTGAAGGAAAAGATAGAGACCAAACATCATGTTTGGTTGAGAGCCTCACTCAAAGGAAGAAAAAGTTTTGTTCTTCGACGCATCCAATCCGATCAATGTAAGTATGTTTCCGCCGTACTTCTTGATGTATTCACATGCATTTTCATTGCTTGATATGATCTTGGGATGCTTAGAAAAACCCAACACCTATAAACTATCCAACTTTTTTTTTGGGATGGGGGCGCTCCGATACCAATAATGTGTGGGTGTTGGATTTTCATCAAACGACCCACGTGTTAATTCAAGAAAAAATAAAAAAATAAAGAAAAATAAAATTATTAGATTAAAATTCAATGGTCTAGATTGATATTGGAATAAATTCCAATAATTTTTTTACTAAAGCCCCCGTGCCTCTTTTTTCTTTCAAGTTAGAAGAGATTCCCATAAATGCTGTTTAATTATTCATTTTGGAAATTTTATATGGATTTATTTCCTAAGAAAATCATGTCATGTTACGATGAGATTCGAACCATTGGCATATGGAGTTCGTGTAATAATATTTTGAGTTCATAATTAAATATATTATACATAGTGAATTTCGCATTCAATGTAAAATCGAGAATTCGTAGGATGAGGACAACAATGATCCTGCAAAACAAAGGTAGAAAGACGCAAAGTAACTACTTATGGGTGTGGTTGATGTCGTAGACACTTCGACGCTTAAGTCAGTAGAGGTGATGAGCAGAAAGATGAAGAATAAGGAAAAGGGTTACCTCAATCTTCATGGGTTGTTGCTGTGAGGGCGAAAGGCTGATGTTTAGAGAGTGATGTGCTTGAGAAATTGAGTGTGATAGCCAAATCTTAAGTGTATGAACCCATTGGACCCTCTCTCCATTTATAGGATATAGAAGTAGCCTCTTAGTTGAATTATGATTCCTTGGAATAGTCGAATTTCAATCATACTAGGAGAGGGTAGTTGAGTTAGGATTGAAATAGGAGTGCCTGAGTTTTCGGGATTAGGTGTAACCCCAATTGTGTTCGGACTCGATTATCATGTTTGTAGGTGGATTGTCTTAATCCAAACACTTAGTTTCCTTATTAAGAATGACTTATTCGTGTATAGACTGACAAACATTGTCTATTGGGACAATGCATGATACGAGACATTAAGTAATATGGCACGTGTCTCTTAGAGACTTTTGTGTCGTGTGGAACTTTTACCTTTGTGAGTGTGTGGGCTCATGGGCCATGCATGTGAGTCCTGTGTGTAAGCTCAAGGCTGTTGATAGCCGACTGTCGATAATCATGCGATGACCAGTCTAATTCCAATAGGTGTCAGCTAGTAGATTGGAATTAGAATGAGCCTAGAAATAGGTCTAATTGGTAGGCTGATGAAAGCCTGGCTGCTGATAGCCTTGCGTTTGAGCATATATTAATTCAGTAGACCAGGTTGTCGACTAGAAGTAATTGTTGACTGGAATATCAATGTCTCTATATGTCGACTAGGACTTTAGTGTAGTCTGTAACCCATGTTGATTGGGCCTTGGAAACAACCCAAGGTGTCATTTGGACCAAATAAAGGCCATGAGATGTAATCTTGAGTAACTAGGCATGTTGGGAGCCCATATGTGTAATTTGGGCCCAAACGTCAACTGAGACACAATGTCATTTAGGTCTTTAGCCCAAATTTAGCCCGTATAGTTATCCTCTACACTATTAGTTAATGAGTCCTTGACTTGAAGAGTAATCAATGAGTGTGTCGTCTGGAGTTTCAAGTTGATTGAGTCATTATGAACTGCCAATGTCAACTAGAATCGATGAAGGTCCAAGAGAGTCTTCGGTCGACTAGACAAGATGAAGATCAAAGAGAGTCTTTGGTAGACTAGACAAGATAAAGGTCTAGGAGAGTCTTTATGACTGGAAAAGATGAAGGTCTAAGAGAGTCTTCGGTCGACTAGATAAAATAAAGGTTCAAGATAGTCTTCAATCTACTGGGCTAGATGAAGGTCCATGAGAGTCTTCAATCGGCTGGACCGGATGAAGGTCATTTTGGTTGTCTGGAATGAATAACAGTCCTTTTATATCATTTGGATCAGATTGATATTTTTCCATGTTGACTGTACCAGATGAAGGTCTATGAGAATGTTTTTTAGTCGACTGGCTCTGCTAAATGTCTTAGAGGGTATCTCCATGACGAAATGGAGAGACGCATAACATTGCATTTTTTTGGCCCAAGTGAATGTCATTCTTTGTCGTTTGGAGCAAGTGAGGGTCTTCAAATATATACAAAATTCAAGTTATCTTCAAATAACCAACTGTTTATTCCCAAAGTTGAAGTGTTCCTAAGCAATCGTGGAGTTATTTGTGACTTTTCACATTCTATTTTAGTTGGGCCTTTGCAAGATAAGTTATTTGTTGGTTGCTTGCAACTGTAGCTAAAATGATCGTATCTAGGGTTTTTGGAGGGCTCTTGGCGGCAAATGAGTGTGCCAATATAAGTGAGTATAAATGGGGGTTGGAAGCTCATTTGCTTATGTTCTCGAAACTCTCTCAAATTTGACAAGTTGGAAGAGCTCTCATACTCTTCAAAGTACTCATTAGTCTCTTTCTATTGTTCTTCAATTTATTTATACTATTCTTGAGTATTTTGGTAGTTAGATCCTTAGTTTCCTAGTAGTGTAGGGAGGAGACTTGTGTTTTTGAACTTAAGAGAGTCTTCGGTCGACTAGATAAAATAAAGGTTCAAGATAGTCTTCAATCTACTGGGCTAGATGAAGGTCCATGAGAGTCTTCAATCGGCTGGACCGGATGAAGGTCCTTTTGGTTGTCTGGAATGAATAACAGTTCTTTATATATCATTTGGATCAGATGGATATTTTTCCATGTTGACTGTACCAGATGAAGGTCTGTGAGAATGTTTTTTAGTTGACTGGCTCTGCTAAATGTCTTAGAGGGTATCTCCATGACGAAATGGAGAGACGCATAACATTACATTTTTTTTGGCCCAAGTGAATGTCATTCTTTGTCGTTTGGAGCAAGTGAGGGTCTTCAAATATATACAAAAGTCAAGTTATCTTCAAATAACCAATGGTTTATTCCCAAAGTTGAAGTGTTCCTAAGCAATCGTGGAGTTATTTGTGACTTTTCACATTCTATTTTAGTTAGGCCTTTGCAAGATAAGTTATTTGTTGGTTGCTTGTAACTGTAGCTAAAATGATCGTATCTAGGGTTTTTGGAGGGCTCTTGGCGGCAAATGAAGTGTGGCCAATATAAGTGAGTATAAATGGGGGTGGAAGCTCATTTGCTTATGTTCTCGAAACTCTCTCAAATTTGACAAGTTGGAAGAGCTCTCATACTCTTCAAAGTACTCATTAGTCTCTTTCTATTATTCTTCAATTTATTTATACTATTCTTGAGTATTTTGGTAGTTAGATCCTTAGTTTCCTAGTAGTGTAGGGAGACTTGTGTTTTTAAACTTAAGTTTGTTTGATCTTTAGAACGTAGAGACTTCAAGGATTTAGTTGTTTGTAGGATACTATCGTTTGGAATCATGTAGTGTGAGAGTAACATGGGATCTAGTGACACCCCTCTGGAGATATATGTTGTGTCTCATGTTAGGATTAATAGTTCTTCGTCATAGTCAGTTGGGATTGAAGGTGATGTTGAATAGTTGAGTGCGTCTTCAGTTGAAGTTAGGTTGTTAGCGGTGGTAGGACTACCTGAAGGGGTGCCAAAGGATGTAGAGCCTCTTAGAACCTTGACTGTTGTTGGAGAGTCGAGTGGGGCTCTCAACACGAGCGAATCTACTAATATTCTTACTAAGAATCCTAGCAGTCGAATATTAAAATAATACTGGCTGATGATCTAGTATCAACCAATACACATTTGTTCATGAAATTTGCCACTTTTAGAGAGATTACAAGAGCATCATGATGAGGATTCATGAGGGTTGAGTTCTTGTCATCCGTGAACCCAACAGTCAAGTTGGTGAAAGACTTTTCTAACTACTTTATTGACTAGGGCATTCCAGTCAATACTCTTTCATGTGTCACTTAGTGACTGAATAAGAAACACTATTGATTTATAAACCTATAGTGATGTGGTTGAATTATTTTTGATTGGTAGTGGTAAAAGACGTCCATATTCTCGCTTGCCTCTCTTGTCTCTTCGAGATAATGTGCTTTTTCCCTTTTCAATAAGCAAGTCATTGAGGTATTATTTAATCAGCAATTCTAGTGTCTCCACCTTAAGGCCATGTAATCCACAGTTAGATGCTCGTAGTCTCAGTAGAACTCGCACCATTTTATAGTATCCTTCTTAGATGCTCATTTTCTTAGATGTTCCATCCATTGAATAGTGCCTCCCATCTTTTTTAGAATGGAGACCAGATCTCCTAGTGATAGTAAAGTTGTAGTCCAAGAGTCTCGGTCGGCTGAAAGTAGGCTGGCATTGAACTATGTAGGTTGAAGGTTTGTGCTTATAATATCTGTTAATAGAGCGATGTGCCTTTTTCTGTAGTTTCTTTCAGTCTACTGAATGATGGGTTCTCACTTCATAGTTCTTCAATTATTTAGAGTTGTTTGGAGTTCTCTCCTCATTGTGAATAATGGGGCCATCATGTTTGTTTTTTGTTTATTTTGTCCTCATCTCATCGAATTTGAATTTGTGCTCGGGTCATCTCTTGGCCCATGGTGTAGCACTTAGACTTTTTCAATTTTTTATATAGCCCACTGTCTGTGAGTATGCCACTGTAGAAGGGTTTGACTACCGTCGGCTGTGGTGGTCCGGTATAGAAATCCTCTTTATATTAAAGCGTGTGATATATTGCAAGGATTCTCCCATTTTTTTTTTACTGACTGAAGTTAAATTCGTTCGTAGTTTTCTCGAACTTGCAAGAGCTTGCAAAGTGGTCTGCTAGCTCTTGGTATGATCCAATGGATTGATATGAGAGATTGATGAACCAGTTAAGGGTTGGGTCGACTAGCGTTTCTCTGACTCCTCTACATATGTCGACATTTCATTGGTTTGTCGCAAATGCCATAGATATCATCTTGTACATATAATGGACCATATGGTTATCAGGGTTTGTAGACCTATCATATAGCTTTATGTTTATGGGGATGAACTTTCGGGAGAGTTCTATTGAAGTGATAAAATCGTGGAAGGGTGCGTCTGAGATTATTCCAACCCGACTTTTCTTGATTGGTAGCCTTACATCGGGTAGGCTGTAGAGGAATGCTTCCTTGAACTCTTTCATCTCATTACGCATGTAAAAGATCACTTGTTGAGCGGGATCTTCTGGATGCATAATGTTCGGCGGTTGATGCCCTTATGAGTTTTTTTCTAGGTGCCGACCACGGTCTGTAGCATCATAAAAAGACTTAACAGATTAGTTTGGAGCATGGTGCCACTGGGTTGATTATGGAATCCTCGGTGCTGAGAAGTTGATGCAATTTGCTCCAACTGTCTTTGGATAATAGTGTTGGTACTCTGCATACAATGTTTTCTTTTTCCAACGTCCGTAATCATTCCTACAGAGTGGCCAGTTGAGCAGACATGGTGCCTGAGTTGTTTTCATTCCCAAAATCCATAGATGGTTTGTGATTTTAGTTGTAGACTGGCAAAAAGTTTTGTTTATTATGAATCACGGGACCTCAAGGTGGGCGCCAAATTATATATGGTGAATTTAGCCTTCAATCTACATTCGAGAATTCGTAGGATGGGGGCACCAATGATCTTGTAAAATAAAGACATAAAGAGCAGAGTAAATACCACCCAGTATGGTGGATCCCATAGGTACTATGATGTTCAAGTCAACATAGGTGATGAACAGAAAAGAGGAAGAACAAGGTAAAAAATTACCTCGATCTTCGTGGGTTCTTACCGTAAGGCGGAAGGCTAGTGTTTAGAGAGTGATGTGCTTTGAGAACTCGAGTGTGAGAGCTAAAGCTTGAGTGCCTCAACTCCTTATACCCTCTCTCTATTTATATGCTGTGAAAGTGGCCTCTTAGTTGAATTAGTATTCCTTGAAATATTCAAATTCCAATCATAATAGGAGAGGATAGTTGAGTTATGATTGGGTTAGGAGTGCCTATGTATTCAGGATTAGGTGTAACCCTAATTATGTTTGGACTCGATTACTTTGTTTGTAGGTGATTTATCTTAATCCAAATATTTTGTTTCCTTGTTGAGAAGGAATTAGTAGTGTGTAGACTGATAGACATTGTCTGTTAGGACATTGCATGATACAGGGTAATGTCGGAAGAGACATTGTTCAAGTAATATCGGCTGAGACATTAAGGGGGGTGTATTCAATTGAGATTTTAAAAGACTATTTATGAATAAATAAGTCCTGTAGATTTTAAAAGACATTTAAAGAATGTAATAGACATTTAAAGAATGTGATGACTTACAAGATTTTATTAGATTTCTTTTAATCAAGATTTTTTACATATTAGATTTTAAAAGACTTATTTCATAAGAATTTGAAAGATTTGAAAGGACCATTATTATTTTTTCCTTTTTTATAACCGATATTATATGGACGTAACCATAAATAAAAAAAGTTAATGAAAGTCAATTGGTTCAAAATGTCCGAATGTCATTTCTCTGACCTAGGAATATTTTATGAGTTTCTATAACAAAATATCATTTCTCTGACATATGAAGAAAAGATAACACTTCGGCATCAATGATCTTAATAATTGATAAATAATTTTTTCCTTAAATTTGAAGTAAAAAATAGCGAGAAAATGAGGAAAAAATCATTGTTGTGCTAAATTCATTTTGTACATTATTATCTATCCGAATGAAGAAGTTATGTTGACTTCAAAGAAAATCTAAGAAATTATCTTTAAATGTGATAGAATTTTCCTACTCGAAAATGAAATTTATTAAGAAAAATAGTTGGAGAAATGACATTATCGGTTGCATTTAAAAGAAAATCATATTGTTTTATTTGAAAGAAAAAAGAAGAAATTACTAATAAGCAAGTAATTTGTTAACGAAGAACTAACATGTATGTTCATCTTTTATTTTCTATCTAACATGTATGTTCATCTTTTATTTTCTATCTAACATGTATGTTCATCTTTTATTTTCTAATACTCAAAAAAATCTTATATAAAAAGTCTCATGGGTTAGGGTGGGATTTTTTATAAAGTTTGATATTTATAATTTTCACTAAAAAATCCCACAGAATCACACATATAAAAGAATCCTTCAAAATAATTATGTTTTTCAATACCATAAGACTTTCTTTTACTTGTTTAAAATTCTGATTGAATATCACTAGATTTGGATGCACTCTTTAAAAAATCCTAATAGTCTTAATGGAATACCACAAGACTTTTTAGATTATTTAAAAATCTTAATTGAATACCACAAGACTTATTTAACCCAAAAAAGTCTTTTAAAATCTCAATTGAATACACCCCCTAAGTAATATGGCATGTATCTCATGGAGACCTTTGGGTCCTGTGACCTCTTACCATTGTGGGTGTGTGGCCTCATGAGCCATGCCTGTGAGTATTATGTGTATGCTCATGACTGTTGATAGCTGAATGTCGATAGTCATGCGATAAGTAGTATAATTCCAATAGGTGTTGATTAATAGATTGGAATTAGAATGAGCATAGTAGTAGACGCAATTAGTAGGCTAACGAAAGTCTGACTGTTGATAGCTTTAGGTTTGAGCATATATTAATTCTGTAGATGAGGTGTTAATTGAATGTTATTGCCGACTGGAATATCCATGTCTCTATATGTGGACTGAGACTCTTGTGTAGTTTGAAACCCCTTGTTGATTGGGCTCTGATTATAATCCAAGGCGTCATTTGGATCATATGAAGACCATGAAACGTAATACTAAGCAAGTAGGCTTACAAGGAGCCCATATGTATAATTTGGGATCAAGCGTCAACTGAGATACAATATCTTTCAATTTTTGATTTCAAGCATGAATATAAATGGAACGGTAAAGAAACAGAAATGATTTACAGATCCAAGTGTATATATTTTATGTTTGCACTTACAATTTATGGATTTCAATATAAGCAACAGCAATTGTAATATAATCACATTTTTTTTTCAAAGGTAGTGATTACAAAACACAAATATAATTTCTTAATTATACCTCCTCTATAAATCCAACGCAGTAACTAGCCAAATAAAGAAATTACAAACACTCCGCTATGCCAATTTTAGCTAACCGTAAATTTTTTCTATGCAACTAATTATATTGTATTTGAAGGTGCGCTTCCCTTCTTACGAGGCCAATTGTCTACTTTGAAATCTCGACAGAGGTGCCCCTAGTACTCGGGAACTCCGGTCCTGAACGGTCTCATACAGTTTTATCCTCTGCGGGAAGCCTCATCCACGTGGATGTGACACTTTACTGTGGGAGGTGAGACTCGAATCATGGAATTCATTGATGTCACGGTGGGACTTAGAAACCTTGTCTGGACGAAGACTATGGTTTGAGTCCCAACTCCCACATTATAACCTGCCACGTCCACATAGATGAGGCTATCGCAAAGGATAAAACTATATAGAACCGTTTAGTCGCATAGTTCCTAGGCACCGAGGGCATCTCTGTCGAGATCCCAAAATGGATAATTGGCCTCGTTGGAAGAGATGGTATAAAGCGCACCTTTATAACCACATTATAGTGTGAAACTATAATTTGGGGCTAACTTGCCACGTCCACGTGAATGAAGCTCATCTTAGAGGATAAAACCGTGCGGGACCGTTCATGAATGTAATTCCCGAATATTGAGACACCTCTGTCGAGATTTTAAAGAGGACAATTGACCTCCTAGAATTGGGTGGCAAAAAGCACACCTTCAGTATTGTTCACTATGTCTTTTTTATGTGATGTAAATAATTGACTGGACCCACTTGGAAAATTATTTGAAGTATAAATGCATACTGATGCAATCCTTTTTATTCAAGGCAATGCACTAGTAATAACGTAAAGAATGGTTATACTTCAAATTGAGGCTATTGATGAGTAGACTTGCATGCGATGGTAATGCTCAATTATTTTTTCCCAAGAATTATTTGTTATCATAATTGTTTTTACAGTAGATTTAGTATGAGCATGCAAGAGACCTACTTATTGTTAATTTTGTATTGAAAAATGGGAAAAAAAATGGAAATCCACTTTCAAATGGATATGTTTAGATCACTCATGTCATGCTTTTTGTTTTATAAAATGGAAATCATATAATTACAATATGTTCATCATTTTTTTTTTTTTTTAGTTCAAGAGAAGTTTTGGTCATAAAAAATCTTGATCCTTCTATTTGTAATATTTTTATTTGAAGAATTTCAAGTTCAAAATCAAGGAGTTCAAGACAAATCCATAACACTATCTCTCTCACGAAAGTTTATATAAAATATGCTTTTGAAGCATTTTCTATTTTTCTTTGCAAGCAAATAAAATTAAGGCAAACTCTTTAATACTTGTTTTTAATAAGCAAATAAATGTGGGTTTTTATTTTTAGGAAATTAAAGCATATAAAGTTTACTCAATTTCACCAAACCTTCTATGAAACTAAAACAAAAGTATTTTAAAATAAATTACGTAAGTGTTTGGTCCGTCTATCTCTCCAGACCCTCGAATCTTTATTATTCATTTTAGACAGTATTGTATTAGAGTGTATTAAATGTTATATAATATCATATATTGTGTAGTATGAATTGTATTATATATTCCGTTGATGGTGTTTTTCACCCCATTGAAGGTTTGAATATCAATGAAGGGCATAATGGGCGCTGTACTTGGGTAAAAAATGGATAATAAAGGCCTCAGGGATTGGAGAGACAAACAAAATTTGACAGAAGGACCCGAACTTATGATACAAAGGATTTCTCTCAATGAGAGAGTGTGTTAGGGATAAATTGAGTTATCATGGCGACTCGACCTAATCAAGGAATGATGGATTTGTGGTTATTAGGGAATTTATTGAACCCATCCCAATGAGTCTATGTATAACAACTTGACCTGGTTGAGAAAGATAGAGGGAGATTTGATAAGTATTATTTACCTCGGTATGCTGACCCGAGAAACATAGATGAGATCACAGGCCAACCTGTATCTAGGTCAAATGACTTATGCCATAAGTAAGGAGATGTGCTTCTAGAGGTATAAGTCACATGACATATGTTGGAGTTGGTGCTTGAAGCGCCAATCCGAATGATGTATTATATATTTTATTATTTATTAATAAAATAACTATATTTTCATTTTATACCTTATTAATGGTATTGTCATTATGCATATTAGATTGATGTATAAATATACTATAGAATAACATCGACCTTAGAATAGTCATGTAGTAATATTAAACACTAGCTGGTCCGACATTGGGATAAGTATTACTATTGTAAATTATTCTTAAAGTAAATATTCATAGTCATGGTTTTGGAATATGGTTGAATTCCTATAACCTAGAAAACTAGCATATATCGTATATTGAAATTGGAGTTCCAATGGTTTAACCCGATGTACCATGAGCTTTGGAAGCTCGTATAGACGTGTGGGTATTGGTTGAACCGAATACTAACCAGGTGATTCCTAATAGTTGGAAGTACACACCACTATCAATAGGAATCTCCTCGAGTCGAGTAGCATATGTAATCATTTGACTATAGGATAACATTGATTTTGTGTGAGACCCTCCACAATTTAATTCCATGTATGTCAAAAATCTTTCATGGTCTGGCCTATAGAAATTCGTTGGGTGTGGATCGATGTATTGTTAATCAAGTGCCAATCAAGATATGATTCGTCAGCCCGTATATGTACCATAAGGGGTTTATGTATCCATATAAGTAAAGTCATAATTCTTAAAGCTTTGGCCAAAGTCGATCACCTAGGGTGGATTGCATCAGTTGTAAAGAATCGTGGACATGTCGACATGAGATGTGCATCTCGGAAACTTGACGGTGTAATCTATGTTTCCTAAGTATAATTTAGATAGCCTACGACTGATGCATTGTCAAACATATATAATGACCTCGACTTGTATAGTTCAGAAAGGTTGTTCGTGTTTTTCGCGAATTCAGAGGTGGCCAAATTACGTACATATTACAAGGCATAAATGAGGAACGTGTCTGAACATAAAGAGTCCCAATATGAAGTGTATTCGTTGAGCACTTGGGTTGCCAATTAGTTTTGATAAAAGATATTATTCGATATTATAATTATCAACTAAGATAATCAAGTGTTATTAGATATATTGATTATTTACTTTGACCTAATGGGATTAATTCAATATTTACACAAAGGCTTTATCGTAATTTCATAATTATCTCTACCATTTGAGGATATTATGGTAATTACAAGAATTTGATTATAGGTGTTTTTGGCTTGATTTAATTGGATTAAATCAAAATAGGAAACATTGAACTAATCAATTTCCCAATCCTTGTCTTGATTTAATTAGATTAAATCAAAGTAGTAGACAATAGAGATTAGTCACACCTAATTACAATATTTGGACAAATTAGATTAAGTCCACATAAAAATTGATTAGAACTTTTATTAATTAAAAATTACCTAAGTTTTGCTATAAATAACAATAATTAGAAAGGTTTTAATTAAGCTTGAGAAAGCTAAATACAAGCAATTCTTGGAGAAATTAGACTAAGTTAGAGAAGTGTTTAGAGAAGCTTTGTGAGGTCTCTATAATATTTCATCTATGAGAAATCAATATTTGATCTTGGACAGGATTCTGCTAGCATTGGAATCAAGATTGGATCTTGGAGTCAAGCTTTCAAACGTTGGAAGTTCTCCAACCATTTCAACAAAAAAGTAGTAGATTGGATCTTGCATCAAGCTTACTAGGTAAATTAAACTTATCTTGAGTTATGTTATTCATTAGTGAGTTTTTCGTTAGTGAGACATATAGATTGGATGCATGATTACATAGTTTCAAGTTGAAATAAGGCTAATAGATTATGTTAGGATGCTTTGCAAGTATAAACACAATATGCCTATTAATTAGGTCTAAGATATTCATGTTGGACATGAAAATAATTAATAAGAGTTTGGAACTTAGATTAAAGCTTTGAGTTATGACTACCATTGTAGAGTCACTTGACCACATTTGGTTGAACTAGAATTATTCATGAGACATTTCATAGTGGGATTCTAAACTGGTTTGTGTTTTGATTCAAATAAATGCATATAAGTATTTAGAACACATGTATGCTAGTTGTATAATATGTGTTGATGATGGTTATGAAGCTAAAATTGGATTTTAGGTGTATTTGAAGTATTAGGAGAAAATTGGAAGTGCTTATTAATGGTTTGAAGTAGAAAAATGCTCACTGCTTAGGGCAACATCGTGTCTCTGACCCCTCAGCATCGCAAAATCAAGCATTAGAACTAGAAGCTTCACGATACCCATCCTCATGCATCGCGATGCTAAGACGTTCAGTTCTCGGAGTTGCTCTCACACTTTGGAGCGTCACAACGCCCAATCTCCCGCGTCGCGACTCGCAGAGCTGATATTACTAAAACTTCATTTTCTCTGTTTCGGTGTTTCCGGACTCCATTTTGGTCCTTTTTTTTTACAGACTCGAAACGGAATGTAGTTTTACATAAAAATATATTAAAATATATCCATACAGGATATTCACTGGTTAGAACCACTTCCGCTACACGGGGCACCGATCAGACCCTATGGATTCCACATCTGCCCCAACGAAATGGTATCAGTAGCAAGATTTAACCACCAATACATGTTACATATTAGATATGTATTTAAATTTATTCCTCTACATTTTAATTTAATTATGCATAAGTCAGATTGGATATGTATTGTGTATTTTAAATTAAAATATTGACCTAATTTTGTTAATGACTTGATTGTCATAAATCTCCCATTGTTAGGTAATTAATTTATTTTAAGTAATAGTATTAGTAATGTTGGAGCATTATTGATGGTCCATCTTATCAATACGGAGATAAATAAGTTCTTACTGTTGGACAATTATGACCCATAGCATCACTATTTGTACAGATCATGGTGTTGTTGTACAAATTAACTATGTAGCAAAGGAAATTGCCTTTTATCATTCCGTAATTGGATTACTTAAATGTGTGAATGATGAAAGTCCCTATGATTAGTTCCGGATTGAGAATGATATGAGACAATATCAATTCATAAGGTTTAATCATTAAATATCCATAGTCGTAGTATTATCGAGACTAAACATCGATAATGCGAAATAGACTAGCATTGCACTAGTGCGTGTTGTGGGAGCATAACGACACAGTTCTCATATATTTAAGTATTGGATACAAACGTTGTTTTAATGTAAACAGTTGACTGAATTCAAACTAATTCAATAAATAGTTGATTTTATAATTGGATTATAGTGATCAATATAATTGAATTTAACAAATCAAAGTATAGCTGATTATATAGTTGGACTATAGTAATCATTATATACAAAGGTACCTCAAATCGTTGATTAAATAGTTGGACTATTAGAATCAAGATAAATTGAAAGATTGAGCATTTGAAACATAAATCTTGGATGAAAATATATTTAAATGGTTTAATCTTCAGATTGGGAATAAAACCTTAGGATAGTCTTGAGAATCGAGAAGTTATTTTATTTGATAAAATGACATCTCGAGCCTAAGTCCAGAGTTAAGCAAATAGTAGAGCATGATCTTTGGAAGATTCGTGTGATGATAACTTTAGTGCTTAATCCATTATCCTTGCCAGAAGGACTCCTTAATTTCTTTATCAGAACCAAGGATTAGATCCTTATAGTATGACATTGAAATTGAAGGATCTTCATAGATCTATACTTAGGTAATAGAAGCATTGATTGCAAATGAAAACTCTTGCAGAGTTAATGGCTATGCTCAAGGAGTCAAAGCCAAAGTTTGCAATTGTGGCAAGAAGCGCAAGACGCATCTTTCTTTCACATCCCAGAAGGTCAAGGATTGGCCAAAGGCTTTTCTGAATGTGAAGAAAAGGGCAAAGGCAAAATCATCACAGTCTTCTAGGAAGACAAATGACATATCCTAAAATGTCTACCTAAACTGTGGCAAACGAGGTCACTGAAAGCTTAACTGCCGTATGGACAATGTAGACATGAAAGAAATAAAGGCAGGGGAAGGCTCTGACATCAAGAATGTTTATCATAACATGTACACTGGTAGTTTCAAAGTTAGATCTTTTGATACTAGAAGTGGTACATAAATATATGTACTGATTTTCAGCATCTGCTAATTGGTAGGATACTGAGTTCAGATGAGAGACCGACCTACGAGTCGGAAACGGGACGAAAGTCGCTGTTTCAACCGTAGAAACCTAAGTTTAGGAACTGCATTCTGGCATGTACTTAAATTAGGAAACTGTTACAATATATCTAGTTTGAATAGAAACATTATCTCTATATTAGGGTTCAACCCGTTGCGGGTATATCTTTATATTCTAGACCACTAAAGTGTTTTATTATATAAAGATGATATTGAGATAAAACACATTAGATGTGGATAACAGTGTTTATATTTTGAATATAAACAAATCTCAAACATAAACATGACAAACAAATAGCTCAAACTGATTTGATCAGACGAGACTTATTTGTGGCATTGTTTTCTGGGATACATTAAACAAGACTCGTATATCCGCACTTTTGAAGAGTGGATACTAGGACGGATTTGATCATTCAAATGATGTCTACGAATAAAACACCTTTACTTGGTAAAATGTAAATGCCACCGATCTGTTAGCCCTCGTTCATAGTGACGTAAGTGGGCCCGTATCTAGCTTGGCTAGAGGTGGATATGAATACTTCGTAATCTTTACGGATTTGGCATCGCGTTACAGTTATGTGTTTCTTTTGAAAGATAAATCGGAAACATTTGAAGTAATTCAAAGAATTTCGATACGAAGTAGATAGACAGACCAGCTAAAGTATTAAACCGTCACGGTTAGACCGTGGTGGAAAATACTTAAGCAATAAGTTTCTCAACTAGTGAAAGGGTAAGTATTCTTTCATAGTGGACTCTTCTTGTAACACCTCAATCATGATGGTATATTCGAACAGAGAAACCGAACTTTATCGGACTTAGTAGGGTTAATCATGAGTCGCTCTAAGCTACCATTTTCCTTCAAAGGATACGCATTAAACAGTGCAATACTTATTTTGAATAAGGTTACATGAAAATCTGTAAGACATAATTCATATTAGATATAAACAGGAAAGAAACTGGGATTTCTCATTCCTGAAAGATTTGAGAATGCTGGGCATATGTTTGGATGAAACCAAACTAAAACCCAAATCAGATAAGTGCCTAATCTGTAGTTGGTTATCCTAGGGAAACCAAAGTATAGTACTTATACAACTCCCAAGAGAACAATTTAATTGTTGCTCTCCATGTGGTTTTCCTAAGAGGAATACCTATATGTAGTGGTAAGTGAAAGGAAAGTAAAACTCGATGAAAATCGGTGTAATACTGTTCCAGGCACTGATTCCTTAATGGAACACAAACAGTTCATCAAGGATGAACCTGTACCAATAATCTTCGAATACACAAGAATGCGTAGATCGGAGAGAGTCAGAAGACAACTTGGGAGGTATGGGTTTCTGATCTCACCTCATAAAGATGTAAATTTTATTGAGGAAACTGATTACGTATGAGGAAGTGATACAAGGTATCGACTACTTGTTATGGCAAAGTGCCACGCTGTCCGAAATGGATTCCATGTATACCAACCAAGTTTGGACACTGGTTACTGTACCGAAAGATATTGTGTCTGTTGGTACTGTAAAGGTCTTCTAGGAAGACATACATGGATGGCAACGTACAAATGTACAAAGCTAGGCTTATACATAAAGGGTATCATCATCAACATAGTGTTGATTATGACGAAATCTTTTAACCGTTGCCATGGCTAAATCCATTTGGATAATGCTTGCTAAAGTTGCATATTTCATTCATGAAATATGACAGTTGTATGTTAAAACTGCTTTCCTTAAACGGAAACCTTTAGGAGGATGTTTATCAACATCCTGACGGTTTTGTCGTACCTAAACAAGCAAACAAGATTTGCAAGTTAGTTCAATATGGGATTGAAGCAAGCATTATGTTCTTGGAACTGATGTTTTGATGTAATCATAATGGGATATGATTTAATTCAAAACAAATAAAATTCTTGTGTATATAAGGAGGTTAGTGGGAGCGTACTGAAAAACTTGTCCTATATAATGATGATATATCATTTCTTGGAAATGACATTCCCATAATAATTGGTGAAAGCTTGGCTTTCATAAAGATTATCCATAGAATACTTAGGAGAAACAACCTTTATTCTAGGAATAAGGATCTACTGGGATAGATCTAAAAGTTGTTGGCAATCTCTGAGTAACCGTACATTGAAAAAAATATACGCGACCTGGTATCTCATATGCTTTGAGCATATGGAGTCACAATCAGCCCAATCCAAGTGATAGTCACTGGATTGATGTTAAGAACATCCTTAAGTATCTTAGAGGAACTAAGGATGCTTTCTTATACTATTGAGAAGGAGAACTTGAAGTGACTAGGTTCACTACTGCAAGTTTCCAAACCGATAAAAATGACTATACGTCGTATTAAAGGGTACCATATAGTTTGAATAACGGAACATTGAGCTGGAAACCTTCTTAGCAAGATACTGTTACCGAATAAACAACAAAAGCGGAACTTTGCTGCAACTGTTGCAACAAAAGTAACATTTTGGATCTAAATAATTCAATTTAGATTAGATATAATTCTTTTAGCAGCTTCGCTAATCTACAGCACAGGCTAAAGAATTAACGGTCTCATCAATGATCCGATGTGTACTTCAAAAGGTTTCATCTGATTCGTCGAATCATACATCGTGGCGATGTGATGATCGAATAAATCGCATCAGATGATAACTTTTAAATCTGCTGACAAAAACTGTTTATCAACAAAAATTTAGCCACCCGTACATAGTTCAGGTGTAAGACACCTGAGTGATTGGCTATAGGCCAAGTGGGAGATTGTTGGACAATTATGACCCATAACATCAGTATTTGTACAGATCATGGTGTTGTTGTACAAATTAACTATGTAGCAAAGGAAATTGCCTTTTATCATTCCGTAATTGGATTACTTAAATATGTGAATGATGAAAGCCCCTATGATTAGTTCCAGATTGAGAATGATATGAGATAGTATCAATTCATAAAGGTTTAATCATTAAATATCCCTAGTCGTAGTATTATCGAGACTAGACATCGATAATGCGGAATAGACTAGCATTGCAGTTGTGCGCGTTGTGGGAGCATAACGACATAGTTCTCATATTTAAGTATTGGATACTTGTACAAGTGTGATAGGAGGTTGTGTTTTATCGATGATACGGAAAACAGCTTCGCTCTTGATAGACCCCGCAGAATCCCATTGGTAGTATGTCTATGTGTCTATGGGAGTCCGCTTCAGGGTAGGTGTATTTTGTCTTAACTTGAGACTTGCACCGCTAGTACTTGCGACAATCAATATACTTTGGTTTTGGTCGTCTAGGGCTTTAACAAGTTCTGTGTATGCCTCTTCTGGGTATATTGAGAATCGTAGTGTATTGGGTGTGATGTCATGATGGAAGTATCACTTTAGACATATGGAGATGATGTCACGTAGGATACGGAACTGATGCTCTTTTATGCTGCAGCTATCGGGATAATATGACAAGGTCATAGTTATCCGATTATAGAGGCTAGTTACCAGAGATCCGACATGTGTTTCGTACGGGGCAGACACGACTCCAACCCCAGGCCTAGCACGTGACATCCGATACTGGATCGATATACACAATACTACGTATACTATGCCTGATATAGATTATGATATTCGTTTAAGAATATTTCTGGAGAATTGTGTAGGCACGGTGCTTTGCTAGAAGCCAACCATGTCTTGTAAATCGGTAAGAACGTGGTATTAGGTATGCACGTATTCGGAAATTCCAATAACCGGATTTACTGCCAACATATCCAGGGATCTCATGGGTGGCTTCCTGAAGATTCACCGATGACGTATGACTCGCACTTTCTTAATCCGGGATTAATTGGATGAGCGAGAAAATTAATCTGGGATTAATTACGAAGATATTTTTTCGAGGATAAAATGTTATTTAAAGAGAGAGAACGATTAATTTAGAATTAATCGATAAATTAATATATTCGATATATCAAACGAAATTAGATTTCGATGCGGAATTAAAATTAGATTTTAATTCGGGCGAACGAGTTAATTTAGAATTAATTCGTTAGCGATGTGAATAGTAATTTTGCTTGGCACAATTATTTAATTAAATTTGATTTAATTACGTCGCGACAGAAAATTTGTTAATTCGGAATAACAAATCCAAGCCCGGGAGTGTTTGCGGGCGCACTCGCATTTCGAATTCAAGTGCAGCCCACAAGTCACATCAAGCATCAAATCATTAGTCACTTTGATTGATGTGATGTCTAGTCACTTTGGGTGATTGACAACATGTCACTATTGATGTGAATAGTGATGGTTGTTGTTGGAAGAGTGTTTGACACTCTAAGTTAAAGTAAGACTTTTGAAAGACATTTACTCATTTTTAATATTTGGTATATGTTTTTGGTTTTTGGAAATCCATTTTTACCACACACAAAAACTTCTTCTCTCCCTCTCCCTAGGATTCGGCCAAGGGCCTTATTTTATTCTCCTTCTCCATTTGGCTTTTGAAGCCATTTTCTTCTTGTTTCTTTGCTTGGCCGAGAACCATAACAAGTATACTATGCCTGATATAGATTATGATATTTTTTAAGAGTATTTCTGGAGAATTGGGTAGGCACGGTGCTTTGCTAGAAGCCAACCATGTCTTATAAATCAGTAAGAACGTGGTACTAGGTATGCACGTAATCGGAAATTCCAATAACGGATTTACTGCCAACATATCCACGGATCTCATGGGTCGCTTCCTGAAGATTCACCGATGACGTATGACTCACACTTTATTAATCCGGGATTAATTGGATGAGAGAGAAAATTAATCTGGGATTAATACGAAGATATTTTATCGAGGATAAAATATTATTTAAAGAGAGAGAACAATTAATTTAGAATTAATCGATAAATTAATATATTCCATATATTAAACAAAATTGGATTTCGACGCGGAATTAAAATTAGATTTTAATTCGGGCGAACGAGTTAATTTAGAATTAATTCGTTAGCGACATGAATAGTAATTTTGCTTGACATAATTATTTAATTAAATTTGATTTAATTACGTCGCGACAGAAAATTCGTTAATTCGGAATTAACAAATCCGAGCCCGGGAGTGTTTGCGGGCGCACTCGCATTTTGAATTCAAGTGCAGCCCACAAGTCACATCAAGCAACAAATCATTAGTCACTTTGATTGATGTGATGTCTAGTCACTTTGGGTGATTGACAACATGTCACTATTGATGTGAATAGTGATGGTTGTTGTTGGAAGAGTGTTTGACACTCTAAGTTAAAGTAAGACTTTTGAAAGACATTTACTCATATTTAATATTTGTTATATGTTTTTGGTTTTTGGAAATCCATTTTTACAACACACAAAAACTTCTTCTCTCCCTCTCCCTAGGATTCGGCCAAGGGCCTTATTTTATTCTCCTTCTCCATTTGGCTTTTGAAGCCATTTTCTTCTTGTTTCTTTGCTTGGCGGAGAACCATAACAAGTAATATGATGATTTTGTTGTAAAATCAAGAGTGCTAGCACACATTAGAGGCATACAAGGTAATAGGGAAACTCACGTGTGAGCATGGAATCCATTGATAAAGCTTGGAGCTTGAAGATGAACATGGAGGACAAAGAATCAAGTGGCCGTGAGCTTCATCTATGGAGCACAAATTTTTGTTCTTCGACGCATCCAATCCGATCAATGTAAGTATGTTTCCGTCATATTTCTTTGAGTATTCATATATGATTTTCATTGCTTAATTGATCCCGGGACTATAGTAGAAACCCAACACTTACTACTTATATCCAAGATCGTCATTAGTGCGATGGTGTATATACGAGGCTCATTAGTGCATATTGACAAGTATACACCTACAACACGTCTTAATCCGAGATCGTCATTAGTGTGAGGATAAGAAACGGTCCAGGACAAAACTAGGAGTACATGAAGTGATTGATCTTTGAGGTCTACCTAATGAGTTTATAAAGACCAAGATCGTCATTAGTATGAGGCTAGAGTAAACATCATGGGATCCATTTCTCGCCATGAAATTTTGATAGTCAAATTTCTATTTTTCCGTTAAGGGAGATTACGAAATTACTTAAAGTAGTGGGGGATCACTAATAGATTTAAAATTCCACAATCAATTACTGTTATTATTTTGAAATGAAAAATATTCTTCCACTGTTAAAATATTATCTTGTAGATGGCTGCCGCAAATCCATTGATAATCTTTTTGGATTCTAATAAATTAAAAGGAGCCGAGAATTACTTTGAGTGGGAAATGAACATTCACATTGTCTTGGAGTTTGAAAAATTGACATATGTAACTATCAATCCATTGCCTGTTGAAATTGATCATGACTCCACTCCTGAAGAGCGAGAAATTTTTGCAAATGGAAGAATGATAACCTAAATGTGAAATCCTATATTTTAGGATCGATGATTCCAGATTCGATGAGACAGTACATAGCGGTACCAAATGCTTGGATCATTATGCGAACACTCAAGGAGTTTTTTGAAGCAAATCAAGAAAGCGAACTATATCGGAGGTATAAGGAATTGTGCCGTGCTGAACTCAAGGATGAAGGAGCTGTCAGTATTCGTATTTTGAACATGATCGAACATATCTGATACATGGAATGACATGGCATTGTGATTAATAAACGGCTGGACCATAATTTGATTCTGTCTTCTTTGCATGGATCTTATGCTGGCTTTGTATTAAACTTCTATATGCACTCAATGCAAGCCAACTATAAAGAATTTCATAACATGTTATGCATGGCGGAGCATGATATGAGGAAAGACAACCCCACTTTGTTCCTTTATGATTGAGCTGGATCTTCAAAGACTTAAGGAAGTCAAAGAAAATCAAAAATGAGGAAGAGGAAGATATCAAAGAAGAAATCCAAGAAGCACAAAGGTGCAAAACCGCAAGTAGCTCGTGATCAATGTCTACAATGTAAGAAGTCTAGACACTGAAAGAAGGACTTTTCGAAGCTAAAAAGAAAAGCAGGACCATCATGTACGCTTTGTATTTTTCCTATTATTGCATCTCAATAGCCTTAGATACAAATAGTGGATGAATATTAGACAATGGCAATCCTACTCGTATTTGCAACTCCCTACAGGTCATGAGTTAAAAGAATTTTGAATAAATGAGAGATCGAGCTTAGAGTTAGCAATAGCGAGACATTGGATGTCAAGGGTATATGAACAGTTATTCTAGATCTCCCCAATGGATGTAAACTAAATTTACATAACTGTTATTATATACCCTCAATTATCAGATAAAGAATATCACTGCCAATATTAGATAAATATGGATATAAAATAAACATCATGGATGGAACTTTATATTTATATGATAAAGACAGTTTATAGAAATGTGAATGTTCTTTATCTAATGGTCACTATGTTTTGGAAATATATAGATATGTCTTTAATGTAGAGGAAAATATAAGTACGAAATCTGAATTAAATAATACTGAATTATGACATATGTGATTGGGCCATATATGTGTTAGACGTCTATCCAAATTGGTAAAGGATGGTTTGAATGAAAATCTTACCTTAGATCCATATCTGATTTGTGAGTCATGTATCCAAGGAAAGATGAAAAAGGCCCAATTTCTTGGTGTTGGACACCATGCTGGAAATTATTGGAGCTAATACGCAGTGATGTGTGTGGTCAATTAAATCATGCCCCTCATGATGGTTCAACATACTTCATGACTTTCACGGATGATAAGTCTAAATATGGTTATATCTATTTGATGAGACATTAATTAGAAACATTTGACAAGTTCGAAAATATTCTGAAACAAAGTAAAAAAAAAAACCAGTAAATTCATTAAGTGCTTTCGATTAGATAGATGCGGTGAATACATGAGTGAAGAATTCAAAAATTATTTAAGGGAGAATGGAATTCTTGTCCAATATAGCCCACCAGGAACACCTCAACACAATGGTGTTCATGAGCGTAGAAATCATACTTTATTGGATTTGGTGCGATCAATGATGAGCTATACAAATATTCCTTATTACCTTTGTGGTTACGCTTCACTTCATGCTGCCCATATACTTAATAGGGTTCCATTGAAAGCTGTTTTTACGACTCCCTTACCAGATATGGTTCGGTAGAAATCCAAGTTTTAGGTATTTAAAGATTTGAGGTTGTCTTACATATGTTAAAGTTGCACAGCAGGATAAACTAGCACCCATATGGTATAAATATAGGTTCATTGGATATCCTGATGATTCCATGGGATATCAATTCTACTATTCTGAGAAACGAAATGTATTTATTGTTCGTTTTGTCACTTTCTTAAAAGGAATTTTTGAGAGAAAGTGGAAATTGTAGAAAGATTGAACTTGATGAGTTTGATTCCAACAGTAAGGAACCTGAGATTGAACCAGAGATCCAACTAGGTGAAGGATCTATAACACAGGTTCTATAAAATTCGAATAGAATATCAAAGCCTTATGAGAGATCATTTTTAACATCTGATGTGAGACTTGATGTTCTCCTTTGGAGGAAACAGGTCCGACTACGTATAAAGAAGCGATATTGGATATCAATTCGGAAAATGGGGAAGCCATGAAATACGAGATGGATTTCATGCATGACAATCAAGTCTGAGACTTAATTGAACTTCCCGAATGAGTTAAATCTATTGGTTGTAAATGGTTTACAAAAGAAAATGAGGCCCGATGAAAATTTGGAAACCTTTAATGCCCGACTGGTAGCGAAAAGTTACACACAACGTCCTGAGATTGACTATGAGGAAACTTTTTCACCACTAGCCAAGCTAAAATCCATTAGGATTCTTTTAGACATTACTACATATCATGATTATGAGATATGGTAGATGGATGTGAAAACCACTTTCCTAAATGGATTACTTGAAGAGGATATCTATATGGAACAACCAGGGGGTTTCGTATCAAATGAGACTTCAAACTTGATTTATAATCTTTAAAAGTCTATTTTTGGACTTAAATAGGCATACCAAAGCTGGAATCGTCATTTTGATGAGATAATTAGATTATATAGATTCATCAAGAACGGGGAAGAACCATATGTTTATAAGAAAGTTAGTGGGAGCATGATAGTTTTCCTAGTCTTGTACATAGATGACATCCTTATAATTGGGAATGATATAAAATTGATGAAAATTATGAAAGCCTACCTTTTCAAGAACTTCTCCACGAAAGATATGGGTGGAGCTTCCTATATACTAGGTATAAGGCTCTACCGGGATAGAGTTAGGAAGCTTATAGGGTTGTCGCAATAGACGTACATAGATAAGATGTTAGAAATATATGATTTTACCAACTGTAAGGCAGAAAATGTATATTTCTGATACAACATACATCTTTCGAAGAAAATTGCACCTCACAGAAAGAAAAGTTAGGATGTCTAACTTGCCATATGATTTTTGTATTGGTGGCATAATGTATTCTATGCTATGTATAAGTCCTGATATCAGTTTCGATATCAGTGTGGATAGCCGACATCAATCTGATCTAGGTAATGATCATTGGACAGTCGTGAAACATATCCTGAAATTTCTTAAGGGTACTACATATAAGTTTTTGATATATGGAAAAGATAAGCTACAAGTTAGGGTTATACAGACTCCGATTGAGACAGAATTTATAGCGACTTCAGAAATTACCAAAGAAGCTGTATGGATTATAAATTTTATCAAAGAACTTGGCGTTATGCTAGTATTATGGATTCGATCCCATTGTACTGTGATAATAGCGGAGCCATTGCGCAGGCTAAAGAGCCGAGGGCATATTCCAAGTCTAAGCACGTGAAAAGGAAATACCACGTAATTAGAGAGATTATTGAATGAAAAGACACAGTGGTCTTGAATGTTCAAGGACTAGACAACATAACAGATCCGCTTACAAAAGCCTTACCTCCTAAGTTATTTGATAAACATGTGGAGGAGGGGGACTGCGGTACCATCCAGATTGGCACTAAACAAGTGGGAATTTATTGGAGTTGGAGCTTAGAGTGCCAATTCGAATGATGTATTGTATATTTTATTATTTATTACTAAAATAACTATATTTTTATTTCATACCTTATTAATAGTATTGTCATTATGAATTTTAGATTGATGTATAAATATGCTATAGAATGACATCTATCTTAGAGTGGTCATGTAGTTATTGGAGTTGGTGCTCAGAGCGCCAATTCCGGTTGTATTTCCTTGTAAATACTATTGTAAACATTTTATTATGAATGAAATGAGCAGTTTCTATAATATAATATATCTTCTTATATGGTAAAGAAGTAATAGACCATAGAATGATTAGTAATGATGTAGTTGCAAAAGCGTCGCAACTGACATTGAGTTGTATCATGACGCTGTCATTCTTAGACTGTTCCTGGTTAAGTTTTACACTACTTGGTCAGTAAAGTAATCCTTTGAAACCGGTACATGTCGTATAATGGAATATTTGATTCTAATGGTTTCTCAATGAACCATGAGTCTTGGAGACTCGTATAGACGTGTAGGTGTTTATAGTGGATAAACACTGAATGACTCACCAAAGATTCTTAATGGATAGTACACCAACGTCAATAAGAATCTTTTCGGGTTGAGTAGCATTTGTGATTCTTTGACTTGAGATACCACTTGGGGACATGAGACATCTTCCATACTTATATGGTAGTCACGTCACCAATCTATTCTGATCAGACCTCCACTTGTTCGTTGGGTGTGGGAAAATCCTAAGGGTGTCATGTGTGTATCGAGCTAGGATCCGTCAGTTCTGTGTACAGAGCATAAGTACTCCATATATGATTAGTAATCAGATAAAAACCATGACCCCGTGGTATACTTTAGAAGTGAGTTCTTAGTGTTCTTTTAAAGATTACTAATAAAGACGTCGACGAGATTGTCCCTATAGAGATTTGATGTTTACACCTATATCTATAGGATATATCCGGATACCTGTGACGGAGAAATTATACATATGCCATGACTTCGACCTTTATGATTCAACGAGTTTGTCCGTGGTCGTCATAATTTACAGGTGGGTAAATTATGGACACGAAATTAGATTTCGTGACGGATATGCCTGAATCTAGAGTTTCATTAGTGAAATATACTCGTAGAGCACTAGGGTAATTTTTATGAATAATACTAATTATTTATAAATCGTTTAAAGGTTAAACGAAAAATACATGCGAATGGACCTAATAGTCATTTCCTAATTTTTATGTATTTGAATTTAATGATAGATTTTATTAAATACACATTAATTAAATTTCAAATTGTGATATTTGACATATATCATAAATATATATGTGTTTGGATATTTAAAGTAAATATAATACATATATTTAAAATATTTATATTTAAATAAGTATTTAATTATTTAATTATTAAATAATTAAATTAATAAAAATATAAATATCTTAAGTTTTGATATTTTAGGAGATGTCTTGAGTTGCGTTTGTTGACTTATTGAAAATTCATTAAAATTGTAATGATCAAGTTTGCAAGCTGATAAAACAAAAATTAAATGAAACAAAAATAATATCTAGATATTATTTTATATACCAAATTCGGCCAAAGCCTTTTTTGTGAAGTATATATTGTTTTGTTTCATTTTATTAGGTTAAGGGTTCATAAGTTATAAAAAAAAATACATAAGAGTTGAGAGAAAGGTTTGAAGACAAAAAGGAAAAGCTTGGAAAATTGTTGATTTTGTAAGTTTTCCTTTAAAGCTTTCAACATATAAAATATTTCTAACATGCTTAGCTTCAACGTATGTTGCTAGGATGTTGTCTTTACACTTATAGTTTGTGTTTTAATTGATTGTGAACTTGTTTGAAAGATGTATGCATGTATGGTTTATAAGTGAGCTTGAAATGATTTCAATAGCTTACTTTTGATTATTTGATAATCACATTGCCATTCTAGAGTTTCTAAGTGACTCATTAATCACCTATAATTTTTCTTGAGTAGTTTCATGATGGTGAGACTTGTTTGGTGTGGTTTAGATTAAATTAAAGTGATGGATTTAATAGATTTAGTAAGATTTGTCAATTTGAAGAAATTATAAAATTAGGGTTCTTATCTCTTTCAAATTTGGGGCTTTTCGTATATGTGATGTATTATGGTGTTATATGATGCATATTAAGTTTTGGGTTGATTGGATTTGATCTTGGCATGTTTTGAACATAAAAGGACCAAATTGCAAAAACTGAAAATTGTTAGGACTGTTCGGCAATTAGACAAAAATTGGTGATTTTTTTACAATATGATTTTGATTTGTTGGACATATTGGAAAGTATTTTAGAAATGATTTAAGTCATCCAAAATTATATTGACAATTTTAGGACTAAAATGATCAATTTGTAAAGTATTGGGGTAATTCGATAATTACTAAGAAATTTGGCTTCTTGTGTAATTTTTTAGAATTTGATAACTGGCTAATTAAATAAATAAGTTTATTTAATTGATCCAAGAAAAAAATTTAAAATCAAAAAATTTTGATTTTCCTCGTTCCGCTGCGATACCGGATTTTCTCCATAAATCCCACAGTAGTAATACTGGAGACTAGTTGGTCCTATATTGAGATAAGTATTACTATTGTAAACTATTATTGAAGTAGATATTTCTAATCGTTGGTTTTGGAATATAATCAAATTCCTATAACCTAGAAAATTGACACATGTCATATATTGAAATTGGAGTTCCAATGGTTTAACCCATTGTACGATGAGCCTTGGAAGCTCGTAAGATGTGTGGGTATTAGTTGGACAGAATATTGAATGACTCACAAATGATTCCTATAGTTGGAAGTACATACCACTGTCAATAGGAATCTCCTCGAGTCGAGTAGCATTTGTAATCCTTTGACTATAGGATAACATTTATTTTGTGTGAGATCCTTCATATTTGATGTCATGTATGTCAGAAACCTTTCATGGTCTAAACTCTAAATGTTCATTGGGTGTGGACCGATACATTTGTTAATCAAGTGTAAATTAAGATAGAATCCGTCAGCCCGTATGTATACTATAAGGGGTTTAGGCATCCTTATGAGTAAAGTCACGATTCTTAAAGTTTTGGCCAATTTCGATCATCTATGGTGGATCACATCAATTGTAAGGAATCATGGACATGTCAACATTAGAGGTGCACCTCAAAAACTTAATGGTGTATTCTATATTTTCAAAGCATAACTCAGATAGCCTATGGTGGAGGGATTGTCAAACATATGTAATGACCTCGACTTGTATAGTTCAGAATGGTCATTCATGTTCTTCATGAATTCGGAGGTGGCTGAATTACGTACATATTAGCTACGCTTATATGACGAACTTGTCTAAATCTAGAGAGTCCCAATATTATGTGTACTCGTTGAGCACTTGGGTAGCCGATTTATTTTGATAAAAGATAATATTCGATATTATAATTATCAACTAAGATAATCAATTGTTATTGGATAACATTGATTATTTATTTTGACTTAATTGGATTAATTATATTAATTCAATATTTACATAAGGGTTTTATCGTAATTTCATAATTATCTCTACCATTTGAGGATATTATAATAATTACAAATATGTAATTATTTGTGTTTTTGGCTTGATTTATTTAGATTAAATCAAAGTGAAAACAATGAGCTAATCCATTTCCTAATCCTTATCTTGATTTAATTGGATTAAATCAAAGTGGTAGACAATGAACATTAGTCACACTTAATTATACATATTTGGACAAATTAGATTAAGTTCACATAAAAATTGATTAAACTTTATTTATTTAAAAATTGCCTAAGTTTTGCTATAAATAGCAAGCTTTAGGAAGGTTTTAATTAAGTTTGAGAAATCTAAATACAAGCAATTCTTGGAGAAATTAGCCTAAGTTATAGAAGTGTTTAGAGAAGTTTTGTGAGGTCTCTACAACATTTCATCTAGGAGAAATCAAGATTGGATCTTGTAGAGGAGCTTGCTAGCATTAGAATCAAGATTGGATATTGGAGTCAAGTTTACAAACCTTGGAAGTTTTCCAACCATTTCAACAAAAGAGAAGTAGATTGGATCATGCATCAAGCTTATTAGGTAAGTTTAAACTTCTCTTAAGTTATGTTATTCATTAATTAGTTTTTCATTAGTGAGACATATAGTGATGAATTATGTATTAGATATATGATTATATCCCTTGAAGTTGAAATAAGGCTAATAGATTGTGTTAGGATGTTTTGGAAGTATAAACACAATATGCTTGTTAATTAGGTCAAAGATGTTCATGTTGGACATGAAACAATTAATAGGAGTTTGGAACTCTAGATTAAATAGGAAAGTAAATTGAAAAGTTGGAAAGGAAAATAGGAAAGCATACACAAGCAGGGCCCAATAGAATGAGAGAAGAGATTGCCAGTAGGAAGAGGATAGCCGGTGTGAAAGGGGCTCGAGAAATTGGGAAAAAGAATGCTTATATGGTGAGGTAAGTAGTTGTGGCTATTGCCGCACCTATGAAAGAGCCTTGGGAGGAAGATGATGATAGGTGAACCATAGAATTATTTAAGTAACAACCATTATTTTGGGGAGTCTATTTTATAGCGGTATCCGAAGTGCGGGTGTAAAGCTCTCAGTGCTAGGAGATACCATGCTTAAAGAAGTGAGTTTGAGGAAGCCTTCAATCAAGTCCAGGAGAATACCGAGAGCCACTTAAGGGACTGGTTTCCGATGGAGATGAGGAAGTGAGAGAAGAGTACTAGATGAGGTGCTCGGGCAACCAAGATATGGAGACATCATCCCCTTTCATCAAGGAGGTGTTGGAGGTGGTGTTTTTAAGGAAGTTATCCATATGCATGATGGATATCTACAATGGTAACACAAACCCCAAGTCTCATGTTGAAAAGTTTGTATTGCTAATGAAGATTCAGAGCATGGTCAGAGAGGCGGTTTGTAAGGTATTCCCACTAACTTTAGGGGGACTGATCAGCTTGTGGTTCAGAAATTTGACTCCAGTGAGTATTAATAGCTTTTCACAACTAAGGAATTCCTCCGTACGCCATTTTAAAGGGGTATGGGCATCTAGGAAGAAGGTCAGGTCATTGAGGATGATGAAGCAGTGTGATGACGAGCTGCTGAAAATTTTCATTGATAGATACCACAACTTGATATTAGAGGTCGGGGGTACGAGTACCCGAAGGCATTAGAGGCCTTTAAAGGAGCCTTAAGGGTTGGGATATTTTGGTCCCCACTTTAGGTTCCAGGAAATACCAAACTATGCCATAGCTCTGGAGCAAGTGAGAAGGTTTATATTGTTAGAGGAAAATGTGAAGATAGCCCGATGAGGTCTTGATTGGGTGAAGACGAAGCTAAGCCAAGAAAGGTATCGGGATACTAGTAGTGGATAGAGAGGACCATACCCGAGGCAACATAAAAATAGGCCAATAACACATGGTAACCCAGAACCCAAGAGAAGGCCTTCGATCAAGGTCACACATGTTACAGGAGGCACGACGTACATTGCCCTCAATAGGCCTTTGACACATATAACTTGAGAGATATAGGACAAAGGTCTCTTGATAGAGCCAGACCCTAGAAGATTCTCAGTGGAGAAAAATGACTTTATGGCCTAATGTGCATATCATAATACTAAAGGACAAGGCAGCGAGAACTGCATAGATTTGCAGGACCAGATAGAGGACTTGGTGAGGAATGACTACCTCAAAAAGTATATTGATCATGAGACCATGAGGGTCAAACAATGAAGGGAGCAAAGGCCCATGTTCACTCTAGCCGAAGGAAGAATGTTGGCCAGAGATTCAAACCAGGCATGGATGTAACGACCGGTAGTTCTTACTACTGCCTACAGTAATATTGCTACGTACGATATGAAGACATTTAAATAAATTATGATGGGACTCAAGTATATCTATAAAATGAATTTGGAGACGATTGGTAGGCTTTTCGAAGTCCCGGGACGGGACTGTACCGTATTTATTTTAAACCACCCGTAGTGTTTTGGGCATAACATTTTCATAAGATCTCCGATTTTTATGAATTTTATATCATTGAAAATCTTAGACCGAGACCTACAACTCATGCGTTATACAGTTTTCCAAAATCGGACCAGAACCGGGTCAAAAACACGAGTCAAAATCTGGGTGAATAGTAATTTCGGACTCAAATGATAAAAACACCAAAATTCTTCTTTTCTCTAGACACTTCTACATCTTTCTTGTATCAATTGAGTCCTACTATAAAAAAGGGGGCCACTATTCATGAACACAAAAGAAATGAGAAGAAAAATAGAGAGAAAGAAAGGAATACCGTGAATAAGGAAGAGAGGGAAGAAGAGGAAGAAGAAGAAAAAGAAGAAGAATAAAGGAAAAAGAAGGAAGGAAAGAAGAAAAGGAAAGAATAGAAAAGCTTGGCATGCATGAAAGACTTGAAGATTAAAGTAAAATCAAGAAAATGGAGGTAAGAATCCATGACCCAAATCTTGATTAAAGGAAATCAAGAAAATTGAGGTAAGAATCCATGACCAAAATCTTGAGTTTTTGATTTTTGATGGAATAAAAGATTTGATGATGATAATATCATTTTTTGAGTTCAAATTGATGAGATTATGAGTTTAAGAGTTGATGATTTGGCAATTAGACATTTGGTTTAAGATATTGAGTTTTGGGTTTTTATATACATTATGAATTAATGTATAGATTGAAGTTGATTCTTGATTAATGGAAGGATAAAGTATGTTGAAATGAAGTATTGATGATGTATGAGTTATTGGTTTGTAGTTCGGAGACTTTGAATTAGATTTGAAATTGAATAGTTGGGTCTTGGAATGGTTGAAGAAGCAAAACAGAATCTGGAAATCGCAGGCGTGTCGCGACGCAGGGAGAGTTCGCATCGTGACTCGAGACGAAGCAGTAAACCAAATTCTGGGAGCCACGCGTCGCGACGCGCGACCCTTCCTCCGTCGCGATGGGAGGCCATAATGATGCCCAATTAATTTTAGTCTCCAGTTTCATCATAACGCCTTAGAAACCACTTTTAGGGACTCATATCAATTTTCTTCATATCCCACATCAAATTATGGCCATTACAAGTCTTAAGTATATAATTTTCGAGTAAATCTCTAAAGTATCGAAGTTATTGAATATGTTGCTTCTAATCAAGTTCCTAACATAGGTTATCCACAGGAAACAAAATTCCTTGCGATCAAGGATCCAGTGTCAGCCAGACTTAATCAATGTGAGTGGACACTTTCCATTTTTCTACATAATTTTTATTTCGTATTTTCTTAAATCAGACTTATTTTTCAGCAAAAAGGGGTTAGCCAAGTTATTTTTATAACATTTATGATTTAGAATGATTGAGAAGTTTTATGCAAAGACAGATGTTTCAGTTTGAGATTTATGTTTTCAGTACATGTTTTATGTTCTTGTTTTTTTTTTCGGGGCATGAGGTAAAACCTCACCCCAGTATGTAACTTGAGATACAGTGAAATTGGCGGATTCAGAGACATGTGCACATGTGGAGGACTGAGGGTACGCTCTCAGATCCTCGAACAGGACTAGGGTTGACAAATCCCCGAAATCCTGGTTGGTGGCTACACTGTCAGTTGAGCTGTTGTCATGAGGGTAGAGCTCTACGTTACTAGTTGAGTTGTTGTACTGGACGTAGGGCACCACCAGTTTCAGAGATGCTAGAGTTCTACGTTGCCAGTTGAGCTGTTGTCCTGGACGTACAATGGTTTTAGTTTACCGATTTCCTTTCAGTTTTTAGTTTTCAGTTCTCCAGTATAAAGCTTTCAGATTTTCAGTATTCAAATTTCAGAAATCAGACTTTAGTAAAGAGTTATTAGAAAACGGTGTTTTAAAGATAATTTTCAATAAAAAAATGAAGTTTTCAGAAACTGAGTTTTCCTAAAAGATATTTTGAAATAAAAAGAGTTTTGTTCAGTTTTCAGAGATTGTCCACTCACTTAGATCGTATGATGATCTAACCCCCTCTAGTCTTTATTGTTTTGTAGAGATTCCAGGAGGAGAAGCTCGGGAGGATGGATACTGATGCAGTCACCAGGGATGGAGTCCAACAGCATTAAGTCACAAAGCATAAGGGTCCAGTTTAAAGTAAAAGTAGTTGTATGCATATGTTAGTGTCATACTAGTCTGTATAGATAATCATTAAAAGAGTTATAAGAAAATGATATTGTGAACATTCAGTTATTTAAAGTAAAAGTATTTATAATGTCTAGTCGAGTTATGGTCTTCACTTGTGACATTGCATTTGAATAGTTTAGAATACAGTCAAGTAGTCAGAGGCTTATGGGGTTAGCACAACTATCCCTTACCGGTAGCATCTTCCAGATCGAGGATATTACAACGGATGAATTACAATCAGATCAATAGCCCCAAGATCATGACTATAGAGAGGGCCCAAAGGATTTAGAAAATAAGATTGGTGCCAATAATATTTACCGAGGAGGATGCTTAGGGTGTGATTCATCCTCATGGTGATGCATTAATAATTAATAATGAAGTCCAACATTGATAGTTCAGAGGTAGACATGATATTGGTGGACCATGAGAGTGCAATATTTATCATATCCAAAGAGAGCTTGAATGGGTTAAGAGTGGAGTTCACGATATTGATTAAAGAAGCAACTTTATTGTATGGGTTCGGGGGATCTATTATCATCCCACTTGATCGAATATAGCTGACAATGGCCATTGGAATAAGCCCCCATGTTACAGGGTAGAAGATGAAGGAAAGTGTAGAAGACTCAGTTGAGGTGGAGTTTGCCAATCCCCGACCCAAGGACCCCACTCGGTATACAGAAGTGAGAGAGGAGATTGAATCAATAGAGCTCTTTGGCTCGGAGAAATGCAACATCCTCGATCTGGAGGATTTTACCGGAAGAGGATAACAGTACCAACCCCATAAGCCTCTGACTATTTAGCCATAATAAAAACTAATATAATTTTCTGTATATGACTGTGGTTTGTATGGGACATGAGCCCAACTCACAACAAAGAAAAAAAACTCAATATTAAATTACTGCATTCAATAATAACTTATTTTACATTGACTACACATGACCACGATTTATACAAGACTCATGCTTGACCATAACAGAACTCTGACTATGCCTTTTACTCATACTGGTGGACTCAATTCCTAGTGACTGCATCAGTATCCATCCTCTCTCTCAGCCTCCGAGAATCCTGCAAAACAAAAAGACTAGGGTTGGGGGTTAAATCGCTATACGATCTAAGTGAGTGGACAAAACTGAAAAACTAATATGAAAATTTTTTAGTTTCAAAATCTAGGTTCGAAAATATTCTTTATGTGGAAAACTCTACTTTTGAAATCTTTCTTGAAAACCATACTCTTCTTTTATCTGAAAACATTTCTCTGAAAAATTCTGAAAAAAAATGTCTCTGGTGCTCTACGCCCAGGAAAACGACTCAATTGGACGTGTCCGGGAAGAACTCATCCAGATCTCTGAAATTGGTGGTAATCTATGTCCAGGAAAACGACTCAACTGGGTATCTTTGAAAGTGGTGGTGCTCTACGCCCAGGAAAACGACTCAACTGGACGTAGCCACAAACTAGAACTGGAGGTGCGGATCTATGCCACCACCCAAGCTCTGAACTAGAGTCCAGGTACACGAACCTAAGCCGTCATCCTGGCTCTACATGTGCACATGATCTCTGTATCTGTCAATTCCAACTATATCTCGAGTTACATACTGGGGTGAGTTTTCCCTCATGCCCCAAAAAAACATGAAAATCATACTTTTAATCTTAAAACTGTAAACAATGTTTTCTGAAAATCTTTTCCTTTCTCAAAACATAACTGTATATGATCAATAACTGAAAAGGAAATGTTAAAACCCCATAAAGTGTAAAATGTAAGTCTGAAGGAAAATAAAAATAAAAATTAGTTTTAAAGAAAAGTGTCCACTCACTGTGTTTGAGGCTAGCTAGAACTGGATCCTTGGTCAAAGGAGAATGCAGTTCCTATCGAGGATCTATAAAGAATGTACGGAGTCAGAATCAGGAATTATAACCTTTCTATTCCTTAGATGAATTGTAAAATAGTATTCAGACTGGGTTACGCATAGTGTTGGTTTAAGAAAATCATGAGTTTTGTCGTCGCGTTGCGACGCAAGCCTTATGCGCGTCACGTCGCGCTGATGCTAAATCCATGATCCTTTCTATTTTACTGCGTGTCACGACACAACCTGTGCATCACGACGCGTCGCCGTTTCCCGAGGGAGAAACTTCTTCTTCATGGCTGGTTTCCAAATTCCATTCCCATACAATCCCAACCAATGCCATACCAAAATCGTCACTCCAAACATCATATAACATCCAATACAACAATATTCAAATAATCAATTTATCAACACCCAACTTTAAACTATTCATATATTCCATCAAGATTTAAACCAAAAATTTATTACCCAAAATTTATTATCTTTCAATCCATGTATTCATCTCAATCATCATCACAACTCAATTACTAGCACATAAAAATTATCCAACACCCCTTATCATCTTATTCCTTAAAGATAAAATCAAGTTTATGGGTCAAATAGGTTTCTTACCTCTTTTTCCCTTACTTTATTTGGTTCATTCTTCAAGTCTCCATGCTTAACTTGCCTCATAATTTTTATTTTCTCTTTTCTTCTTCCTCTTCTTTTTCTTTCTCCACATTATTACCTTTCCCTCATTTTCTCTCTCGGCTTTCTCTTCTCTTCTTTCATTTTATTTTTTTCACTTTTGAAAAATGGTGAATAGTGGTACCTTATATAGTGGACCCAAATGATATAAGAAAGTTGTAGAAGAATGAAGCAAATTTGAGACTTTTTCATTTTGACCCCGAAATTACTATTCATTCGAAATTTTGACTTGCATGTTTGACCATCTTCTGTTCTGAATTTGGGAAAATATTCAACATAGAAGTTGTAGGTCTCAATCTAAGCTTTCCGATGATATAAAATTCATAAAAGTTAGAATTCATACGAAAAAGTTACGCCCAAAATTCCATGGGCTTTCCAAAGAGGACACTGTAGAGTCTCGTCTCGGGACTTCGAAGGATTAACTGATCATTCCCAAAATCATTCCATGAGTATATTTGAGTCTTAACATAATTTATCTTACATGGCTACGTCCCGTACGTAGCAGTACAGTTGTTACCGTAGTAACATCTACCGATCGTTACAAATTCTCCCCCTTAAATAGGATTCGTCCTCGAATCCTTTATGAACTTGGGATCTTGCCATAAACTCATGTATTCACGACCTCTCTCTATTCTATCAGCCTTAATTAACTTCATTCTTAAAAACCATCTTTTTTTCTCTTTTAGGATTCTTACTTTATGTAAGCTAGTTTACATTAATCGGGTTCACTATAACTGAGTGACTAAGTTCTCTGCTTAACTGATCATTCGTCTTAGCTTAATTCTCATATAATCTTTTGTGTCATACCTTATGCTTTTTAGATCCTTAATCGAGAGGGGACTTCTCATTCTGTTTCCATAACTTCTGCTGGTTACTTAATACTACGGATCTATCATCTCTGAAGGAACTGTGCATCCTATAATTAGGTTCCTTTACCTTGGCTCTGACTCTAGAAGGTGCGTTCATACATATACAAGGCTGCTTATTGATTCCTTACTATAACCTTTCTTGCTTTTGATTATCCGTATGTCTCAGGGAATTTGTGAAGAAGGGTCTAACTACTAGTGTACTTATATTCTCTGTTATTGTTCACTTAATGGGTTTGTATTAAGAATATTGAGTCTGGTAGTTTTGCTGGGGCTGAACTGTATGCATATTTCTACTTAACCTGCACTCTTGCTGTATACGGGGACTTTGGCGATTCAATACCGACTGTAATCCATTCTTTTCTTCATTCCCTACTTTTTACGACTACTGCAAGTCTAGTTGCATTGATCCTCACTGACTTGTTCCCCAAAGTCTAGTGCTGTCAATGGTCATTACTCAAATATACATACACACATCATACCTTAAGGTTTCACTCCATCTACTAGTTGCAACTCCATAGTAGCTTATTTCCTAAATTTTGTTCTATACACACATCTACCAAACCACCCATACCCGTGGCTTAGGCCGTCCCAAACCCGTAGTGGTTTGGTCAACTAAGTCTGGGGCTGGGTACATAATGGGCATTACTTTGTCTTTACTTATTAGGTATTCTATTATACTTTTGTTGCACTTTAACAGCTCCAATCTCTCTTCCCTTTGGATTTTTATCATCTTCTGTTTTATTTTACTATATCCTGAAAACTTCCTGGTTCATGTCTCTGTCTTCCTTTTTGAGAAATATATTTTCTCTTTACATACTCACCATTTCATCAAATCTTGGCTCATCAGAATCTCAGCTGTGACTTGTCTACTACTTCATCTTAGTGGTACTCAATCTTGTCAATTTATTTCTTAATTCTTTTACTTAGAATTATGTCTCACTTTATTTATTCTTAAATTGCATCTGAAGGTCTTACGCTATACTAAGAACTCCAGTGGTCTATGCCTTTGGTTCCTTATTCGAAGGATAACCTTTCCTTTCTTTACCCATTACTGTGCCTAATACTGTTCCTTTATATCTCGACTGTCATTTGATTACTTCTTATCTCTATACCATTCCGTCTTACAACTTTTCCGATTCTTTAATTTGAGGCTGTCTCGTGCTTTTACTCTGGCCTCACTCCAAGTCAAAATATATTCTTTTACTATACTTTAACTCGTTCATGGGAACATCTTTAAGTAACCTTGAAGATTTGTTTATACAATTTTTGTCTATCGAGGGTTAAGAGGGTGGGACCTTGTTCTGTAACCGTTCTAGTTATGGTGATCTAGTTGCACATACGGCTGAATTGAAAGCCTAAAACTCTCGGGCATATATATTTGGTAACATTTCCTACACTAGGGTACTACTGCTAAAACCGTCTGGTTGTCTCTTTCACTTTACTTTTGATTATGTATAACTATCAAAATCACTATCTCTTTTGGAAAGTTCTTCTAAGATCGTGCTCTCTAGAAACTTCCTCATACTGCCTTTGTACTGTTCCTATCTTATCTTTGTTGTTTAACCTTCCAAAGTTTTTACTTTCTTTTTTTGAGTATTCTCACTCTCTTGTTATTTCTCCTTAATAAACTTACCCTGCTGCATAAATTTCTTTTTTGTCTCGGTTCCTTGAACTTCTTACATCTTTATTCTCCTAACAATTCTCTTTCAACCTCGAATATCTAGGACATCTTTTACTAAATCTCTGATCCATGTATTAATTTTCATCTAGTCTTCATCTTAGTTCCTTAAATTCCTTATACCTTTATTTCCTTGCAAACTTCTCCATCTTCGGTTGCATTATGTATCTTCTTTTTAATCCTAGATTTCGAGTGTTATTCTTTACCTACTTCCTCATTCTCATCACCGGGGTCTCTTATAAGTTACTCGCCTTAATCTTACGAGTCGTTCTCCCCAGTTTCTTTGTATTTCTAAGCTTTTACTTGATAAAGGCATCTTAATTTAATAATGGCCTCTAGACTAGTTTAACTTATCGTGACTTCAAACTATTCTGGCTCATGCTGCTTTTCTAAGTCTTTTTGAATTTATCGATTTGGCTATCTAGCTATTTCGCAATTCACGTACCCTATCAACTGCTCTTCTTTACTGGTCCTTCTTTTTCTAAACTCTAAGTCGAGTAGAAAACATATACATTCTATAGAAACCCGTAGGCTCGCATTCTGTTTAACACTTAAACTTGACAACACTCTGGTTAGGTATTGCACGTTTTCTAGGGGTGAGGTTTTCTGGAAGGGAGGGTCGCCATTGGTTCCACAAGGACCTGGTAAACTACTCCATGTCTTAAGGTTCATTATTCTTACTAATTACTCCGAAGTCTTCACTTATCTACTGTCTCACATTTCTTTTCTTTTTCCACTATTCATACTGAATCTTCCTGTCACTTCTATTTCTTTCTTAATGTCTCTATATTATATTCCTTGGCTTTACATCACGTTACCGAGGCTAGTGGCGGTTTGCTCGTATGAATATTCCCTAAATCTCTACTCTTGCCACCAATCGCTACTATGTCACTTTGTGTTATGATCTATACTAGTACCTTCTTCACAAATATCCCAAACTTTACGGGTTTGTTCTTTTATACTTCTATGGTTTTCTCTACTAGCTGGCGGCTGATCCTTAGGTTCTACCATATTAGTCTATCCTGCAATTTGTCTTGTTCTCTAGACTATACTATGTTCTCTTCCTAATAACCTCATAACTTCCTTAATCTCTTTCTGGGGCTTTTTGATCCTTCGTGAAGTTTCATCAAATTTCTTATGGTCGTCTATGCCAATGCTGGTAAGGACTAGGGTAAACATCTTTATGTCTTGACTAGCTTCGGTATCCTTGTTCTGATGCTTTGTGTCCTGGTAGAGTCTATTCCTCATGTAGGGTAGGTATGAGGTAGGCTCTATCAGGATTACTCTCGTATCTGGTGTCGAAGGCTAGATAGTTCGAGGTCTTGTCTTTATCAGATTGCTGGGGGTAAAATAACTAACCGTTTCTACTTATTATTTGGGGAACTAGGTTGGAGTTTGGGTATCTGGAATTGTCTAAATCCTTTTTGGCATCTAGGCTCATTGGTGCTCTCAAGACTAATCTGGGTTTCTTATTTCTGTTATCACTCTGGCTATTCTTCGTGACTCGGGGAATTCTTCAGAAGTAGAATGATATCTTACTCGAGAGAAAAAACATTTTCTTTTATTTCTCAGCTTTTATTCTGGTCTAGTCTTACTATACTCATCTTTATTACTAGTTTTGGTATTATCCTTTATTATATATCCCCACGTCTCTGTTTCTTATTACTGTAGATTTCAGCATTTCTTATTTGTTTCTATTTCTCTAACTCTATTTACTTCCAATTACTTAAATATCTACCTTTTGTATTTTACTATGCTTCCTAACTTGTCTTTCTCTTCCTATTTTCCTGGATGGGTACTCATGGGTCTTTACTATCTATAGAAAGTACTTGAAGACTACTGGTTCGACTTGAAGGAGTGTTTTGAGGAGGGAAGAGACCTTTCTTCTAAACACTCTATTACTTGTTTGGGCTTTTCTATTCTCTTTCTATTATCCAGAGCATATATTTTTAAGATTTCACTAACTTATTCAATCTATTTATTATTCTTTATCTCTGACTTCTTATATTCTAATGCATCTTCCTTTACTTTCTTATAGCTTTCCTTCCTTACTTTCTCAATAGCTTTTCTTGAAATCCTATTACCTGGTTCCTTAGCTCATTTGCTATTCGTGTATTAGTTTGGTATAACTTCAAGAAAATTTCTTATCTAGTATCTAGAGTGAAATTATTCTTACGGGGGCTACTATCTGAATGATCTAAGAAGGCTTACTAACCCGTCTATGGAGCTTTGAGGACGTACTTAAAGATCTGATACTAGAGAGGTAGTGTCTTATATACGGGTATCTCGGACATACTGCGTATACAAGACCCTAGCACTCTGCCCACTGCAGTCACTGACTCCCTAGACCATACTCTGATATCATCTTTGTAACATCACCGATCTGGAAGATGTTACCGGCAGAGGATAACAGTATCAACCCCATAAGCCTCTGAATATTTAAGAGAATAGTAGTACCAACCCCATAAGCCTCTGACTATTTAACTATAATAAAAACTAATATACTTTTCTGTATATGACTGCGATTTGTATGAAACCTGAGCCCAACCTCACAACAAAGAAAACAAACTCAATATTTAATTACTGTATTCAGTAATAACATGTTTTACTTTGACTACACACGAACACGACTTAGAAAAGACTCATGCTTGACCATAACAGAACTCTAACTATGCTTTTAACTCATACTGGTGGACTCCATTCCTAGTGACTACATCAGTATCCGTCCTCCCGAGCTCGTCCTCCTAGAATCCTGCAAAACACAAAGACTGGGGTTGGGGGGGGGGTTATATCGTTATACGATCTAAGTGAGTGGACAAAACTGAAAAACTAATATGAAAATTTTTTAGTTTCAAAATCTAGGTTCCAAAACATCTTTTATGTGAAAAACTCTGCTTTTGAAAACTTTCTTGAAAACCATACTTTTTTTTTTCTGAAAACATTTCTGTAAAAACTTCTGAAAAAATGTCTGTAGTGCTTTACGCCCAGGAAAACGACTCAACTGGACATGTCCGGGAATAACTCAACCGGGTCTCTGAAACGAGTGGTACTCTATGCCGAGGAAAATGACTCAACTGGGCATCTCTAAAACTGATGGTGCTCTACGCCCAAGAAAACGACTCAACTGGGCATAGCCACAAACTAGAACTGGAGGTGTGGATCTATGCTACCACCCAAGCTCTAAACTAGAGTCCAGGTACACGAACCTATGCCGTCATCCTGGCTCTACATGTGCACATGTCCTCTGTATCCGTCAATTCCAACTGTATCTCGAGTTACATACTGGGGTGAGTTTTCCCTCATGCATTGAAAAACATGAAAATCATACTTTTAATCTTAAAACTGTAAATAATATTTTCTGAAATTCTTTTACTTCCTCAAAAAATAACTATATATGATCAATAACTGAAAAGTAAATCTCTAACGCCCTAAAGCGTAAAATGTAAGTCTGAAGAAAAATAAAAATAAAAATTATTTTTAAAGAAAAGTGTACACTCACTATGTTTGAGCTTGGCTGGAATTGGATCCTTGATCGAAGGAGAATGCGGTTCCTGTCAAGGATCTATAAAGAATATACAGAGCCAGAATTAGGAATTATAACATACGATTCGTGATCACATAATTTCCTTAACCTAATTGGACTACTCCAATAGAACATTTCCATTCCTTAGATGAATTGTAAACAGTATTCATACTGGCTTAAACATCGCGTTGTGGTTAAAAAAATCATGAGTTTTGTCGTCGCGTCGCGACTCGCTGACGCTAAATCCTTGATCCTTTCTATTTTGCTGTGCGTCGCGACGCGTCGCCGTTTCCCAGGGGCAGAAACTGCTTCTTCACGGCTGGTTTCCAAATTCCATTCCCATACAATCCCAACCAATGCCATACCAAAATCACCACTCCAAACATCATATAAAATCCAATACAACATCATTCAAATAATTAATTTATTAACACCCAACTTTAAACTCTTCATATATTCCATCAAGATTTGAATCCAAAATTTATTATCTTTCAATCCATGTTTTCAATCACTCAACAATTATCTCAATCATCATCACAACTCAATTACTAGCACATAAAAATTATCCAACACCCCTTATCATCATATTCCTTAAAGATCAAAATCAAGTTTCTGGGTCAAATAGGTTTCTTACCTCTTTTTCCCTTGCTTGATTTGATTCATTCTTCAAGTAGCCATGCTTAACTTTCCTCATAATTTTTCTTTTCTCTTATTATTCTCTCGTTTCTTCTTTCTATTCTTTTTCTTTCTCCTCATTCTTCCATTTCCTTCATTTTCTCTCTCGGCTTTCTCTTCTCTTCTTTCATTTTATTTTTTTTCACTTTTGGAAAATGGTGAATAATGGTCCCTTATACAGTGGACCGAAATAATATAAGAAAGTTGTAGAAGAATGAAGAAAATTTGAGACTTTTTCATTTTGACCCCGAAATCACTATTCATCCAAAATTTTGACTTACGTTTTTGACCATCTTCTGTTATGAATTTAGGAAAATGTTCAACATGAAAGTTGTAGGTCTCGATCTCAGTTTTCCGAAGATATAAAATTCATAAAAATTAGAATTCATACAAAAAATTTACACTTAAAATACCATGGGCTTTCCAAATGGGACACTGTACAGTCTCATCATGGGACTTCGAAGGATTAACCGATCGTTCCCAAAATCATTCCATGAGTATATTTGGTTCTCAACATAATTTATCTTACATGTCTACATTTATGTAGTAGTATAATTGTATACCGTATTAAAATCTACTGGTCGTTATAAGAAGATTGTCAAGTATGGGGTCAGGTTGGAGCAAAATCTGAAAAGGAAGCTCATAAAATTTATAGGAGAATATACAGATGTCCTAGTGTGGAGAAATAGAGACATGCCTGGGATAGATCCTTTAGTCATCAGTCACTGCCGGTCAATATACCCAACCATAAGGCGGTGAGTGAAACAGAAGATGATGAGTTTCAACTATGACAGATATGAGGCCATTCACGTAGAGGTAGATAAGTTGATGTAGGTCGGGTTCATCAGAGAAGTAAAGCACTCAGAGTGGGTCTCAAATGTGGCCTTGATGAAAAGGACAATTATAGATAGAGAATGTGTGTCGACTTCTGTGATTTGAACAAAGGTTACCCAAAGGATAACTTCCCGCTTCCTAAAGTGGATCAGTTGGTGGATTCATCAGCTTTCCATAGGTTGCTAAGCTTCATAGATGTGTTCTTGGGATATAATCAGATCTGAATATTCCCCATGGATGAGGAGAAGGCGAATTTTATCACTACAAGATAATGCCTTTTGGGTTCAAGAATGCTGGAGCAAGTTATCAAAGGTTGGTGAATCGGGTATTCAAGCCCTTCATTGGCAAGACAATGCAAGCCTTTTTCGATAATATGATAACCATGTCAATACATTCGAAAGATCACCTGGAAAACCTCCGTGAAATATTTGAACTCATAAGGAAGAATGAGGTGAGACTGAACCCAGGGAAGTGCTCCTATGAAGTATCCTCAAGAAATGTTTTGAGGTGCAAGGTCAGCGTGAGGGACATCAAAGCCAATTCTCAGAGAGATCAAGGCTGTTTTAGATATGAAATCGCTAAAGATAGTGAGTGAAAGAGTGCAGAGTTTAATTGGTCAGGTAGTAGCACATAATCAATTTATTTCAAAGGAAACTGATAAATGTTTGCCGTGTCTTTTTTAGCTGATCAACAAGGTGAAGAAAAAAGTTGACTGGATGAGCAAGTGTGAGGAGGCATTCCATCAACTAAAAGGTACCTGACCCGACCTCCATTTATGGCTAAGCCAAATCCAGGTGAGATGCTAATTCCATGCTTAGTTATTTCAGAGCATGCTGTAAGTTCAGTATTAGCTTAAGAAATAAGTAAAATTTAAAGGCCAATTTTTTATTCTAGCGAGGCATTTTTTGATGTGGAAACCCGATACTTATCCTATGAGTTGATGACCTTGTTCTTAGTTACTGCAATAAGGAAGAAGTTACGACTTTACTTCTAAGCTTAGGCTATCAGGGTATGTACCGACCACCCGCTTAGATAAATATTTCATAAACCTGAGACCTCGGGTCATCTGGTTAAATGGTCAATTAGTGAATATAATATATCCTACCTACCTCGAGTGTCAATCCAGAGGTAGGCTCTAGTTGACTTTATAGCAGAATTCACGGGCAACCCAATGATGATGGTTAGGGAATATGAGATATGATAATTATTTATTGATGGGTCAGTTCGCTTGCAAAGGTGTGGGGTTGGTGTCATTCTTAGTAATAGGCATGGCGAGGAGCTAAGCTATGTTCTAAGATTGACATTTGAAGTAATTAATAATGAAGCCAAGTATAAGACAATCATTACCGGGCTAAGGCTTTATGATGCAGTTGAGGTGAGAGATATGATTGTCAAGAGTGACTCGCAACTGGTTGTCCAGCAGTTGAATGATGGGTTTCAGGCAATGGAGCCTAATATAATAGCTTACCACATGAAGGTGAAGAAATTGGCCAAAGGAATGATGAATGTGACATTTGAACAGGTTTGTCGAGAGAACAACCAGCAGGTAGATTCATTGGCTTGGCTAGCATTATCCATCAAATCTAAGATCCTTCAAGTCATTCATTTGGAGATCTTAGTTACTATGAGTGTGGGAGGTTCGAATGTGATGAAGGTCGAGGATGAAGTTAAACTGACTTAGATGGACCCGATCAAGAGATACATAGAGTCCAGAGACTTACTATGGGACAAGAATGAGGCGAGGAGGTTGAAATATTGAGGTGCGTATTTTTGCCTAATAGTTGGGGTATACCATACCTCAGGCGTTTAGGTGCCGAAGAGGCTAATTATATGATGTTGGAATATCATGAAGGAATCTGTGGAAGTCATATTGATGGGAAATCTATTGCCCATAAAGCACTCAGACATGGTTTTTTCTTACCAATGATGCATCAGGACGAACTCGAAGTAGCCCATGCATGTGATGGGTGTTAGAAGAATGCTAATGTACCCTAACAACCAGAGCATTCTAACTACCATGTCAAGTCTTTGGTCGTTTTTCCAAAGTGGTTTGGATCTTATCAGACCTATGCCTACGGGGAGATGTTAGACCAAGTATGCAATTATGTCCATCGATTACTTCACCAAATGGGTAGAGGCCGAGTCGTTTTCCAACACAACTAAAAAGAAGACCACATACTTTGTAAGAAAAATATAGCTTTTTGGCTTGGGATTCCCCGAGCCATCACAACAGATAATAAGAAGAAATTTGATAGCTCGGGGCTTTAAGAAGATTTGTGAAGACCTCCAGATTACTTTAAGGTTTACGTCACGTGCTCACCCAAAGTCTAATGGACATGTTGAGGCAGCAAAGAAGACCATCAAGAAAAACTTGAAAGGCCAGCTCAGGTCGTGCAAGGGCTTATGGGTTAAGGAACTACCAGAAGTGTTTTGGGCACATCGAAAAACTTACAAATTCTTTACAAGAGAAACCTATTTCTCATTGGCCTATGGGTGCGAGGTAGTGATCCTAACAGACATCGGGATGACGACCCATCAGGTCCAGTATTTTGAAGGAGAATAGAATGAAGACCTCCTCAGGAACCACCTTGACCTGATCGAGGAGAAAAAAAAGAGGTTGGCACTCAAAGTGGTGGCCTATCAGTAAATGATGACCTGTTTCTACAACAAGATGGTATGGGTGCAAACCTTTTATCCCGAGGACTTGGTCTTAATTAGGGTCATTCTGAATATGAAGAAACATGGGGAATGCTCATTGAGAGCAAAATGGGTAGGGCTTTACAAGATAGTAGAGATCATAAGGTTGGGTGTCTATCATCTGAAGCCGCTGGACGACACATGTCTCAAAAAGCCCTAGAACGTAGAGATGTTGAGAAAATATTTTCAACAAAGTCTCTCTCAAAATAACCCTTAAAGAGTTGTAAGAAGGGTAGAAGTTCCCAAGAACATATATAAGATTTTCTCTTTATGAATAATGACTTGTACAATTATGCGCTTGTTTATTATTTGAATGAGAAAAACTTATTGAATTTTCTTACAAAACTTATCCAATGACTTGCACCTTTAAGACTTCGAAGACCTGCATGGTGTTTGGTACCTCAGGTATCCATAACACGCTCGTTAAAAGGGTTGGCGTGGCATTTGGTACCCCAAGATAGTCATGGAATGTTTGGATCAAAGACATCTTGTGAGATATTACGGTAGCCTTGGGTTTGCATAGCATGAGATGGATAATTACCCCATGGTATTTGTCGCGCATAGAGAGAGTCTTGGAGCTGTATGCACGGGCAAGGCTCATAGGCCTATGTGACGTTTAAAGCCTCGAGATATGCCTAGAATGGGAGGTGGAATGCCCCCACAGCGCTGGCCATCCATTTTTTGATCTGAAGGAGCATATCAATGGGAAGGCTAGAAGGTCTCTATAGAGTTTACAGACTTGAGGTTTGCCTAGAATGAAGAGAAATTTCCATATGGCATTGGTCGTCCCCTAATCCATAGCTCAGTTCGCCGGTACATTTGGACAATGAGGTTCATAATTATTATTTTAGGTAACATGGGACAAGATGTTGTCTTGGTTACCTCAATATTTTTGGTTTGATGTGAAGTGTATGATATTTCACCCCATTGTAGACCTGACTAAGGTTCCGGTTCCAACTGATTCCAATTCTGGTTCCGATTCCAAAACCGAACTGGAACCTAACCAGTTTGATTAGGGTTCCTACCCTAGCCGAACCGGTTTAAATTTATATAATATATATATATATAGATTTATTTTTTCGATAAGAATTTTATTTGTAATTTTATATAATTATGTAATGTAATAAATTTAAATTCATAATTTTAAATTATATTGATTTATCAATCTCAATTTTTTATTTTTAAAAAAATGATTGGAACCGAAACCGGAATCAGAACCGAACGGTTCGGTTCCGATTTCGGTTCCACTTTAGCGTGGAATCGAAATCGAACCGGAATTAACCGGTTCGAAATTGAACCACCGACCGGGTCTTCCCCGTTACACTTGTCATTTTTTTGTGTACTTTGTTTTGGATGCCATCATTAATGTATATGGGGATGACCTGGGGTCGAAAATATTCCCTCAAGGTCTTTTGGATTTGAATGGCTCGGGACTGCATTCATTCTATCGATGCCATATTGCTTTATTGGCACAATGAGGGAGCATTCCCTTATAACCCCGTGATTTTAATGGCTCGGGGCTGCATTCGTTCGACCAAGACCATATTACTTTATTGGCACAAAGAGGGAATATTCTCTTATGGCCAAGTGATTGTAATAGCTCAGGGATGTATTCGTTCCACTGAGGTCATATAGCTTTATTGGCACAAGAATGGATCATTCCCTTATGGTCAAGTATTTATATTGGATCATGGTTGGTTTCGTTCCACCGAGGCCTTATTATGTAAGAATAACATGGGGTCGGAGTATCTGCCACATAACCTTGTTTGCTTGGCAAAAGGATGGATTATTCCATTGTAGTAAAATGTTTATATTGGCTCAGGGTTGGATTCAATCCACCGAGGCCTCATTATGGTGAAAGACATGGAGTCAGATTTTTTCCTCCATGTTCTTGCTGAGGTAAAGCTACAATAAGAAGTCTAAGATCCTCCAGGGTCAATAATTTATATGGCTCGGGTGTAGCTATGTCTTTTGATAGATCAACTTTCTTAGGAGTTCATTGGTTGAATCACCAAGAAGGCTATGGTTAGGTCAACTTTGGGGAAGCCACCTAGAGTGTGACTGTAATGGCTTCTTGAGGAAAATTGGCCTCGTTAGGTCATTATGATGATTTCAAAATGTGTAGAAAAATAAAGCTGAGGATTCCAGTATCAAATTCTCGGCTAAAGGCAATTAATACAGACTCAGTTCGGCTTGAAAGATTGGGGTGATGGTCTCAAGGCGTTAGAATGTGCTCTAAGAGGGTAGACCATGTTACAGATTGTTTGAGATTGTTACAGAATGTCCTCTAAGGGTTCTTATGAAATGGGGTAAAATTTTCTATGTGTTTAGCCTCGGGGTGATATTTTCGGGATGGGTACGCCCATTGCTATGATCAAGTACCAATTTATGAATTAGTTGAAGTGATTTATGCTGATTTAGTTACTACGTAGTCATTAAGATTGATTATAGGTCTGAAATTTCACTAAGTGTTGAAAAGAAGAAATTGCCAAAGGTAATGTCCTTACTTAGTGCTTGCTTCGATATAGAAATGAAAAATACACGAAAAGTATGAAAAATAAGATTTTATTAATTAGTTAAGGTCACAAATTGGGTTTATTGGGGCCATCCATAAGGGGAGAGAGCTAATTACACAGTAGATGGGTCAGTGGCATCTTCGGTAGGGCAAGATGGGCAACAACATTAGTATGAGCATCTTCGTCCGAGGTAGTAGCAGAGGATAAAGGGCCGAGGACATCTCTAGCAGCAAGAAGCATTAAGGATAAAAGAGTGGGGTCAAGGAAAATCTTGGTCACCTTATGGCCCGTGCCATATTCCTCATCAAAAGTCATCTTTTAATTCGCAACCTTGAGGACTTTTGGAGCCTGCTTAAGTCTAGGTCATGGTATGTATCCCTAATCAGCTCTACAAAATCCTCTAATCCCTAGACTCAGGTGTTGGCCTTGGCATCCTCAATATAATTCTCAAGGTTGTCTTGCAGGTCGTTCAGCTCAGCACGAGCCTTGGTCAACTTATCCTAAGATGTCATTAGCTCATATATGGTATTCTCTACCTTGGTCTCTTTCTTTTTGAGATTTTCCTCGCTTACAGTTGCTTTTGCCTATTGTAGCTTAAGCTCAAAGGCCTTGTTACCAAGCTTATAGCGGGTTTCATCCCTCTCATTTCTTGCATCTTGGAGGGCATAGTGAAGGGTTTCATTTGCCTCTTTTACCTCCTTAAGAAGCTCATGCTCCCTCTCAGTTAATTGGCTCTGAAGCTTCTGGGCCTGGCCACCCTTAGCCATAGTGAGGGAAAGCACATCTATGTTGGTGGCCAAAAAGAGAGAATGAGTCAGTTTTTTAGTAAATGATGATAAATAATGAAAGAAAAAGGCTATGTTTTAAAAAATTACCTTTGCCTGGAAGCGGTTCACCTTCCCAAGTGTTGGATTTGGAGCTCGGAGCGCCAAATCCGAATAATGTATTGTACATTATATTTTATTATTTAAATAACTATATTTTCATTTCAACATTTTTAATGGTAATGTCATTATGTATATTAGATTGATATATATATATATATATATATATATATATATATATATTGGAATTGGAGTTTCAATGGTTTAACTCGATGTACCATGAGCAAGGGAAGCTCGTACAGACATGTGAATATTCTTTGGAGCGAATACTGAATGACTCACAAGTGATTCCTAATAGTTTGAAGTAGATACCACCGTCAATAAGAATATCCTCGAGTCGAGTAACAAATGTGATCATTTGATTGTTGAATATCATTGATTTTGTGTGTGATCCTCCATATTTTTATGCCATATATGTTAGAGATCTTTTATGGTTTGACTGCTAGATGTTATTTGGGTGTGGACCGATGACCCAGTTAATCAAGTCCATATTAAGATAGATCTGTCGGCCCGTATGTGTAACGTAAAGGGTTTAGGCATCCATGTGAGTAAGTCACGGTTCTTAAGACTTTAGCCAAAGTTGATCACCTAAGATGGATCATATATATAAAAAATGGTGCTCTAATTAGTTGTAAAGAATCGTGGACATGTCGACATGAGATGTGCGCCACGGAAACTTGATGATTATTTGTAAAGAATCGTGGATATGTCGACATGAGATGTGCACTGCGGAAACTTTACGATGTAATCTATATTTCCTAAGCACAACTAAGATAGCCTGTGAAGGAGGTATCGTTAAACATATGTGATGACTTGGACTTATATATTCCAGAAAGGTCGTTCGTGTTCTTCGCAAAATCGGGGGTGGCCGAATTATGTATATATAAGCTAGGATTATATGACGAATGTGTTTGGAGTTAGAGAGTCTCATAATATGAAATGTACTAGTTGAACTCTTGGGTAGCCTATGAGTTTTGATAATAATAATATTTGATATTATGATTATCAACTAAAATAATAAGTGTTATTGGATAATATTATTTTACTTTGACTCAATAGGATTAATCAAAAATCACACAAGGGCTTTAGTATAAATATCTCTACCATTGGAGGATATTTTGATAATTATAAATATGTAATAATAGGTGTATTTGGCTTCATTTAATTAGATTAAATCAAAGTGGTAGATAAAGGTGATTAGTCACACCTAATTACACATATTTGAAAAAATTGGATTAAGCCCACCTAAAAGTTTATTAATTAAAAATTATATAAGTTTTCCTAATGAGGCAAACTTGAGCAAGTTTTTAATTAAGCTTGAGCTTAAGGAAATTAAGCTTGTAAAAGATAAAACAAGTAAGATTTAGATATATTAGCCTAAATAAAAGAAGTGTTTAAAGAAGATTTGGAAGTTCTCTACAACATTTCAACAATGAGAAATCGAGATTGGATTTTGGAATCAAGGTTGCTAGCATGGGGATCAAGATTGGATCTTGGAGTCAAGCTTGCTAACTTTAAAAGTTCTCTACAATATTTCAAAGAGAAGAAGAAGATTGGATCTTGGAATCAAGCTTACTAGATAAGTTTGACATTCTCTAAAGTTATATTTTCATTAGTGAGTTGTTTTCTTTAATGAAGCATATAGTGATTTATTATATATTGGATACATAATAACATAGATTGATGTTGAAATTAGGCTAATGAATTATGTATGGATATTTTGGTAGCATAAAACAATATGCTTGTGATTGGGTCAAAATGCTCATATTGGACATGGATCATTAAATTAGAGTTTAGAACTCTAGATAACAACTTGAAGCTATGGCTACCATTCTAGAATCACTTGACCATCTTGGAATGACCTAAAATTATTTATGAATCACTTCATTGTGGGATTCTAATTTGGTTTGTATTTTGGATTCAAAATTTATGCATGTGCATAGCTAGAATAAATTTATATTTTTGTAAAATTATTTGATATTTTGAAAAATATGATTTGATTCTATAATATGTGTTGATGCTGGTTTTAATGTTAAATTATATTTTGAGTGTTTGGAAGTGTTTAGGGAAGGTTATAAGCAGTTAGGTTTAAAAACCTTATTTCTTTTAGCCCTCTATTTCTATAGAGCTGAAGGAAAACAAAGCTTTTGAAAATGAAATGAATAAATAAATAAATATATGTGATCAGCACGCACTGTAGTGTGCGTGTCGTGCACGTGCGGGCTGAAACTTGTTTTGTTCTTGAGCTTTTAGACTCCGATTCAACCTCGATTTTTTCTTATACACCTGTAATGAAATATTGTATTTCATTAAATTATTTAAAAATACACTTATGTTTGATATCCATGGGTTAGACCCCTTTCCACTGTGCGGGACACTGAATCGATGATTCCTACAACCGCCTCAATAGAAAGGTATCAGAGTATGTCTTAACCACATAACATATGTTGCATGTTTGACATGTTTTTGAGTATATGCCTCTATAATTTTAATTTAATTATGCATAAGTCATATTAGATATACATTGGATGTTTTAGATTAAAATTTTTATTTTGATTGATGTTAATACCTTGATTGTCATAATTCTCCCATGATTAGATGAGTAGTTTATTTTAAATAATAGTATTAATAATTTTGGAGCATCATTGGATGGTCCGTCTTGTCAATACGAAGATGAATGGTTCTTATTACTTATGTCCAATACCATCATTATTATGAGGGTATAAGTGGTCGAAACTTAGGTCGCTCCGGTAAAACATTAGATGTAGCGTGATGATTTAACGTAGTCACCCAATACCGTCATTATTGTGAGGGTTTACTTACAAAGCTCATTAGTGCACATTGTAAGTATATATCTAGAACATGTTTTAATCCAATACCACCATTATTATGAGGATAAGAAACGATTCAGGAATAAACATAGGAGTCACATGAATGTGATTTACCTTTGAAGTCTACCTAATGAGTTTATGAATTCCAATATCGTCAGGATAAAGTAAATGTCATGGGATCCACTTCCCGCTATGAAATTTTGATAGTCAAATTTCTATTTTTCTATTGAGGAAGATTACAGAATTACGTAAAGTAGTGGGAGAGCACTAATAGATTTAAAATTCATAATCGTATTAGTGTTTTTAACATTGAAATCCATTAGTACGACTTTTGGATTCTAATAATTTGAAAGGAACCGAGAACTAATTTGAATGAGAAATGACCATCTGTCTTGTCTTGGAGTTAGAAAAGTTGAGCTATTTGACGCTCAATCCATTGCCTATTGAAATCGATGTTGATTCCACTCCCGAAGAGCGTGAGACTTTTGAAAAATGGAAGGATGATAACCTAAGGGTGAAATCCTATATTTTAGGATCGATGGTTCTAGATTTACTCTGATAGTACAAAAAAGGTACCTGATGCTTGGATCGTTATGATAACACTTAAGAAGTTGTTAGAAGAAAATCAAGAAATTGAAATTTATCGGAGATCTAAAAAATTGTTCCATGCTATGATAAAGGATGAAAGAATGGTTAGCATTCATATTTTAAACATGATAGACCAGATCCAATATTTAGAACGACAATACATAATGATCGATAAAAGACAAGGCCGAAATTTAATTCTATCTTCTTTGTCTGACACATACGCTGACTTTGTGTTAAATTTTCATATGCATTCGATGCAAGCCAGCTATGAAGAACTTCATAACATGTAACGCACGGCGGAACAAGATTTGAAGAACGATAATCCCACTTTGTACCTCCATGGTGGAGCAAGTTCTTCAAAGGCTTCAAGAAAGTCGAAGAAAATCAAATATAAAAGAAGAAAATATCAAAGAGAGACTCCAAGAAGTACAAAATGTAGAGTTCTTATTTAGGTCCCAAAATCAACAAATCAAGCAATGAATTCGCATGAATACATCAAAGGAGTAAGGCGGAAACATAACTCTCATTGATGGGTTTTGATGAAATGAAGAATACAAGCCTTCAAGCTCCCTCCACATGCTCGCCCAAGGCTTCTCCTTGCTATGGAATGCTCGGTTTTGGTGGTGGTGGTCTCCTCCAAATTCGGCCATGGGTGTCCTCCATTAAAGCTCCAAGCTTTGAGATTCCAAGCTCACAAATTCGTTTCCCTATCACCATAATATAACCCATGTGTGTGCTAGCACTCTTTCTTCTTCATTTAGTGTGATCAAACCAAAAAAAATGAGAAGAAATGGTCCAAGACCGATTGTGAGAGAAGAAGAGTTTTTGGCTCCAAACTTGGTAAAAACCGTGAATGATCTTCCACGGAGAGAGAAGGCCGAATTTTTTGGTTAAGTGAGGGGAGAGAAAAAGTTGTAAATATATGTTATTATATTCATTTTCCAAAAATAAATAAAACATATATACAACACCTTTTTTTTTTAAAAAAAAAAAAGTCAAAAAGCAATAAAGTGCTTTTCAATCACTTCACATCACATCTCTACACTTTAAGTCACATCACTTTAATAAAGTGACATGTTGTCAAGTCACATCACTCAAAGTGATAATTGATTTGACGATTGATGCGATTAGTGATTTGACGCTTGATATGACTGCGTGCCGCGCTCGGATTCAAAATACGAATGCACTCGCAATCACTCTCGGGCTCGGGTTCGCTAATTCCAAATTAACGAATTTTCCGTCGTGTCGTAATTAAATGATTACGCCTAGCGAAATCACTATTCACGTCGCTAACGAATTAATTCCAAATTAATTCGTTCGCCCGAATTAAAATCCATTTTAATTCCGCGTCGAAATCTAATTTCATATAATATATCGGATATATATTTTATCGATTAATTCCAAATTAATCGTTCTCTCTCTTTAATTAATATTTTATCCCAGATAAAATATCTCCATAATTAATCCCAGATTAATTTTCTCTCTCATCGAATTAATCCCAGATTAATTTTCTCTCTCTTCTAATTAATCCCAGATTAATTAAAGTGCGAGTCATACATCATCGGTGAATCTTTGGGAAGCGACCCATGAGATCTCCGGATATGTTGGCAGTAAATTCGGTCGTCGGACTATCCGAACACGTAAGTACCTCGTACTACGTTTATACCGATTTACAAGACAAGGTTGGCTTCTAGCAAAGCGTCATGCCTACCCAATTCTCCAGAAATATTCTTATAGGAATATATAGATCTGTATCAAGCGTAGTATACTAAGTATTGTGCATATCGGTCCAGTATCGGATAGTCACGTGCTAGGGCTGGGGCTGGATAAGTGTCTGCCCCGTCCGAAACACATATCGGATGTCTGGTAACATAGTCTCTATAATCGGATACTCATGACCTGGTCACAATATCCCTATTGGTTGCCCAACACTCAAGAGCAGTAGTACCGTATCCTGCGTGACATCATCTCCACTATGACTGAAGTGATACTTCCGTCTTGACATCACACCCAATACACTACGACTCTCTGATAAACCCAGAAGTGGTATACTCAGAACCGGTTAAAGCCCTGTACCACCAACCACCAAAGTCTACCGATTATCGCAAGTATTAGCGATGTAAGTCTCAGGTTAAGACTATACACACCTACCTTGATTTCGGCCTCCCATAGACACATAGTCATAATACCAATGGGATTCCGAGGGGTCTATCCAGAGCGAAACTGTTTCCCGTACCATCGTGAAACACGACCTCCTATCGCACTTGCATAAGTATCCAATACTTATATATATCAGAACTATGCCGTTGTGCCCTCACAACGCGCACAAGTGCAATACTAGCCTATTCCGCATTATCGATGTCTAGTCTCGATGATACTCCGGCTAGGGATATTTAATGATTAATCCTTCGGGGATTGATACTGTCTCATATCATTCTCAATCCAGGAACTAATCATAGGGACCTCTCTTCATTTATACATCTATGGTGATCTAATCACAATGATGAGAGTGCAATTTCCTTGTCACATAGTTAATTGCTACAACAACACAATGATCTGTGCAAATAGTGATGCTATGGGTCATTTTGTCCAACAATCTCCCACTTGGCACATAGCCAGTCACTCAAGTGTCCCACACCCGAACTATGTACGGTTCGCTCAAATTACTGAGAAAAGCTTTCGTAGCGGATTTGCATGATTATCATCTTGATGCGATTTATTTGATCATCACATCGCCACGATGTATGATCCGAACGAATCAGATGAATATGTAAGTATGTATCTGGGTCGTTGATGAGACCATTAATTCTTTAGCCTGTGCTGATGCCTAGCTCAGCTGCTAACAGAACTATATCTAACCTAATTAGATATGTATCCCCAATGACTTCTATTGCTGCCTCAGCTGCTGCAATTAACCCGCATTTATTGTTTATTCGGTAACAGTATATTGCTTGGAAGATTTCCAGCTCACTGCACCGTTATTCAAACTGTATAGTACCGTTTGCGACTTTTAGTCGTCTTTATCGGTTATATGAAACTTGCTACAGTGATCCCAGTCACTTCAAGTTCTCCTTCTCCATAGACTAAGACAGCATCCTTAGTTCTCTAAGTTACTAACGGATGTTCCTAACATCAATCTAGTGACTATCACTCGGATTTCCCTGTTTGTGAATCCATATGCTCAAAGCGTATGATACACCAGGTCTTGTACATTTTTCAATGTACGGTTCCACGGAGAGTATTTCGAAAGCCAAGCTTTCGCCGACATTTATTTTATGGGATATATCATTTCCAAGAAATGACGTATTATCATTATTTTATAGGACAACCACTGTCAGTGCGCTCCCACTAACCCTCTTATTTACACAAGAATCATTTTCATTTTGAATTAAATCATACACCATTATGATTGCATCAAAATGATAATTCCAAGAACTTATGCTCGCGTCAGCAAGCATCATCCAAATGGATCTACCGTGGCAATAGGTAAAAGGTTGAATCATAATTAACACAATGTCGATAACGATACCTTTCCGTTAAAAGCCTAGCTTTATACGTTGGTATGTTGCCATCCATGTACGTCTTCCTTGAAGACTTATATAGTACCAGTAGGCACAATGCCAAGTGGTACATCAACTAGTATCCAAACGGGTTGATATACATGGAATCCATTTCGGACTCATGACACTTTGTCATAATAGGGAGTCGATACCTCGTATCACTTCCTTTGTTCTCGTGTATTCGAAGATTAATGGTATAGTTTCATCTCTTGATCAACTATATTTGTTCCATTAAGATTCAATGCCTTGAACAATATTACTCCGATTTTCATCGAGTTATACCATCTTCCCACTTACCACTGCATATCTGTATTCCTCTTAGGAAAACCGCATAGTGAGCAACAATCTAATTGTTCTCTTGTGAGGTGTTAAGTACAATACTTATGGTATCCCTAGGATGACCTACAATTGGCACTTATCATATTTGGGTTTTAGTTTGGTATCATCCAAACATATGCCAAGCATACCCAAATAGTCAGGAATGAGAAACCCGGTTTCTTTCCCGTTCATATCTAATATGATGTCTGTCAAACAGATTATTATGGAACCTTATTCAAAATAAGTTCTTGCACTGTTTAAAGCTTATCCGTTGAAGGAAATGGTAGCTCAAAGTGACTCGTGATTAACCTTATTATGTCTAACAAAATTCAGTTAATCCTGTTCGGACACACCGTCAAAATGACGTGTTCCGGGAGGAGTCCTCATTGAAAGAATACTATACTCTTTCAAGTATACGGGAAACTTACTGCTTAAGTATTTTCATTACGGTCTTACCGTGATGTGTAATACTATAACCGATCTGTTTGTCTATTCCGTGTCGAAACTATAAAAGTTTTCGATTTGTGTTCTTCAAAAGAAAACACAACCATTACGCGATGTCACATCCGTATAGGTCACGTAATATTCATATCCACCTCTAGCCTAGCTAGACACGGGCCCACTTGCTTCACTATGAACTAGGCTAACAGATCGGTGGCATTTTCCACTTTTACCGAGTAAAGGTGTTTTAAGTAAAGCACTTTGCTTAATAAACTAGATTCGTAGACTTTATTTGAATGGAATCAACAGGTCCAAGTACCCACTCTTCAAAAGTGTGGATATACGAGTCTTGTTTGATTGTGTCCCAGACAACAATGCCACAATTAGTTTCTTAACTGATCAAATCAGTTTGAGCTATTTATTTGTCATGTTATGTATTTGAGATATTATTTATATTCAAAATATAAATGCTGTTATTCACATCTAATGTGTTTATCTCAATATCATCTTTATATAATAAAACACTTTAGTGTTCCAGAATATAAAGGTACACCCGCAGCGGGTTATACGCGATATAGAGATAATGTTTCTAGTCAACTAGTTACATTTTAACAGTTTCCTAATTTAAGTACACACCCGAAGGGCAGTTTCTAAACTTAGGTATCTACGGTTAAAACAGCGACTATCGTCCCGTTTTCAATTCGCAGAGTAATCTCGTCTGAAGTCAGTATCCTGTTCAAAACAGATTCTGCACAACAATACATATTTATGTATCACACTAAGTATTTAAAATCCAATTTCAATACTAGTTGTGAACATAATTATGACAAACATATTTGAAGTAAGAGCTTTGCTCGTCTTCAATTCCTTCTTTGGATTTGTCCTATTATCTTCCTAGAAGACCTAATCCTTAATTCTGATTCAGAAATTAGGGAGTCTACTATGACAAGCTTAATGGATTAAGCGCTAAAGTTATCACCACATGAATATTCCAAACATCATGTTCTACTTATTTTGCTTAACTCCGAGCTTAGGCATAATATATTATTTTATCAAATGAAATAAAAACTTATTAGTTTTATTTCCAGACCATCCTGAAATTATTCCCAATTTGAAATTAAATCATTTAAAATATTTAATCCAAGATTATATTTTAAATATCCAACTTTTCAATTTTATCTTGATTACAATAGTCCAACTATTTAATCAACGATTAGTGGTACTATTTATTATAAGATTATAATAGTCCAACTATATAATCAATATGATTTAAATTAATTAACCTCAATTACATTGATTACTATAATCCAATTATAAAATCAACTGTAAGCTGAAATTAATTAATTCAAATATATTGATTAATATAATCCAATTATATATAATCAGCTATAATACAGTCCAACTGTTTTATTAAAACAACAATTTTAAATATTAGTCCAACTAACATTAATCTAACGACGAAATAATTTGAATGAGCGCGTATGGCGAGTAATTGAACGAGTATTGCAAATTCAATTCTTGCCTCCCACTATTTTTCGTCGAGCCTCTAACCCTCTGTCGAGTACTCGGGAAACCGTGTTTCCTAGTGGGCTAGGATCCCGTTAAATATCACACAATCTTGACTTGGGCCAACAAATTGTATGATAATTAACTAGGTAGATCTCGAAGATCAATTGGATCCCATCCAATTCCTAGATCCAGTAGGCGGATATCCAAATCCTAAACATATATCTTATATATGCCAATACATCCAATGTATTACCTAACATTTTTCCTCTGAATCAACTAAGCATTGGCTTTGGCATAACAAACCTAGTGATCTCAGTCAAGCGCGACCCATTGACCATGGAAAGCTTCGTAATCAATGTCGATGGACAAGAAGTGGTCTTGACTTTGGCCAACAAACCACAACTTGGACAAGACACCGATATGGAACAAAACTCTCGTGATTCAAACACATCTTCGACGGACAAAGGGCTTGACTTTGGCCAACAACCCAATGTCAATCTCGGATCTTGAGTAAGAATCACTCAATGGAAGGAAAAACACTTGATATTCAGCGAGGGTTTTTCGCTTGTAATTGGCAACCAATTTATTATCTTTGTTAAGGTCTCATCATCATACCCCTTAAAACATGCATTCTAAACACATAATAAAGCGCATATGAAATAAAATAATAATGATATGCGGATGGATACTTTACATTGATCCTAGATCAAATCTCTCATTTTCTCTCTTTCCAAAACTAGCACATGTATTTACTTCTACCCGTTACACTACACTTCTAAAGAACCTCATTTACATTGAGGGGAATAGGTGAGAAGAGAATACAAAGAGTATATAGGTGATAAGGCTGGACACGCAGGTCCAATTTAATAAATCAAATTTATTACAATTTCCAAAATTATCCCACCCGACTAATATCCATCCGATATACATTATTCACGCATCGCAAACCATGTATTCATACAAGCATGTTATCAATCAATCTAATCCAATTAATTAATCTGATAATTAGTGATCATCCAATGTTCAAACAACGATTTGATTTTTGTTTGAGTCAAACTCGTTTTGCGAATAAGTACTCAAAGTACGAATTCTCGAATTAATTAAACTACATAATTAAATCCAATTTAATACGCATTTAATTCTAATTCACTATTTAATTCCAAATAAAATATTACACTTTTATTAACGAACCTTCTACGATTTAAATTCCAAATTCAATCGTTATGGGTCTCAAAGCCCAATTAACGTCCAACGTTTATTTAATTAAGGTCCAATGGGCTTTTAATTAATTTCTTAAGGCGTGGACTTTTGGTCAACTCGGGTCAAACCGATAACCAAAGTCTAATCCGGGAGTTACCCCATAAGCCTTTAAATTAATTTTGGCCCATTAGGCCCAATTAAATAATTAAGGTTCATTAAGTCATAATTGGACTTTATGGATGCGGTTTTGGGCCTAATTGGATCCAACCAATTTTTGCCTAAACCCAACTTTGTACAACAAAGCCCAAAAGCCCAATTACAACTTATAAGGCCCAATTTCCAAAAACAAGCCCAATTAATTAACTTATAAAATTCCAAATTTCATAATTAATTAACCTAAGTGTCATACATAATTAACCACCTAATTAATATTTCTAAAACATCAATTAGATACTTAATCATGCATTTCAACATCAAATAATGTCCAACACAATTTATCAAATCAAACCCAATTTACATGCTTTAAAGTCTCTTGGCAATTTGAGGATTTTATGTCCGATTCGAATTCAATCCAATTAATTTCACAATCGACATTCAATCATGTTCCCAAATTATTTCCAACACATCCAATGTTCAAAAATCAAAAAAATTCCAAGACATTTAGGGTTCTTTAATTTTCGGCCAACATAAGCAATTTGGGGAAAATTTTTCCAAACTCATTTTCAACAAATTGATCCAATCAATCATCAATTAAACATACTTTAAGCATTCTAAATCATCCAATTTCATCAAACATGCTCAAAATCAAGTTTACCCATTAATTTATCACTTTATGCCAACATAAAAAATTGGGGAAATTTGTTCCAAACACAATTTCTTCAAATTGATCCAATCAATCTTAAATTAAACATCATTTAAGCATTCTCATTCATCCAATTCAAAAAATATGCTCAAAATCAAGTTTACCCAAATACCCAAATTTATCACTTTATGCCAACATAAAAAATTGGGGAAATTTGTTCCAAACATAATTTCTTCAAATTAAATGATCAATCAATCATTAATTTAACAACATTTAAGCATACTTAATCAATCAATTTAATCAAATCATGCTTCAATTGATTTTACCCAATTTGTCATGCCCAAAATTTGGGGAAAAATGAATCCAATCCAATTTCATGAAATTGATCATGCACAACTTCAATTCATCAACATACAAGCATACTTTAACATCCAATTTAACCAAATCATGCTTCAATTGATTATTCCCAATTTTAACCCTAACTTTTTCATGCTTGATCAAAGCTCTGATACCATTGTAGAGTTCTTATTTAGGTCCCAAAATCAACAAATCAAGCAATGAATTCGCATGAACATCAAAGGAGTAAGGCGGAAACATAACTCACATTGATGGGTTTTGATGAAATGAAGAATACAAGCCTTCAAGCTCCCTCCACATGCTCGCCCAAGGCTTCTCCTTGCTATGGAATGCTCGGTTTTGGTGGTGGTGGTCTCCTCCAAATTCGGCCATGGGTGTCCTCCATTAAAGCTCCAAGCTTTGAGATTCCAAGCTCACAAATTCGTTTCCCTATCACCATAATATAACCCATGTGTGTGCTAGCACTCTTTCTTCTTCATTTAGTGTGATCAAACCAAAAAAATGAGAAGAAATGGTCCAAGACCGATTGTGAGAGAAGAAGAGTTTTTGGCTCCAAACTTGGTAAAAATCGTGAATGATCTTCCAAGGAGAGAGAAGGGCCGAATTTTTTGGTTAAGTGAGGGGAGAGAAAAAGTTGTAAATATATGTTATTATATTCATTTTCCAAAAATAAATAAAACATATATACAACACCTTTTTTTTTTAAAAAAAAAAAAGTCAAAAAGCAATAAAGTGCTTTTCAATCACCTCACATCACATCTCTACACTTTAAGTCACATCACTTTAATAAAGTGACATGTTGTCAAGTCACATCACTCAAAGTGACAATTGATTTGACGATTGATGCGACTAGTGATTTGAAGCTTGATATGACTTGCGTGCCGCGCTCGGATTCAAAATACGAATGCGCTCGCAATCACTCTCGGGCTCGGGTTCGCTAATTCCAAATTAACGAATTTTCCGTCGCGTCGTAATTAAATGATTACGCCTAGCGAAATCACTATTCACGTCGCTAACGAATTAATTCCAAATTAATTCGTTCGCCCGAATTAAAATCCAATTTTAATTCTGCGTCGAAATCCAATTTCATATAATATATCGGATATATTATTTATATCGATTAATTCCAAATTAATCATTCTCTCTCTTTAATTAATATTTTATCCTAGATAAAATATCTCCGTAATTAATCCAGATTAATTTTCTCTCTCATCGAATTAATCCCAGATTAATTTTCTCTCTCTTCTAATTAATCCCAGATTAATTAAAGTGCGAGTCATACATCATCGGTGAATCTTTGGGAAGCGACCCATGAGATCTCCGGATATGTTGGCAGTAAATTCGGTCGTCGGACTATCCGAACACGTAAGTACCTCTCGTACTACGTTTATACCGATTTACAAGACAAGGTTGGCTTCTAGCAAAGCGTCATGCCTACCCAATTCTCCAGAAATATTCTTATAGGAATATATAGATCTGTATCAAGCGTAGTATACTAAGTATTGTGCATATCGGTCCAGTATCGGATAGTCACGTGCTAGGGCTGGGGCTGGATAAGTGTCTGCCCCGTCCGAAACACATATCGGATGTCTGGTAACATAGTCTCTATAATCGGATATTCATGACCTGGTCACAATATCCCTATTGGTTGCCCAACACTCAAGAGCAGTAGTACCGTATCCTGCGTGACATCATCTCCACTATGACTGAAGTGATACTTCCGTCTTGACATCACACCCAATACACTACGACTCTCTGATAAACCCAGAAGTGGTATACTCAGAACCGGTTAAAGCCCTGTACCACCAAGACCAAAGTCTACCGATTATCGCAAGTATTAGCGATGTAAGTCTCAGGTTAAGACTATACACACCTACCTTGATTTCGGCCTCCCATAGACACATAGTCATAATACCAATGGGATTCCGAGGGGTCTATCCAGAGCGAAACTGTTTCCCGTACCATCGGTGAAACACGACCTCCTATCGCACTTGCATAAGTATCCAATACTTATATATATGAGAACTATGCCGTTGTGCCCTCACAACGCGCACAAGTGCAATACTAGCCTATTCCGCATTATCGATGTCTAGTCTCGATGATACTCCGGCTAGGGATATTTAATGATTAATCCTTCGGGGATTGATACTGTCTTATATCATTCTCAATCCAGGAACTAATCATATGGACCTCTCTTCATTTATACATCTATGGTGATCTAATCACAAATGATGAGAGTGTAATTTCCTTGTCACATAGTTAATTTGCTACAACAACACAATGATCTGTGCAAATAGTGACGCTATGGGTCATTTTGTCCAACACAAAACTGTAAGACCGTACGTAGCTCGTGATGCATGTCTACATTGTAAGAATTCTAGACATTGGAAGAACGATTGTCCAGAGCTAAAAGGAAAGGCAGAAACCCTCAAGTATGCTTTGTATTTTTCCTATTAATCACATCTCATTACCCTTAGATGCAAATAGTGGATGGTCCACTCATATTTGAAACTCCATGCAGGTTATGAGGGTTAAAAGAACGCTGAAAAAAGGGGAGATCTAGTTTAGAGTTAGGAAATGCGAGACATTGGATGTCAAGACTATATGAACAGTTATTCTAGATCTCTCTAATGGATGTAAATTATTTTTATATGACTGTTATTATGTACCATCTCTTATCAGATAGATAATATCATTACTGAAATAGATAAAGAATGATATAAAACAAATCTTGAAGATGGTGATTTATATTTATATGATAAAATAACTATTTGATATGTGAATGTTATGTATCTAACGGTCACTATGTTTTGGAAACATATCAAGATGTCTTTAATGTGGAGGAAAATATAAGTAAAAGATCTGAATTAAATAATACTGAATTATGACATATGACATTGGTCCACATATGTGTTAGACGCTTATCAAAATTAGTTAGGGATAGTTCGATTGAAGATCTTACCTTAGATCATTATCCAAGGGAAAATGACAAAGGACTCATTTCTTGGTGTTGGACACTGTGCTGAAGATTTACAGGAGCTAATACATAGTGATGTGTGTGGTCCAATAAATCATGTCGCTCATGATGGTTCAATATACTTTGTGACTTTCACAGATGATAATTCAAGATATTTAATGAGACATAAATCAGAAATATTTTAAAAGTTCAAAATATTTCGAAACGAAGTATAAAAATAAATCGGTAAATTCATCAAGCGTCTTCAATCAGATCGAGCTGGTGAATTCATTAGCGAAGAATTCAGAAGTTATTTAAGGGAGAATATGATTCTCGACCAATATAGCCCACCAGGAACTCCTCAATATAGTGGTGTGTCTGAACAGAGAAATCGTATTTTATTGGATATGATGCGATCAATGATGAGCCATACAAATCTTTCGTATTACCTTACTCACTGTTGCCCACATACTTAATAAAGTTCAATCGAAATCTGTTTCTATGATCTCATATGAAATATGGTATGGTAAAAATCTAAGTCTTCGATATTTAAAGATTTGGGGTTGTCGTGCATACGATAGAGTTGTGCAGAGGGATAAACTAGCACCCATGAGGTATAAATATAGGTTCGTTGTGTTAGGGTTGGTGTTTAGAGTGCCAATCCGGATCGTATTTATGTTCGATTCATAAATACGAGCTATTCTATTTTCCATAAATATTACTAATTTAATGGTAGTACTCTTGTCTTTTATACACATATTCGGTCTAATTACGATTAGATATCTGATTTCGATTATACCGAAACTAAATCTGTTTTAGTGATATGTGTCTATTAGATAAAGACCCTAGGATTTATGATATAGTGTGCAGTTACAATGTAGTTTGTAATTCACATTGGGAAGCGCACTATAAGATGTATATCCTTAAATAAAGTTCATGGTCAAGATTTACTAACACGGGTCGGTAGTAAAATCCGCTGAGACTTATACATGTCGTATATTGTGACTTGGTCCGATGGTTTATCCCAGTGAACCATGAGTCTCGGGAGACTCGTATAGATATGTAGGTGTTTATTTGATATGACACTGAACGACTCATTGAAGGTTTCCTAATAGATGGTACACCAACGTCAAAAGGAACCTTCTCGATTTGAGTGAGCATAGTGGTCCTTCAACTTGAGATACCACAGTGGGAAATATAAGCTATCCTCCACACTTTGATGGCAGTCATGTCAATGATCTATCCATGATCAGACCTCCGCTTGTTCGTTAGGTGTGGACTAATGCTCATGATATCCAGTGCGTATGAAGATAGGATCCGTCAGTCCTGTGTACAGGGCATAGACATCCTCACGTGTTTACGATCTAGTAAATCCATGGCCGTGGTATAACATCGGAAATCAATTCCAGGTGTTATTTAGAGATCGTAAATTGAAAGTCGATTGTATTATACCGAATGAATTTGACGTTTTCATCTATATCCTAGGTATAATACGAATGGCCTGTGACGGAGGGATTATACGTATGTAATGACCTCGACTTGTATAGTTTAGCGAGATTATCCGTGGTCGTCATAATCAATGAGTGGGTGGATTATGGACACGGAATTAGATTTCATGACGGATAAACCTAAACTAAGAGAGTCCCATAATATGAAGTGTACTCGTTGAGCACTTGAGCAACTTGATATGAATAATATAGATTATTCATAATATTTCACCGGATTAAATGAGTTAAATCGGATCGTTTAATCGGTTAAATGATAACACATGTAATTAGGGGATTTTATCCGTTAATAATTATTGTGTATTTGTATTTGATACATAATACGATTAGATACACATTAATTATTCGTCAAATGAGATTTTGACACATGCCATAAATATATGTATTTTTTATTTAATGTAAATAAAAATACATATATGATTGTTAATTAATTATTTAGTAATTTAATTGTTAAATAATTAAATAATTAAAAGTTTTAATCTTTATCATTTTATCATTAAATGAATGATATTTGGTGAGATTTAATAGGAACATTTGACATGTAATAATTATACTTTATATGTGTGAAAATTTGATTTGTTTATATAAAGTATATATATAATTTATTTGATAAATTTTAAAAAGGATAAAAATGCCATTGACCCCTAATTTCGTTTTTTATATAAAAGAGAGAGAGAAAATTATTTTGATCATCTTCTACACCAAGCCATGGCCAAAATCTTCACTAAAAAATGGGTTTGAAAAATTGTTTGAAGAATCCATGAAGATTTGAAGAAAAATCAAGAAAAAGTTTGGGTTTTTCATGAGATTAAAAGGTAATCTATTTAACCCTAAGCTTAGAAATTTGATTTCATGTTTCTTGATGATTTAGAATGGTTCTAGGGTTACTTGAAATCTGAAAAATTAGGGCTTTAGGGTGTTGATGATGGATTGGAAGCTTGTTGGCATGTGTGAAGTAGATTTGTAAATAATTAGTGTAATTAGTTTCCAAATTTATCAATTATTGAAGAGTTTCTATTCTAGAGTGTTGTGACCACTCTTATGGCACCTAGAATTGTTCTTGAGTGCTTCATGTGTGGTGACTTTGATTGGTGTTTGATTAATTAGTTTAATCTTGAAAGAATTGGATTTAAAGCATGAAAAATGAGAATTTTTGGTCTGCAGATCAGATCTATCCAAACTGGAAATTATGTGATATTTTTGATGTCATATGAATGTAATGGATGTGTTTTGGGAGTTGGCACAATTGCCGGAAAGTGTTTCCGACTTGAAATAAGCGAAAACGGCCAAAAACGGCGTTACCGGGTGGATTTTGAGCCAACCGGGTGACGGCTGTGAAAATAGTGATTCTGTCACTGTTTGGGAAGCTCATGAACTTCCCCGATACTATTGGATCTGACCTGGGTAGTTTCCATAAGTGTCGGGTAGTTGGTTCGGTCAAAAACGCGTTTTAGGTAATTTTGCCGAAAAACGATTTTCATAAAAGTTTCGTGAGTTTTCATCATTTTTTATGTCTATATTTGATATTGACTAAATAAATTTAGGTGAAATATGAATAAATTATTCATATTAGATATTGAATAATTTATTCGGTATTTTGAAAACATTTTAAAATACGATTTCGCCCGAACCCACACTTCCGCTGCGCCCAATACCGAAAACCCCAACAAAAATGGTATCAGAGTGAGTCTGATACTTTATCCATTACATTATTCATGCTTGATATATGATATATAATCTAATTTTAATGTTCGCACATGCTTGTAATCTAGATATGTTTCTTTACTTTTCGGTTTTACGTTAACGGAAAATGTAACAGAAATTTAATCGTTAAATTAAGTTATGTTTTCTAAGGTAGAATTGAATTATTTAGAAAATGATTTAGATTAAAATTTTGCATTGGATGTAGATTATAACTTCCATAGGAAAATCCCCGTTTTTAAATATGGTTGCAAAGTAACGTGTATTGGATACATGTTTCTTGGTCCGCCTTGTCAGTACGGATGTAAATAATTTCCTGATGCTATAATTTTATCGTGCCAAGGCTGTGTAGTTATGGCGGATGGTAGTTCATTTGCGCCGGTAGAACTTATATGATAAGAGACAAATTCAAGTGAAAATGGAAATCTTGAACGTGCTAAAGCTGTCAGGACTACACCGGTAGCTTGAGTTTTTCATTGACAAGTGTAGCTTTGATACACCTCCCTGTGAACGTGCCAAAGCTGTCACAGTGGAAAACGGTCAGTACCGAAATCATGAGTCACTGGTGAGTGATTGACAAAGAGTTGTCTACCTAATGAATATATGTAGGCGAGAACATGCCAAAGTTGTGAGTCAAAATATATTCATGGGATCCTACTCTCACTATGAAATTCAATTTAATTATTGAATTCCTGTTGTCCGTTGGGGATTACGGTATTACTTAAAGTAGTGAGAGATGCTACTGGGTTAAAAAACCATAACCTAAGTGGTGTGTAATATATGGAATTTTCTGCTTCGTTTTTCTTTTATTCTAAATTGATTATAGAATCTTACTTCTAATCCACTACATGTCTATTATTCGAATAGGTTTTCTGAATTTACTTATGGTTGCATAGTTCTAGAATAGGTTCTAGAAGGACAGTAGACTTATATATTGTTAAATTAATTAAAACCATCGGGAACTATTGTTCCGATTTTCCCTTGAAAATCAAGATGGTTTGTGACTTAGATTCTAAGTCAAGATTAGGTAATCTAAATAGATATCTAGTTTAGGATATTATTCTAGAAAGAATTATTTCTTATGTAGTAAGAATTGATACGAATTAGTTCATGTCTTGAGATTTTTGACTGGCATTAAGAAAATTCATTTAGTATTTGTTTATCTTTTAATGATGTTTCTTCGCTTTTAATGACTTTTAAAAGTCACATGTCTGACACAGTTTGTTGATTGATTATTTGCAATTGTTGTGAATAATTGAACGTAAATTATAAAGCTTAAGAAATGAGATGTGTATAGTTGTGTATAGAGAATTTCGATTCTCATAATACGACAACTGTAGGTATTGGATACCAGATCTCCCGTCTAGTTATTTAAAAATAATGTTTAATAACTGTTTTGATATTTGATATCAGAACTTGTGACTATTGGATAGTTACTTGTTCTATATAAACAGTTGTTACATATTTTAATATCACTAGTAGTGTCATTGATGAAAGATGAATATTAAGAAAAATATTCGGTAAAATATAAATAACTTAGAACTGTGCATTATGAGATTTTATCATAAAAGCATCAGATGTTCTTCTGTATGGTAAATGATGGTCTGATATGAGATCACACCACATATCCTTATCCATTGAATGAATATTATATTCAGGATATGATTAAATCTCATTTAACCAATGATCGTCATTGGACCACAGATTTATTAAACTTATACTCTGGAAGTATGTAGTTTAATAAATTAGAAATTACATAGGATAGTTTTCTTGCTTCGTAACTCAGTTAATGAATTGTCATAACTTAGTTACATGTTTCTAATAGAGAACATGTTGAACATCTTGAATGCTTCGAGAACTTTCAATATGTTTCTAATTAAACTCGAATAGAATATTTTGAATGGTTCAGAGATATTCTATTTGAAGTGTTGAAAACTATAGAATTCATTGCGCATCTTTGAATTGTTCGAAGATGTTTGATATGATCAAACGCATGAATTTATGGCAATTAGTTCTATAGTTGTTTTAATGAATATGATTCTTACTCAATTCCCCATTCCATTTTGATGGAATTGGTAAGTGTGAGTTATCGAATCTTATATGGTTTGATTCGTTGATATTGAGTGTTACCAAATTGGTTTTCAAAACTCTTGGGGTTATGCTCTAGTAACACAAATTCATCTCTTTAATTAAGGTTCCATTTGTTTCTACAATTACATATATGATATGTATAGTAGAAAATTCGAATCTTGAAAAGTTTAAGATTTGAATCTTTCTTTTGTATAATGGTTATATAATTGAAAGTACATGTGCCTCGGAAGTAGTAGTGATAGGTTTATCATTTAGTATATTTTATGGAATACTATATTCTATTTGATAGAATATTTTTTCTACGATCCCAAGTAATAAAATTATTTTGTTACTTGGTGGTTGACATTGGATGTTGATGATTGTAGAAAGGACTTGACTTAGTAAAGTCAAATGTGAGAATGATAAACTGTGATGGAACTACGTAATTAATAAGATGAAAAGACCCTTATACAACTTATGTATAAGTCCAATAGGATGTCTGAATCATTTATAAAGTATTTAATACTTAATGATTTTGTTGTTTTCTTATTGAAGAAAATTATCCTATAACTTATAGTGGGAGTGATATTTGATATCGATTCCAGAATTATGCATTGAACCATATATCTAAGATTGTTCATTGATTACTACAATCAAGTTTTGAACTTGATTAGGCTTTCGTTATGAATAGTTCATAAAATTTACAAATTATTTGCACAGCAAAAGCATAGTGAGCTCGATGAAGGTTTGACCTTTATAGTATGACAGTAAGTAGGTTATACTCAGTAGTATATTGTACATTTTTAGGAAACTTGTCTCTTGTCGCACTTATTGAACAGTTATAGATCTTTTGGTTAATGTCGATATTAAACCATGTGCTGGCTAAAGAATGCAAAGTGGCATTCTTGAGTGATTTCTTCGAATGAGAGATCCGTCGTGATGTCTTAGTTTGAAGAGTTCGTTCTTGAATGACCCTAGAGTTTGTATTTTGCTAAGATTAAAGTTTGATATAGTTGCTTGTAGAGCCTATTGTAGACTCGGATAAGCTTTCCGGAAATTCTTGCTCTTTGTTTTGATATCAGTCAGATTGTCCGGTTTTATCGAGATATTGAGAATACATATTTGTCAGTAGGGTCAGTGGGAGCGTACAAAATTCTTTCTAGTATTATATATCCTTAAGTCTTCTCTTCTCCGTGAGTGCAGTTGGAATTGTCTCTAATATATTTGATATAAGGTTTTATATAAGATATAAAATTGAGAGAGTTGTGAGATACTCCCATTAATCGCATATTAGATACGATCTAATAAATGACATATCAAGACTATCTGTATGAAAGTTAGTATAAATGTTTGATAGTTAATATGTCTTATATATATATATATATATATACAGTATTTAACTTTTCTAAAGGATGATTCCTTTGTCGAAAGAAAGAAAGAGTGAATGTCTAATCAATCTTATGCATCATATGATGATGGCGTAATGAATACAATATTATGTGTGATTAAGAATATCAGTTTAATCGTAATTGTTATGAATTATTTTAATATGTTGTAGACCATAAGATTGTTGGGTTTCTAGATTTAGTCCCAAGATCAAAATAAGCATAGAAATGTGAATGAATAACAATGAAGAGTGGCAGAATCACACTTACATTGATGGGTATATGGATGCGTCAAATAACAAAAATTTTGCTCCAAGAACCTCCAAGATTCGGCCAAGATGTGAAGTTTCAAGCTCCAAAATTTTGTGGATTCAAAGCTCCCAAGTTGGATTCCCTAACACCTTGTATGAATCCTTGATGAGTGCTAGCTCTTTGTGAATTTTGCAACAAAAATTCTTCAATTTCTTCCTTCAAAATTTGGTGATGAAGAAGAAAATGGGAGAGGCAATTTCTTAGCTTGTTTCGGCCAAGGGAGAGAGAATACAAAACTTGTGTAATTATTTCAAAAACAAATTAAAAGATATACCAAAAGTTGATTTGGTAAAAGTCTTTCATGCTTCGACTTTGGAGTGTAAAACAAGCTTCCACCAACTCCACCAAAACACATCAACCAAAAGCAACTAAAGGTGACATGTGATGTGATGGTTGATATGACATGTGGGCCTCACTCGATTCCAAATGTGAGTGGGCCCGTAAACACTTCCGGGCTCAGGTTCGCTAATTCCGAATTAACGAACTTCCGTCGCGACGTAATTAAATCAAATTTAATTAAATAATTATGCCTAACAAAATTACTATTCACATTGCTTACGAATTAATTCTAAATTAACTCGTTTACCCGAATTAAAATCTAATTTTAAATCTTCGTCAAAATCTAATTTCATTTAATATATCGAATATATTATTTTATCGATTAATTCCAAATTAATCATTCTCTCTCTTCAAATAGTACTTTATCCAAGATAAAGTCTCTCCGTAATTAATTCCAGATTAATTAAGCTCGAATCATACGTTATCGGTATATCCTCGGGAAGCAACCCAAGAGATCCATGGATATGTTGGCAGTAAATCCGGTCGTCGGACTATCCGAACACGTACGTACCTCGTACTACGTTTTTACTGATTTACAAGATAAGGTTGGCTTCTAGCAAAGCGCCATGCCTACCCAATTCTCCAGAAATATTCTTAATGGAATATACGATTTATATCAGGCGTATTATACGCAGTATTACATATAGCGATCCAGTATCGGATGTTCACATGCAAGGCCTGGGGTTGGAATAGTGTCTGCCCCGTACGAAGCACATTTCAGATATCAAGCAACTAGTCTCTTTGAATTGGATAATCATGACCTTGTCATATTATCCCGATGGTTGCAACACAATAGAGAACCAGTTCTGAATCCCTGCGTGATCATCATCTCCATATATCTGAAGGGATACTTCCGTCTTGACATCACATCCAATACACTACGATTCTCAATAAACCCAAAAGAGGCGTACGCAGAACCTGTTAAAGTCCTGGACGACCAAAACCAAAGCGTATCGATTGTCGCAAGTACTAGCGATGCAAATCTCAGGTTAAGACCAAATACACCTACCCTGAAGCGGACTCCCATAGACACATATACATGCTACCAATGGGATTCCGCGGGGGTCTATCTAGAGCGAAGCTGTTTTCCGTACCATCAGTAAAACACAACCTCCTATCACACTTGCATAAGTATCCAATACTTAAATAGATGAGAACTATGCAGTTATGCCCTCACAACGCGCACAAGTGCAATACTATTCTATTCCGTATTATCGATGTCCAATCTCGATAATACTACGACTAGGGATATTTAATGATTAAACCTTTATGGATTGATACTGTCTCATATCATCTCAATCCGGAACTAATCATAAGGACTTCTACCATTTATATATCAAAGTAAATAAATACAAAACGGTAAAAGGTAGTTTAATTACTATAAAGTTAATTTTGTATAAAAACACAATGTCATTTACAAACAGTGACACTATGGGTAATAACTGTCCAACAATCTCCCGCTTGGCCTATAGCCAGTCACTCAAGCATCTAATACCTGAACTATGTACATGTCGCTCAAAATTTTACTGAGGAATAGCTTTCGTCAGTGGATCTTCCATGTTTTCATCTTATGCGACCTTCTCGACCATCACATCACCACGATGTATGATCTCACGAATCAGATGGAAACGTCTAAGAACATACTTGGATTATTGATGAGACCGAGGTTCCTTAGCCTGGCTATAGCCCCGTTATTGTCACAATATAATGGAACGAGATTAGCTGCTAACGGAATTACTCTTAATCCAATTAGGAATTTTCGGATCCAAACTGCCTCATTTGCTGCTTCAGCTGCAGTAATGTACTCTGCTTCTGTTGTTGAATCGACAACAGTCTCTTGCTTGGAAGATTTCCAACTTACTGCTCCGTTATTCAAATAAAATATGTACTCGGATTGCGACTTGCAGCGTCTTTTTCGGTTTGGAAACTTGCATCGGTATACCCAGTTACCTCAAGTTCTCCATCTCCATAGATTAAGAAAGCATCCTTAGTTCTTCTAAGATACTTAAAGATATTCTTAACCGCCATCCAATGACCTTCACCAAGATCGGCCTGATATCAACTACACATGCTCAAAGCATAGGAGACATCAGGTCGCGTACATATCATGGGATACATGATCGATCCGACTGCCGAGGCGAACGGTATCCACTCTTTTTGTCTCTTAGGACACATGTCCTTAGATAGATAGACGCCATATGACACTTGCAAGAGTCCCCACTTGGACTGATCCATGTTGAATCTCTTCAACACTTTGTCAATGTACGTATTTTGGGAGAGTCCAAGCAGCTTTCTAGATCTATCCCGATAGATCTTTATTCCCAGAATAAAGGCTGCTTCTCCCAGATCTTTCATGGAGAATTTCAATGAAAGCCAAGCTTTCACCGACGTTAACATGGGAATGTCATTGCCGATAAGCAATACATCGTCAACATAAAGGACAATAAAAGTCAGTGCTCTCCCACTAACTTTCTTATATACACAAGGGTCATCTTCGTTTTGAATGAAATCAGATTCTTTTATGATCTCATCAAAACGTTGGTTCCAAGACCGCGACGTTTGCTTCAATCCATAAATGGATCGATTTAACCTACAAACCTTGTTTGCAAGTCTAGGCACGATAAAACCGTTAGGTTGTTGCATATAAACATCCTCCAAAAGGTTTCCGTTAGGGAAAGCGGTTTTAACGTCCATCTACTATATCTCGTAATCGAAATATGCAGCAATAGCAAGCATTATCCGAATGGATTTAATCATGGCAATGGGTGAGAAAGTTTCGTCGTAATCGACACCATATCGTTGACGATATCCCTTCACTACAAGCCTAGCTTTGTATGTTTGTACGTTGCATTCCATGTCAGTCTTCTTCTTGAAGACCCATTTGCAACCAATAGGCTTTACGCCTTCTGGTGCATCAACCAGTGTCCAAACTTGGTTGGTGTACATGGAATCCATTTTGGACTTCATGGCTTCTTGCCATAAAGCGGAATCGATATCTTGTATCGCTTCCTCATACGTAGCCGGTTCGTTATCCTTAATAAGATTAATATCTACATGAGGTGAGATCAGAAACCTATATCTCTCAAGTTGTTTCCTGACTCTCTCCGACCTACGCGGTTCTTGTGTTATAGAAGATTGTGGTACAGTCTCATCTCAGATGGACTGTTCTTGTTCCGTTGAGGATTCTATGCCAGGAACAGTATCACTGCGATTTTCATCGAGTTCTACTTTCCTCCCACTAACCACTGTATTTAGGAATTCCTTCTCAAGGAAAACCACATGTAGAGCAACAAATACTTTGTTCTCTTGTGGGTGATAGAAGTAATTGTTGGACAGTTATGACCCATAGCGTCACTGTTTGTAAAATAGATTGTGTTTTTGTATAAAATTAACTATGTATTAATGAAATTGCCTTTTACCGTTTTGTAAATTTATTTACTTTAATATAAATGGTAGAAGTCCATATGATTAGTATCGGATTGAGATGATATGAGACAGTATCAATCCATAAAGATTTAATCATTAAATATCCCTAGTCGTAGTATTATCGAGATTGGACATCGATAATACGGTATAGGCTAGTATTGCACTTGTGCGCGTTGTGAGGGCATAACGGCATAGTTCTCATATATTTAAGTATAGAATACTTATGCAAGTGCGGTAGGAGGTTGTGTTTTACCGATGGTACGGAAAACAACTTCGCTCTGGATAGACCCCGTGGAATCCCATTGGTAGTATGTATATGTGTCTATGGGAGTCCACGTCAGGGTAGATGTATTTGGTCTTAACCTGAGACTCGCATCGCTAATGCTTGCGATAATCGGTAAACTTGGTTTTGGTCGTCTAGGGCTTTAACAGGTTCTGTGTACGCCTCTTCTGGGTTTATTGAGAATCGTAGTGCATTGGATGTGATGTCAAGATGGAAGTATCACTTCAGACATATGGGGATGATGATCACGCAGGGATTCAGAACTGGTTCTCTATAGTGTTGCAACCATCGGGATAATATGACAAGGTCATGATTATCCGATTCAAAGAGACTAGTTGCTTGATATCCGATATGTGCTTCGTACGGGGCAGACACTATTCCAGCTTCAGGCCTTGCACGTGACATATGATACTGGATCTCTATACATTATACTACGGTATACTACGCCTGACAAAGATCTTATATTCCAGTAAGAATATTTCTAGAGAATTGGGTAGGCATGGCGCTTTGCTAGAAGCCAACCTTGTCTCGTAAATCGGTAAAAACATAGTACTTGGTACGTACGTGTTCGGATATACCGGCAACCGGATTTACTGCCAACATATCTAGAGATCTCTTGGGTCGCTTCCCGAAGATTCACCGATGATGTATGATTCGAACTCAATTAGTCTTGGATTAATTGCGGAGAGATTTTATCATGGATAAAGTACTATTTGAAGAGAGAGAAAGATTAATTTGGAATTAATCATTAAAATAATATATTCGATATATTAAACGAAATTCGATTTCGACGCGGAATTAAAATTAGATTTTTTATTAAATAATGTTGGACATGTATTTAACATAAAATTATGATTAATGAATTAATTTGATGTTTTGGAATTATCGATTTAAAGGATTAATCATAACATTACACTTTAATTAATTAAATGATATAAAATTTGGAATTTTAAAATTTGATTAATTGGGCTTAATTTTGAATTGGGCTTAAAACTATTATATTTGGGCATAATGGGCTTGGTTGGGCCAAGTAGGTTTAGGCCAATTGGATTGGATCCAAATTGGGCCTAAATCACACCATTAAGTCCAAATGTAATATATGGGTTTTATGTTTAATTGGGCCTTATGGGCTTGATATTGATTTTATGGCAAATGAGGGTGATTCCTTATTGGGCTTGGTAATTGGGTTTGACTCACATTGACCAAAGCCCAAGCCTAATGAAATCAATTGAAAGCCCATCGGACTTTAATTAAACGGACATTAGATGTTAGTTGGGATTTGATACCCGATTTGATTAGATTTGGAATCTAAGTCATTAAAGCGCATTAAAAGTGTAAATATTTAATTTGAAATTAAATAAAAGAATTAGTGTTGAATACGACTTAAATTGGATTTAACGAGTAGTTCGATATAATTCATGAATTCGTACTTTACGTACTTATTCTCAAAAGAGTTGGACTCGCGCAAAATCAAACCGTTGTTTGAACATTAGATGATCACATAATTAAAGACTAATTAATTGGATTAGATTGGTTGTAGAACATGCCTTGAATGAATAATGTGGATGTGTTGAATGAATAGTGTATATCGGATGGATATTAGAAGGGAAAGGGTAATTTTGGAAATTATTGTAAATTTGGAATTTATAAATTGGACCTGCGTGTCCAGCCTTGTCTCTTATTATCTCTTTGTATTCTTTTCTCACCTAATTCCCCTCATTGCAATGAGGTTTCTGTAATTGTATTATGTAATTGGGTAGAAGTAGAATAGTGCTAGCCGGGGAGCGGAAAGGGAGTGATTTGTTCTAGGAACAATATGTTTATATATCCATCCGCATATCACTATTATTTACTTTTCGCGCCTTATGATGTTTTAGAAGCATGCTTAAAGGTTTATGATGAGACCTTAACAAAGATAATAAATTGGTTGCCAATTTACGCGAAAAACCCTCAAATAAATCTTAAGCGATTTTTCCTTCCGTTGAGTGATTCTTACTCAAGATCCAAAATTGACATTGGTTTGTTGGCCAAAGTCAAGGCCTTTGTCAATTGCGGATGTGTTTGAATCATGAGAGTTTTGTACTATATCGGTGTCTTGTCCAAGTTGTGATTTGTTGGCCAAAGTCAAGATCACTTCTTGTCCAACGACATTGATCACGAAACTTTCCATGTCAACGGGTCCCGCTTAACTGGAATCATTAAGCTTGTTGTGCCAAAGCCAAGGCTTAGTTGATTCAGAGGAAAAGGTTAGGAAATACATTGGATGTATTGGCATATGTATTGTATATATATTACGGACTTGAATGTCCACCTACCAGATCTAGGAATTGGATAAGATCCAATTGATCTTCGAGATCTACCTAGTTAAATATCATACAGCTTGTTGGCCAAAGTCAAGGTTGTACGTTATTTAACGGGATCCTAGCCCACTAGGAAACTGGGTTTCCCGAGTACTCGACAGAGGGTTAGAGGCTCGCCGAAAAATAGTGGGAGGCTAGTATTGAATCTGCAATTTCATTCAGATACTTAGCATTACGCGCTTTCAAATTATTTCGTCAAAATTTATATTATTAGTTGGACTAATATAATGTTATTTTTCTATGTAACAGTTAGACTGTACCCAATTATCGTTGGCTAGATAGTTAGACTATCGTAGTCAAGATGACTGGCAAAGGAAATGTTCGCGACATAATCATGGGAGAGAATGTCTTTAAGGGCACAAACTTTGCAGACTGGGAGATGAACCTAAGGATAGTCTTGGGGCTGAGAGGTTGCTGTATACCATAAATACACCTCTTGGGCCTAAGCCCACCCCTGATCCGACACTTGAGCTGGAGCTTTGAAGACTCACAGCGATGATTGTGACACTGCTCAGTCCATTATGCTTGCTTCAATGACTCAGCATTTCCGCCGCCAAAATAGGGACTTGGATCCTTATAACATGATGGCGAGATTGCAAGATCTGCATCGCTCTAACAAGAGGATGCAGAGGTATGAGTTAGTTAGGAAGCTCTTTCGCACTCGCATGTCAGAAGACATGTCTGTTGAGTCCCATGTGGGCAGATGATTGCTGACATTGATGAGTTAGCCTCTATGGGGATAGTCTTTGAGGCAGAGATTACTGTAGACATGGTCTTGCAATCTCTCCCCGATTCCTGGAGACAGTTCATCATAAACTACAATTTGATGAACACTGACGACACTCTTGGAGAGTTATTGTCTACTCTCAAGGAAGCAGAGAAGGAGCTTCTTAAAGGAAACAAGCGCGAGGCGCACTTCACTTCGACATCTCAGAAATCGAGGGCTGGGCCCAAGGCAACTGGAGGTGTGAAGAAGAAGAAGCATAAGGGCAAGGGCAAGGCCAAAGCGTCAAAGGCTTCTGGGAAGCCAAAGGACAAATCACAAGATGTTTGCTTACACTGCGGCAGCGGGGTCACTGGAAGCGTGACTGCCGCGAGTTCAAGGCACTCCAGAAGGAGACAAAGGCGGGCAAGGCACCGGCCTCAGGTATGTTTTGTTATTGAAATAAACATGACTACTTCTAGTCTTAAAAATTGGATTTTTGATTCTGGTTGTGGCACTCATATATGTACTGATGTGCAGGATCTGCGGACTAGCAGGAAACTGGCTTCAGGAGAGATTGATCTACGTGTTGGAAACGGGACACCTGTTGCTGTTTTGGCCGTGGGGACTTTTGATTTGGAACTGCCCTCGGGGCATGTACTTGAACTTAATGACTTTTATTATGTACCTAGTTTGACTAGGAATATTATTTCTGTATCTATGTTAACCCAATGTGGGTACACTTTTGTATTTAGAAACACTGGGAGTTTTTTATATAAAAATGATGTAGAAATTTGCACAGCTGTTGCAAATATGGTCTTTATATTTTGAATATAAATCTATCTCCAACATATAATATAACAAACAAAAGGCTCAAAATGAGTAACAAAGATGAAACCTTTATGTGGCATTGTCGTCTGGGACATATAAACAGACTACTCCATATCCACGCTTTCGAAGAGTGGGTACTTGGACGGATTTGATCCAAATTCATATGACGTCTGCGAATCTTGCTTATTAGGCAAAATGCCTAAATCACCTTTTAGCGGTAAATGTGAGCGCGCCACCGAACTGTTAGCCCTTGTTCATAGTGACGTATGTGGGCCCATGTCTAGCAAGGCTAGAGGTGGATATGAATACTTCGTAACCTTTACGGATGATGCATCGCGTTATGGTTATGTCTATCTTATGAGACACAACTCGGAAACTTTTGAGAAATTTAAAGAGTTTCGACACGAAGTTGAAAAATAGACAGGCAAGAGTATTAAGACATTACGGTCGGACCGTGGTGGCGAATACTTGAGCAATGAGTTTCTAGATTACTTGAAAGAATATGGTATTCTTTCACAGTGGACTCCTCCTGGAACACCGCAATTAACGGCGTGTCCGAATGGAGAAACCGTACTTTGTTGGACATGGTAAGGTCTATGATGAGTCGCACTGAGCTACCCATTTCCTTTTGGGGATATGCATTAAACAGTGCAATTCTTATTTTGAATAAGGTTCCGTCAAAGTCTATCAACAGACTCCATATGAGATATGGACAGGAAAGAAACCGGGTTTCTCATTCCTGAAGATTTGGGGATGCTGGGCATATGTCAAACGTTTGGAAGGTACCAAACTTGAACCCAAATCGGATAAATGCCTTTTCGTAGGGTATCCTAGGGAAACCAAAGGATATTACTTCTATCACCCACGAGAGAACAAAGTATTTGTTGCCCTACATGCGGTTTTCCTTGAGAAGGAATTCCTAAATGCAGTGATAAGTGGGAGGAAAGTAGAACTCGATGAAAATCGAAGTGATACTGTTCCTGGCATAGAATCCTCAACGGAACATGAACAGTCCATCCAGGATGAGACTGTACCACAATCTTCAGTTACACAAGGACCGCGTAGGTCGGAGAGAGTCAGGAAACTGCCTGAGAGGTATGGGTTCCTGATCTCACCTCATGTGGATATTAATCTCATTAAAGATAATGAACCGGCAACGTATGAGGAAGCGATACAAGATATCGATTCCGCTTTATGGCAAGAAGCCATGAAGTCCGAAATGGATTCCATGTACACCAACCAAGTTTGGACACTGGTTGATGCACCAGAAGGCGTAAAGCATATTGGATGCAAATGGGTCTTCAAGAAGAAGACCGATATGGATGGCAACTTACAAACGTACAAAGCTAGGCTTGTAGCGAAAGGGTATCGTCAAGTACATGGTGTCGATTATGACGAAACCTTCTCACCCGTTGCCATGATTAAATCCATTCGGATAATGCTTGCTATAGCTGCATATTTCGATTACGAGATATGGCAGATGGACGTTAAAACCGCTTTCCTTAACGGAAACCTGTTGGAGGATGTTTATATGCAACAGCCTGACGATTTTATCGTACCTAGACTTACGAACAAGTTTTGTAAGTTAAATCGGTCCATTTATGGACTGAAGCAAGCATCGCGGTCATGGAACCAACGTTTTGATGAAATCATAAAAGAATATGGTTTCGTTCAAAACGAAGATGATCCTTGTGTATACAAGAAGGTTAGTGGGAGAGCACTGACTTTTATTGTCCTTTATGATTGACGATGTATTGCTAATAGGCAATGACATTCCTATGTCAACGTCGGTGAAAGCTTGGCTTTCATTGAAATTCTCCATGAAAGATCGGGGCGAAGCAGCCTTTATTCTGGGAATAAAGATCTACGGGGATAGATCTAGAAAGTTGCTTGGACTTTCCCAAAGCACGTACATTGACAAAGTGTTGAAGAGATTTAACATGGATCAGTCCAAGAGAGGACTGTTGCCAATGTCACATGGTGTCTATCTATCTAAGGACATGTGTCCTAAAACTCAAGATGAGAGAGACAACATGAGTCGGATACCGTTCGCCTCGGCGTAGTCGGATCGATCATGTATGCCATGATATGTACGCGACCTGATGTCTCTTATGCTTTGAGCATGTGTAGTCGCTATCAGGCTGATCTAGGTGAAGGTCACTGGGTGGCGGTTAAGAGTATCCTTAAGTATCTTAGACGAACTAAGGATGCCTTCTTAATCTATGGAGATGGAAAACTTGAGGTATCTGGATATACCGATGCAAGTTTCCAAACCGACCAAGACGACTTTAAGTCGCAATCAGGGTACATTTTTTGTTTGAATAACGGAGCTGTGAGCTGGAAATCTTCCAAGCAAGATACTGTTGCCGATTCAACAACAGAAGTGGAGTATATTGCTGCGGCAGAAGCGGCAAATGAGGCAGTTTGGATCCGAAAATTTCTAATTGGATTAGGAGTAGTTCCGTTAGCAGCTGAGCCCGTTTCATTGTATTGTGACAATAACGGGGCTATAGCGCAGGCTAAGGAACCGCGGTCTCATAAACGATCCAAACACGTTCTTCGGCGTTTTCATCTGATTCGTGAGATTATACATCGTGGCGATGTGAAGGTCGAGAAGGTTGCATCAGATGACAACATGGCAGATCCGTTGACGAAAGCTATTTCACGGAAAAAGTTTCAGCGACATGTACATAGTTCAGGTATTAGATGCTTGAGTGACTGGCTATAGGCCAAGTGGGAGATTGTTGGACAGTTATGACCCATAGCGTCACTGTTTGTAAAATACATTGTGTTTTTGTACAAAATTAACTATGTATTAATGAAATTGCCTTTTACCGTTTTGTAAATTTATTTACTTTAATATAAATGGTAGAAGTCCATATGATTAGTATCGGATGAGATGATATGGGACAGTATCAATCCATAAAGATTTAATCATTAAATATCCCTAGTAGTCGTATAGTATTATCGAGATTGGACATCGATAATGCGGTATAGGCTAGTATTGCACTTGTGCGCGTTGTGAGGGCATAACGACATAGTTCTCATATATTTAAGTATAGGATACTTATGCAAGTGCGATGCAGGAGGTTGTGTTTTACCGATGGTACGAAAAATAACTTCGCTCTGGATAGACCCCGTGGAATCCCATTGGTAGTATGTATATGTGTCTATGGGAGTCCACGTCAGGGTAGATGTATTTGGTCTTAACCTGAGACTCGCATCGCTAATGCTTGCGATAATCGGTAAACTTTGGTTTTATGTGATGTCAAGATGGAAGTATCACTTCAGACATATGGAGATGATGATCACTCAGGGATTCAGAACTGGTTCTCTATAGTGTTGCAACCATCGGGATAATATGACAAGGTCATGATTATCCGATTCAAAGAGACTAGTTGCTTGATATCCGATATGTGCTTCGTACGGGACAGACACTATTCCAGCCCCAGGCCTTGCACGTGACATCTGATACTGGATCTCTATACATTATACTACGGTATACTACGCCTGAAAAAGATCTTATATTCCAATAAGAATATTTCTAAAGAATTGGGTAGGCATGGCGCTTTGCTAGAAGCCAACCTTGTCTCGTAAATCGGTAAAAACGTAGTACTTGGTACATACGTGTTCGGATATACCGGCAACCGGATTTACTGCCAACATATCTAGAGATCTCTTGGGTCACTTCCCGAAGATTCACCGATGATGTATGATTCGAACTCAATTAATTTTGGATTAATTGCGGAGAGACTTTATCTTGGATAAAGTACTATTTGAAGAGAGAGAAAGATTAATTTGGAATTAATCATTAAAATAATATATTCGATATATTAAACGAAATTCGATTTTGACGCGGAATTAAAATTAGATTTTAATTCGGGCAAACGAATTAATTTGGAGTTAATTCATTAGCGACGCGAATAGTAATTTTGCTAGGCATAATTATTTAATTAAATTTGATTTAATTAACGTCGCGACGGAAGTTCGCTAATTCGGAACAAATTTTAATTCGGGCAAACGAATTAATTTGGAGTTAATTCATTAGCGACGTGAATAGTAATTTTGCTAGGCATAATTATTTAATTAAATTTGATTTAATTAACGTCGCGACGGAAGTTCGCTAATTCGGAATTATCGAACCCGAGCCCGGGAGTGTTTGCGGGCCCACTCGCATTCGGAATCAAGTGGGGCCCACATGTCACATCAACCATCACATCACTTGTCTTTGTTTTACTTTATGGTGATGGGTTTTGGTGGAAGAGTGAATTACACTCCAAGTGAAGGTGATGGACCTTTGACCTTGTCATATACCAACTTTGGTATTTGATTTATTATATTTGTTTTAGAAATAAATATAAAAGGTTTTGGTAAATCATTTAAAATATATCTTCATCTTCTCTCTTCAAAGTGGCGTGAAAACCACTATTCACAACACTCTCATTTTCAAGGTTTTGTTGCAAAAGCTTGGAGATTTTGTGTTTGTTTGGAACAATAAATCACATACAAGGCTAGCACCATCAAGGGATCATACAAAGGTGTTATGGGAAACTAATCCTTAGGCTTGGAAGGATCAAACAAAGCTTGGAGCTCCCCCACTTACCTTGGCCGAATCCTTCACTGCACAAAGGGAAAGTTTTGTTGCTTAACGGATCCACAAACCGATCGATGTAAGTGTGTTTCCGACACTCTTCATCCTTATTCATTCTTGTTTACATGCCTATATGATCTTGGGATTGTTTTAGAAACTCCAACAGTAATATCCTTTGATTTCCCTAGGATATCCTACGAATAGTCATTTATCCGATTTGGGGTCAAGTTTGGTACCTTCCATACGTTTGACGTATGCCCAGCATCCCCAAATCTTCAGGAATAAGAAACCCGGTTTCTTTCCTGTCCATATCTCATATGGAGTCTGTTGAACAGATTTTGACGGAACCTTATTCAAAATAAGAATTGCACTATTTAATGCATATCCCCAGAAGGAAATAGGTAGCTCAGTGCGACTCATCATAGACCTAACCGTGTCCAACAAAGTTCGGTTTCTCTCGTTCGGATACACCGTTTAATTGCGGCGTTCAAGGAGGAGTCCACTGTGAAAGAATACCATATTATTTCAAGTAATCTAGAAACTCATTGCTTAAGTATTCGCCACCACGGTCCGACCGTAATGTCTTTATACTCTTGCCGGTCTGTTTTTCTACTTCGTGTCGAAACTCCTTGAATTTCTCAAAAGTTTCCGACTTGTGTGTCATAAGATACACATAACCATAATGCGATGCATCATCCGTAAAGGTTACGAAGTATTCGTATCCACCTCTAGCCTGGCTAGACATGGGACCACATACATCACTATGAACGAGGGCTAACATTTCGGTGGCGCGTTCACCTTTACCGCTAAAAGGTGATTTAGGCATTTTGCCTAACAAGCGAGATTCGCAGATGTCATATGAATTTGGATCAAATCCATCCAAGTACCCACTCTTCAAAAGTGTGGATATGCGAGTCTTGTTTATGTGTCCCAGACGACAATGCCACATATAAGTTTCATCTTTGTTACTCATTTTAAGCCTTTTGTTTATTATATTATATGTTTGAGATGAATTTATATTCAAAATATAAAGACCATTATTTGCAATAGTAGTGTAAATTTCTACATCATTTTTATACACAAAACACCTAGTGTTCCTGAATACAAAAGTATACCCACATTGGGTTAACATAGATACAGAAATAATATTCCTAGTCAAACTAGGTACATAATAATAGTCTGTTAGTTCAAGTACATGCCCTGAGGGCAGTTCTAAAACAAAAGTGCCAACGGCCAAAACGGCAACGGGTGCCCTATTTCCGACGCGTAGATCAATCTCCCCTGCGGTCAGTCTCCTGCTAATCCCAGATCTTGCACATCAGTACATATCTGGGTACCACAACCACAACAAGAATCAAAAATCTAATTTTTAAAACTAGAAGTAGTCATGTTTATTTCAATAACAAACATATCTGAAGTCGGTGTCTTGCCCGCTTTAATCTCCTTCTGGAGCGCCTTGTACTCGCGGTAGTCACGCTTCCAGTGACCCCGCTTGCCGCACTGGAGGCATACATCCTGAGATTTGTCCTTAGGCTTCCCAGAAGCCTTTGAAGATTTGGGCTTTCCCTTTATTTTATGATTCTTCTTCTTCACACCTCCAGTCGCGTTGGGCTTAGCCCTCGGTGTCTGAGATGTCGAAGAAAAGTGCACCTCGCGCTTATTGCCCTTGAGAAGCTCATTCTCAGCTTCCTTGAGAATTGACAACAACTCTCCAAGAGTATCATCTTGGTTCATCAAGTTTTAGTTTATGATGAACCCTCTCCAAGTGTCGGGGAGAGACTGCAAGATCAAATCTATGGTAGTCTCAGCCTCTAAGACTATCCCCATCTGAGACAGCTCATCTATGTCAGCAATCATCTGTGCCACATGGGACTCAACAGACATGCCTTCTGACATACGTGAACAGAAGAGTTTCTTTTGTAACTCTTATCTCTGCGACCTTCGGTTAGATCGGTGAAGATCCTACAACCTCGTCAACATAATTATAAGGATCCAAGTCCTTGTTCTTTCGACAGAAATGCAGAGTCATAGCAGCAAGCATAATAGACTGAGCAGTAGAGTTATCATCGCTGTAAGTCTTCCAAAGCTCCAGCTCAAGTAACTGATCAGGTCTTGGCTTAGGCCCAAGAGGTGTCTCTATAGTATATTGCAGCCTCTCGGACTATCCTCAGATTTATTTTCCAATCGGAAAAGTTTGTGCCCTTAAAGACATTTTCGCCCATGATAATGTCATGGACACTCCTTTTCCCGTCATCTTGATTACGATAGTCCAACTATCTAATCAACGATATATGGGTACAGTCTAACTGTTACAAGAAAAATAACATTATATTAGTCCAACTAAAAAAATAATTTTGACGAAATAATTTAAAAGCGCGTAAAGATGAGTATCTGAACGAAATTACAAATTCAATACTAGCCTCCCACTATTTTTCGGCGAGCCTCTAACCCTCTGTCGAATACTCGGGAAACCCAGTTTCCTAGTGGGCTAGGATCCCGTTAAATAATGCCCAACCTTAACTTTGGCCAACAAGCTGTATGATATTTAACTAGGTAGATCTCTAAGATCAGTTGGATCTTATTCAATTCCTAGATCCGATAGGTGGACATCCAAGTCCGAAACATATATACAATATATATGCCAATATATCCAATATATTTGCCTAACCTTTTCCTCTGAATCAACTAAACATTGGCTTTGGCACAACAAGCTTAATGATTCCAGTTAAGCGGAACCCATTGACATGGAAAGCTTCGTAATCAATGTCGATGGACAAGAAGTGATCTTGACTTTGCCAACAAATCACAACTTGGACAAGACACCGATATGGAACAAAGCTTTCATGATTCAAACACATCCGCAATTGACAAAGATCTTGACTTTGGCCAACAAACCAATGCCAATTTTGGATCTTGAGTAAGAATCACTCAACGGAAGGAAAAATACTTAATATATTTTGAGGCTTTTTGCGTAATTGACAACCAATTAATTTTCTTTGTTAGGTCTCATCATACACCCTTAAGCATGCATTCTAAAAGCATAATAAGGCACGGAAAGTAAATTAATAACGATATGTGGATGGATATTTAACAGATTATTCCTAGAACAAATCACTCTCTTTCCTCTCCCCGGCTAGCACTATTCTTCTTCTACCCAATTACATAATGCAATAATAGAAACCTCATTACATTGAGGGGAATTAGGTGAGAAGAGAATACAAAGAAATAATGAGAGATAAGGCTGGACACGCGGGTCCAATTTAATAAATTCCAAATTTACAACAATTTCTAAAATTGCCCTTTCCCTTCTAAAATCCATCCTATATACGCTATTCATTCAACACATCCATGTATTCATTCATAGCATGAAATTCACCTAATCTAATCCAATTAATTAGTCTTTAATTATGTGATCATCCAATGTTCAAACAACGATTTGATTTTGCGCGAGTCCAACTCGTTTGAGAAAAAGTACTCAAAGTACGAATTCTTGAATTATATCGAACTACTCGTTAAATCTAATTTAATTCGTATTCAATACTAATTCATTTATTTAATTCCAAATTAAATTACTACACTTTTTAATGCGCTTTAACGACTTAGATTCGAAATCTAATCTTATCGGGTCTCAAAGTGCAACTAACATCCAATGTTCGTTTAATTAAATTCCGATGGGCTTTCAATTGATTTTATAAAGCATGAGCTTTGGTCAATATGGGTCAAACCCAATTAACAAGCCCAATTAAGGAATCACCCTCATATGCCAAAAAATCAATTTCGGCCTATAAGGCCCAATTAAACTTTTAAAGCTCATTTGTCATATTTGGACTTAATGGAATGATTTAGGCCCAATTTGGATCCAATCCCATTGACCTAAACCAATTTGGCCCAGCTAAGCCCATTATGCCCAAATACAATAATTTCAAGCCCAATTCAAAATCAAGCCCAATTAATCAAATTTTAAAATTCCAAATTTTGTAATTTAATTAACCAAGTGTAATACATCAATTAATTACCAAAATTAATATTTCCAAAATACAATTTAATGAATTAATTATGTATCTAATTGTTCAACTTATGTCCAACATTTTTGAATAAAAAATCAACTCATTACATGCTAATAAGCTCTCGGCAATGGTGGGTAATTTTGTCTGATTTCATTTTTCAATCGAATTGAATTTAAATCAACATTCCCAATCGTTTCAAGTCATCCAATGATCAACGAAACAAAAATTACCAAGACTTATAAGTGTAGTAACATTCGGCCAAGCCTATGTGTGGGCAAAAAATTGATCCAATCAATATTTCATGAAATTGATCCAATACAACCTCAATATATCATCATTCAAGCATACTCAATCAATCAATTTTATCAAATCATGCTTAAATTGATTTTACCCAAATTTTACCGTAATTCATTTCATGTTCAAATTGGCTCATAGATACCATTGTTGGGTTTCTAGATTTAGTCCCAAGATCAAAATAAGCATAGAAATATGAATGGATAACAATGAAGAGTGGCGGAATCACACTTACATTGATCGGTTTATGGATGAGTCAAACAACAAAAATTTTACTCCAAGAACCTCCAAGATTCGGCCAAGATGTGAAGTTCCAAGCTCCAAGCTTTTGTGGATTCCAAACTCCCAAGTTGGTTTCCCTAACACCTTGTATGAATCCTTGATGAGTGCTAGCCCTTTGTGAATTTTACAACAAAAATTCTTCAATTTCTTCTTTCAAAATTTGGTGATGAAGAAGAAAATGGGAGAGGAAATTTCTTAGCTTGTTTCGGCCAAGGGCGAGAGAATACAAAACTTGTGTAATTGTTTCAAAAACAAATTAAAAGATATACCAAAAGTTGATTTGGTAAAAGTCTTTCATGCTTTGACTTTGGATTGTAAAAACAGCTTCCACTAACTCCACCAAAACATATCAATCAAAAGCAACTAAAGGTGACATGTGATGTGATGGTTGATGTGACATGTGGGCCCTACTCGATTCCAAATGTGAGTGGACTCACAAACACTCCCGGGCTCGGGTTCCTAATTCTGAATTAACGAACTTTCGTCGCAACGTAATTAAATCAAATTTAATTAAATAATTATGCCTAGCAAAATTACTATTCGCGTCGCTTATGAATTAATTCTAAATTAACTCGTTTACCCGAATTAAAATCTAATTTTAATTACGCGTCGAAATCTAATTTCGTTTAATATATCGAATATATTATTTTATCGATTAACTCCAAATTAATCTTTCTCTCTCTTCAAATAGTACTTTATCCAAGATAAAGTCTCTCTGTAATTAATCCCAGATTAATTAAGCTCAAATCATACATCATCGGTGTATCCTCGGGAAGTGACCCAAGAGATCCCTGGATATGTTAGCAGTAAATCGGTCGTCGGACTATCCAAACACGTACGTATCTCGTACTATATTTTTACCGATTTACGAGACAATGTTGGCTTCTAGCAAAACGCCATGCCTATCCAATTCTCCAGAAATATTCTTAATGAAATATACAATCTATATCAGGCGTAGTATACATAGTATTACGTATAACGATCCAGTATCGGATGTTCACGTGCAAGGCATGGGGCTGGAATAGTGTCTGCCCCGTACGAAGCACATATCAGATATCAAGCAACTAGTCTCTTTGAATCGAATAATCATGACCTTGTCATATTATCCTGATGGTTGCAACACAATAGAGAACCAGTTCTGAATCCCTACGTGATCATCATCTCCATATGTCTGAAGTGATACTTTCGTCTTGACATCACATCCAATACACTATGATTCTCAATAAACCCAGAAGAGGCGTACGCAGAACCTGTTAATGTCCTGGACGACCAAAACCAAAGCGTATCGATTGTCGCAAGTACTAGCGATGCAAGTCTCAAGTTAAGACCAAATACACCTGCCCTGAAACGGACTCCCATAGACACATATACATACTACCAATGGGATTCCACGGGGTTTATCCAAAGCGAAGCTGTTTTCCGTACCATCGATAAAACACAACCTCCTAGCACACTTGCATAAGTATCCAAACTTAAATATATGAGAACTATGCCGTTATGCCCTCACAATGCGCACAAGTGCAATACTAGTCTATTCCGCATTATCGATGTCCATTCTCGATAATACTACGACTAGGGATATTTAATGATTAAACTTTTTTGGATTGATACTGTCTCATATCATCTCAATCCGGAACTAATCATAAGGACTTCTATCATTATATATCAAAGTAAATTAATACAAAACTGTAAAAGGCAATTTCATTACTATAAAGTTAATTTTGTACAAAAAACACAATGTCTTTTACAAAAGTGACGTTATGGGTCATAACTGTCCAACAAAAATGTGTCTAGAAACAAGTTCTTTGTGATCTTTGAGATATTAAAAATGAGTTTCTTATTCATGGAGAATTTAGTCAGCAACCATAAGGTCAGATTAGTTTTGATTCTAATTTTGAGATTAGATGGTTTATGTCATATAAAGTAAGAAAAGATGCAGTGGGAGTGTCACCTTTGATTCTACAAAGTTAGTGGAATCAGTTGTGACTTTTGAAATATTGACTTATGAAGTTTGTAAAATGACCTCAATAATTAGAAGTGTTTATTTTAGTTTTGTGCATGCGGTTGTCTCAAAGTATTTTAGATTTGATCCATATATACTTAGACAACTTAGCAACTGTAGGACAATACTAATATCGCATCTGAGTCATGTTGATGTGGAATTTGATTCTACAAAAATATGATGATGCTGGCTTAGGAAAACGGTTGGGTTTGTTTGACAGATTCGATTTGTTAAAGTAGGCTTACTTATTGTTGCCTACCTCTTGAGTGTTGGTGAGCTCTTGAGGGCCATGGGTATGCGATACATATTGAGATGTGTATAGGATACCATGGATTGGAACTAGAGCAAGTGGGAGAAATTGTTAGGGTTGGTGCTCAGAGTGCCAATCCGGATCATATTTATGTTCGATTCATAAATACGAGCTATTCTATTTTCCATAAATATTACTAATTTAATGGTAGCACTCTTGTCTTTTATACACATATTCGGTCTAATTACGATTAATATCTGATTTCGATTAGACCAAAACTAAATCTGGTTTAGTGATATGTGTTTATTAGATAAAGACCCTAGGATTTACGATATAGTGCGCAGTTACAATGTAGTTTGTAATTGACATTGGGAAGTGCACTATAAGATGTATATCCTTAAAAAAAGTTACTGGTTACGATTTACTAACACGGGTCGGTTAGTAAAATCCGTTGAGACCATTACATGTCGTATATCTTGACTTGGTCTAATGGTTTATCCTAGTGAACCATGAGTCTTGGGAGACTCGTATAGACATGTAGGTGTTTATTTGATAAGACACTGAAAGACTCACTGAAGGTTTCCTAATAGATGGTACACCAACGTCAATAGGAACCTTCTCGAGTTGAGCGAGACTAGTGGTCCTTCGACTTGAGATACCACAATGGGATATATGAGTTATCCTCCACACTTTGATAGCAGTCACGTCAATGATCTATCCATGATCAGACTTCTGCCTGTTTGTTGGGTGTGGACTGATGCTCATGATATCCAGTGCGTATCAAGATAGGATCCGTCAGTCCTGTGTACAGGGCATAGGCATCCTCACGTGTTTATGATCTAGTAAATCCATGGTCGTGGTATAACATCGGAAATCAGTTCCGGGTATTATTTAGAGATCATAAATTAAAAGTCGATTGTATTACATCGAACGGATTTGACGTTTTCATCTATATACTACGTATAATACGAATGGCCTGTGACGGAGGGATTATACGTATGCAATGACCTCGGCTTGTATAGTTTAGCGAGATTATCTGTGGTCGTCATAATCCATGAGTGGGTGGATTATGGACACGAAATTGGATTTCGTGACGGATAAACCTAAACTTAGAGAGTTCCACAATATGAAATGTACTCGTTGAGCACTTCGACAACTTGATATGAATAATATAGATTATTCATAATACTTCACCGGATTAAATGAGTTAATTCGTATCGTTTAATCGGTTAACGATAACACATGCAATTAGGGGATTTTGTCCGCTAATAATTATTGTGCATTTGTATTTGATACATAATACGATTAGATACACATTAATTATTCGTCAAATGAGATTTTGACACATGCCATAAATATATGTATTTATTATTTAATGTAAATAAAAATACATATATGGTTGTTAATTAATTATTTAGTTATTTAATTATTAAATAATTAAATAATTAAAAGTTTTAATCTTTATCATTTTATCATTAAATGAATGATATTTGGTGAGATTTAATAGGAACATTTGGCATTTAATAATTATACTTTATATGTGTGAAAATTTGATTTTTTTATATAAAGTATATATATTAATTTATTTGATAAATTTTAAAAAGGATAAAAATGCCCTTGACCCATAATTTCGTTTTTTATATAAAGGAGAGAGAGAAAATTTTTGGTCTGCAGATCAGATCTGTCCAAACTGGAAATTATGTGATATTTTTGATGTCATATGAATGTAATGGATGTGTTTTGGGAGTTGGCACAATTGTCGAAAAGTGTTTCCGACTTAAAATAAGCGAAAATGGCCAAAAACGACATTAGCGGGTGGATTTTGAGCCAACCGGATGACGGCTGTGGAAACAGTGATCTGTCACTGTTTGGGCAGCCCATGAACTGCCCCGACACTATTGGATCTGAACTGGGTAGTTTCCATAAGTGTCGGGTAGTCAGTTCGGTCAAAAACGCGTTTTAGGTAATTTTGCGGAAAAACAGTTTTTGTAAAAGTTTCGTGAGTTTTCATCATTTTTTATGTCTATATTTGATATTGACTAAATAAATTTAGGTGAAATATGAATAAATTATTCAGATTAGATATTGAATAATTTATTCGGTATTTTGAAAAAGTTTTAAAATACGATTTCGCTCGAACCCGCACTTTCACTGCACCTAATACCCAAAACCCAACACGTTGGATATCCTTAAAATTATTTAGGATATCAATTCTATGTTTCTGAGCAATGAATGTATTTGTTACTAATTTTTTCACTTTTCTTGAAAATGAATTTTTGAGAGAAAGCGAGAATTATAGAAAATTTACACTCGAATAGTTTGATCCCAATATTAAGGAACCTTAGATGTAACCAGAGATCCAATAAGGTTAATTATCTACATCACAGGTTCTATGTAGGTTGAATAGAATATCAAGGCCTCATGAGAGACTATTTTTAACATCTGATATGAGCATTGATGTTCTCCTCTTAGAGTAAACAGATCCGACTACGTATAAGCAATTGATATTGGATATATATGTGGCAAATGGCAGGAAGCCATGAAATCCGAAATGGATTCTATGCATGACAATCAAGTCTGGGACTTGGTTGAACTTTTTGAAGGAGTTAAACCTATTGGTTGTAAATGGGTTTATAAAATGAAGCGATGGCCCGATGAAATAGTGGAAACCTATAAGGCCCAACTGGATAATGAAAAGTTACACTCAACATTTTGCGATTGACTATAAGAATACTTTTTCACTAGTAGCCATTCTAAAATCCACTAGGATTCTTTTAGACATTATTGCATATCGTGATTATGATATATGACATAAGTAAACTTGGTTTGTAAGCTCGTGAAGTCTATTTGTGAACTTAAACAGACATCCTAAAGCTGAAATTACCGTTTTGATGAGATAATTAGATTATCTGGATTCGTTAAGAACAAGGAAGAACCATTTTTATAAGAAAGTTAATTGGAGTATGATAATAATCTTTGTTTTATATGTAGACGATATTCTTATCATTAGGAATGATATAGGATTGATGCAAAGTTAGAAAACCTACATTTGCAAGAAATTCTCCATAGAAGACATGGTAGAAGTTTCCTATATACTGGGTATAAGACTCTATCGGGGATAGAGTAAGAAAGCTTATAGGGTAGTCTTGATCCACGTACATAGATAAAATATTAAAAGATATGGGTTTACCAACTGCAAGGAAGTAATTGTACCCTTCCAATACGACATACATCTTTCAAAGAAAATGGTACCTTAAACTGAGGAAGAAATAGTTATAATTTCTAACTTGCCATATGCTTCTTGTATTAGAAGCATTATCTATGCTATGTTATGTACAAGACTTGGCATCAGTTTCAGCATCAGTGTGACTAGCCGATATCAATCTGATCCAAGCAATGATTATTGGACAGCCATCGAATATATCTTAAAATATCTTAAGGGTGTTGGGGTTGGTGCTCAGAGTGCCAATTCCCGGTTGTATTTCTTTAAGAATACTTCTATAAAACATTATTATTATGAATAATATATGCAGTTTCTATAATATAATGTTTCTTTTAATATGGTAAAGACGTAATGACCTTAGAATAACTAGTCATGATGCTGTTGTAAAAGCGTCGCAACTGTCATTGAGTTGTATCATGACGTTGCCATTCTCAGACAGTTCCTAGTCAAGGTTTACACTACTTGGTCAGTATAGTAAACCCATTGAGATCGGTACTTGTTGTATACTGGAATATATGATTCTAATGGTTTCTCAATGAACCATAAGTCTTGGATACTAGTATAGACATATAGGTGTTTATAGCGGATAAACACTGAACGACTCACCGAAGATTCTTAATAGATGGTACACCAACGTCAATAAGAATCTTATCGAGTTGAGTAGCACTTGTGATTCTTCGACTTGAGATACCACTGTGGGCATATGAGACATCTTCCACACTTAGATGGCAGTCACGTCACCGGTCTATTTAGACCAGACCTCCGCCTGTTCGTTGGGCGTGGATAGATCCTTAGGGTGTCCTGTGTGTATTGAGATAGGATCCATTAGTTCTGTGTATCAGAGCATAGGTAGTCCATATGATTAGCAATCAGATAAAACCATAGGCCCGTGGTATAGTTTAGAAGCTAGTTCTAAACTTTCTTTTAGAGATTACTAATAGAGATGTCGACGAGATAATCCGCATAGAGATTTGACGTTTACATCTATATCTCTGGGATATATCCGGATACCTGTGACGGAGGAATTATATATTTGCCATGACCTCAACCTATATGATTCAGCGAGTTTATCTGTGATCGTCATAATTTACAGGTGGATAAATTATGGACACGAAATTGGATTTCGTGACGGATATGCCTGAATCTAGAGAGTCTCACTAATGAAATATACTCGTAGAGAACTAGGGCAACATTTATAAATAATATTGATTATTTATAAAGTCGTTTAAAGGTTAAACGTAAAATACATGTGTATGACCCCGATAGTCATTTCTTTAATTTTTGTGTATTTACATTTAATATTAGATTAATTTAAATACACATTAATTAATTATCAAATTGAGATATTTGACTAATATCATAAATATATATATGTATTTAATATTTAATGTAAATATAATACATATATTTAATTATTTATTTATTTATCTAATTGTTAAATGATTAAATTAATTAAAGTAGAGATATTTTTAAGTTATGATAAATATGAGATGACCTTAAGATGCTTTTGTTGAATTGCTTTAATACATTAAATGGTGTAGTGATTAAAGTAACAAGTTGATAAAAGGCTTTAAATGAAACAAAAAAAAATATCATGATATTTATATACACCAAATTCGGCCATGAGCTAATAATGGAGATATAAATTATTTTGTTTTCATTTTAGGGTTCAATTAACTAAAAACACTCACCTAAAACTCCATTGAAAGAAGACATAGAAGCTTGAGATAAAGAAAAGCAAAAAAGCAAAGAAAAGCTTGGAATTTAGTAAGTATTTCCAACTTACCATTAGAGAGAAAATTTTTCCTCATGTTGTGGGCTTCATCTTGTCATGTTCTTATGTTTTTCTATTCTTTATTCTATGTATTTTTGGAGGATGGAAGTTTTGAATTGTGTTGAGCATGCATGAAGATCAAGAATGCTTCTAATATGTTAATAAATATTCTTTTGATGTTTTTAGAAACTTGTTGCTAATATAGAGTTATTGGCCCACTCTAAATTGACCTAGATTTGTTGTATAGTTGTTTCATTGTGGGGAGGCTTGATTGTAATGGAAGAAACATGATTGAAGTATTGGATTTAACTAATTTGGTCTAATTTGATGAAAATGAAAAATTAGGGTTTAAGACCACTTCCAAATTTGATGCTTTTCATTTATGTTGTGTATTTAGATATGTATATGATACATATAAAATCTTATGTTTATTGGATTTCATTTGGATGTGTTTTGAACATATAAAGTGCAAAATGCACATTTGGCCACCTAAGGGAGGCTCACGGCCTTGAGCAAATTTTTTGGGTTTTTTGTTGCAATTTGTGTTTTGACATTTGGGAGAAGTTAAATTCAACTTATAAATGATTTAGAATCATCCAAAATTATTTTGAAAAATTTCGGACTAAAATGAAAAAAATGAAAAGTTTTTTAGGGCAATTTGGTAATTACCTAGAAATATAATTTCTTGAGTGATATTTCATAATCTATCAATTGGATAATTAAATAAATAAGTTTATTTGATTAATTCGAGAAAAAGTTTTGAAACCGGAAAATTTTGATTTTCCACTATTCCGCTACGTCACTAGATTTCCACATTAAAACTCCTACAAAATGGTATAAGAGCAAGTTTGATTCTAGGCCCCCTAATATGATTAGCCCTTTAATTCAATGTTTAATCATGTTGTTTTGACTTTATACATACTTGTTTTGATCTAATTTTATTAGATTTAGGGTGTATGACACTTAACGGAAAATCCCTAATTAATCAGGTTTAAATGTAATTATGTATTTGATGCATGTTATATGGTTCGTCTTGTCAATACGATTTATGAATATTTCTTCATGACTACATCCGAGACCGTGCCTCTGCTGTGAGGGTGTAACCGATAGAGATTTATTTATACCGGATGTATATAAGATACTAGATAAATTCAAGCGAAAGCGCAATCTTGAACGTGCCCTAGCTGTCATACGCAAGTAACTTGAGTTTATCATTGACGAGTTTAACCTTGGTACGTCTCCTTGTGGGCCTGCCTTAGCAGTGATAATGAGAAACGACCAGGACCGGAAACCCAGGAATCACTATTGAGTGATTCACAAAGAGTTTTCTACCTGATGAATATACGTAGGCGAGACCGTGCCTCTGCTGTGAACTGAAATATATTCATGGGATCCACTTTTCACTATTTATATTTAATTTAATTATTAAATCTTTGTATTCTGTTTGGGGATTACAGTATTGAATGATTTAGTGGGAGAGGCATTTTTAGATTAAAAATCCATGATCTAGTTTATGCTTTCGATATTATATGAAACTGTTTTATTTCTGCTAACCGTTTTTCGTGATCTATATGATAGATTTGCGATGGCGGCACCATCCACTAATCAGTTTACGCGTATGCTTGATGCGAACAAACTTAAAGGTGCAGAGAAATTCAATGATTGGGACTTGGATTTGAGGATTGTCCTCGATTTCGAGAAGCTGGGATATGTTCTTGAGGGTCCGTTGCCCCTTGCTATGGGTGAGGATGCCATACCCGGACGAACGCCCAGTTTTTGAATCTTGAAAGGATGATGATTTAAAAGTTAAATCATACATCCTTAGTTCACTGTCTCCGGGTCTCAAGAAACAATACTATGGCATGTCAGATGCGTATAGTATGATGACACGATTAAAACAATCGTTTGAGAACCAAGAACAAGTTGTTGCTCACAAAGTCGCAATGGAACTGTTCCATGCGCGATTGGATGAGGGGTAAGCTATTAGCCTGCAAGTTCTTCAGATGATCGATTTGATCGATCAATTGAGGCAACATAATCTCATTCTGAATGACATTCTCGGAATGAGTGTCATTCTTGGTTCACTCCCAACTTCTTATCGCCAGTTCGTGATGTACTTCAACATGAATGAGACTATCTGTACCTACCATGAGTTGCATATGATGTTGCTCCCAGTGAAAGAGGACCTCAAGAAGGGAGTACCGACTCACCCTCCGAGACCTACTTCTCTTTCTGCTTCCTCCAAAGCCTGGCCAAAGGGAAAGAAGAAGAAAGGGAAGAAGAAGAAGGGTTTCGGTCCTCAACCACAGGCAAAGATAGCAAAGCCCAAGAGGGCTTCTGAAGTCAAATGTCATCACTGCAGCAAAGTCAGGCACTGGGAAAGGAACTGTCCTGACTACATTGCCCAGCTGAGGAGGGAGAGAGCATTTACATCAGGTACACTTATTTTTCCAGTTATTGATATATATTTGGCTTGTGAAGCCATTACATCCAGCTGGATTCTAGATTTTGCTTGTCCCATTCATATTTACAATTCTTTGCAGGTGCTGAAAGAAAGTAGGAGACTGAAGCCTGGAGAGATGCAGTTGCGATTCGGGAGTGGAGACTCTTTGGATGCAGTTGTAGTGGGAGTATACGAGATCTCATTTCCAAATGGGACACTTTTGTTATATGACTTCATTCTATACTTGGATGTGTAGCTAATATTATATCTCTTTTTGTATTAGATACATAAGGTTATTGTATTAATATTAAGAACAGTTCTTTGTATTTATATGATAAACGTAATATTCAGATCCTTTGTTGTCCAAACCAACATGGTTATTATACATTGCAAACTTCAAAAAATATTTTAAACACTGGAGTTAATAAACGTAGTTTACCTGTGATTAATAATACTGAACTTTAGCATATGCGGCTAGGTCATATAGGTGTTAAACTGTCGATTATTCTAGGTGTGCCAAGAAAAATAATAAGCAAGAAATAAGTGTGAATACATCAAGAAGTACGGTGGAAACATACTTACATTGATCGGATTGGATGCATCGAAGAACAAAAATTTGGCTCTTTTCTTGAAGGTGCATTCTGCCATGCCCTTGGTTTGTGTTCTTTATTGAGTCTTCAAGCTCCAAGCTTTATCAATGGATTTCATGCTCAAGGGTTTGTTTCCCTATCACCTTAGATGACTCTTATAGTGCCAGCTCTTGGAAAATTTTTACCATAAAAATCACCCATTAATCTTCTATGAAATTCGGCCATTGAAAAAATTTGAGAGAAGAAAAGGCCACCATGCCGAAACTTTGAGAGGGAGAGAGTGTGAAGATGATATTGTTTTTGGTTGGTTTTTATTATCTAATACCAAAACCAAAAAGTCAAATACAATTAATAAATTAAATGTTAAATGTGTTTCAACCATCAACATCTATTACTATTCACATCACTCAAGAATAGTGACTAGTTGTCAACCACTCAAAGTGATAAGATATCCATCACTTGAATGATTGATGTGACGCGTGATGTGACTTGTCGGCGCCACTTGATTCGAAATGCGAGTGGGCCCGTAAACACTATCGAGCTCGGGTTCGTTAATTTCGAATTAACGAATTTTCCGTTGAGTCGTAATTAAATCAAATTTATTAAATAATTATGCCTAGCAAAATTACTATTCACGTCGCTAACGAATTAATTCTAAATCAACTCGTTTGCCCAAATTAAAATCTGATTTTAATTCCGCGTCGAAATCCAATTTCGTTTAATATATCGAATATATTATTTTATCAATTAATTTCAAATTAATCGTTCTCTCTCTTTAAATAGTATTTTATCCCAGATAAAATATCTCCGTAATTAATCCCAGATTAATTTTCTCTCTCATCTAATTAATCCCAGATTAATAAAGTACGATTCATACGTCATCGGTGAATCTTCGGGAAGCGACCCATGAGATCCCCGGATATGTTGGCAGTAAATCCGGTTATCGGGCTATCCGATCCCGTACGTACCTAGTTCTATATTTTACCGATTTACGAGACAAGGTTGGCTTCTAGCAAATCGTCATGCCTACCCAATTCTCCAGAAATATTCTCAAAGAAATATATGATCTATGTCAGGCGTAGTACACGAAGTATTGTGATATTGATCCAGTATCTGATGTCACGAAGCACATGTCGGATCTCTGGTAACTAGTCTCTATAATCGGATAAACATGACCTTGTCATAATATCCTGATAGATGCAGCATATAAGAGCACTAGTTCCGTATCCTACGTGATCATCATATTCATATGTCTGAAGTGATACTTCCATCTTGACATCACACCTAATACACTACGATTCTCAATATACCCAGACGAGGCGTACACAGAACTGGTTAAAGCCCTGAACGACCAAAACCAAAGTATATTGATTGTCATAAGTATTAGCGGTGTAAGTCTCAAGTTAAGACCAAATACACCTACCCTGAAGCGGACTCCCATAGACACACAGACATACTAACAATGGGATTCCACGGGGAGCGAAGCTGTTTTCCGTACCATCGGTAAAACACAACCTCTCATCGCACTTGCATAAGTATCTAATACTTAAATATATGAGAACTATGTCGTTATGCCCTCACAACGCGCACAAGTGCAATACTAGTCTATTCCGCATTACCGATGTCCAGTCTCGATAATACTACGACTAGGGATGTTTAAAGATTAAATCTCTATGGATTGATACTGTCTCATAACATCTCAATCCGGAACTAATCATGAGGACTTCTATCATTTATATATCTTGGTAATCCAATTACAAATGATAAAAGAGCAATTTCCTTTATCACATAGTTAATTTGTACAATAACCCCATGTTCTGTACAAAAAGTGATGCTATGGGTCATAATTGTCCAACAATCTCCCACTTGGCCTATAGCCAATCACTTAGGTGTCTTACACCTAAACTATGTACGGGTGGCTCAAACTTATGCTGAGAAACAGCTTTCATCTGCGGATTTATAAGGTTATCATCTGATGCGATTTATTCGATCATCACATCACCACGATGTATGATCCGACGAATCAGATGAATCCATATGAACTACATATCATATCGTTGATGAGACCGTTAATTCTTTAGCCTATGATGTAGCCTAACTCAGCTGCTAACAGAATTCTATCTAATCTAATTAGAATTATTTAGATCCAAAATACTACTATCGCTGCGTCAGCTGCGAACAATATCTTGCTCAGATTTCAAGCTCACTGTTTCGATATTCAAACTATATACTACCATTTTGCGACTTATAGTCGTCTTTGTCGGTTTGGAAACTTGAAGTAGTAAACCCAGTCACTTCAAGTTCTCCTTCTCCATAGTACAATACAACATCCTTAATTCATCTAAGATATTGAAGGATGATCTTAATTTCAATCCAATGACTATCACTTGGATTTTCTTGATTGTGACTCCATATGCTCAAAGCATATGAGACGTCAGGTCACGTACATTTCTTTGAATGTACGGTTACTCAGAGAGTGTCAACAAGTTTTAAATCTATCCCATTAGATCTTTATTCCTAGAATAAAGGTTGTCTCTCCCAAGTATTCTACGGAGAATTTTCATGAAAGGCAAGCTTTCACCGATTGTATTATGGGAATGTCATTTCCAAGAAATGATAAATCGGCATTATTTAGGATAATCATTTGTCAGTGCGCTCCCACTAACCTCCTTATATACACAAGAATTATATTCGTTTTGAATTAAATCATATACCATTATGATTACATCAAAACGATTGTTCCAAGAACATAATGCTTGCTTCAATTCATACATGGATCGAATCAACTCGCAAACCCTTTTTGCTTGTTTTGGTACGACAAAACCATTAGGATGTTGATAAAACATCCTCCAAAAGGTTTCCGTTAAGGAAAATGATCTTGACGTTCTGCTGCCATATTTCATAAATGAAACATGTAGTATTAGCAAACATTATCCAAATGGATTCAACCATGGCAACGGATAAAAAGATTCGTCGTAATCAAAACTATGTTGATGACGATACCTTTTCTATCTAAGCCTAGCTTTATACATTAGTTTGTTACCATCCATGTATGTCTTCCTTGAAGACCTTTATAGTACCAACAGACACAATGTCTTACAATATAACAACCAGTGTCCAAACATGGTTGGTATACATGGAATCCATTTAAGACATTATGGCACTTTGCCATAATTGGTAGTCTATACCTTGTATCACTTCCTCATACGTAGTTAATTTTCTCAATAAGATTGACATCTTTATGAGGTGAGATCAGAAACCCATTCCTCTCAGGTTGTCTTCTGACTCTATCCAACTACGCAGTTCTTGTGTATTTGAAGATTATAGTACAGGTTCATCCTTGATGAACTGTTTGTGTTCCATTAAGGAATCGGTGCCTAGAACAGTATTACTCCGATTTTCATCGAGTTTTACTATCCTCCCACTTACCACTACATATAGGTATTCCTCTTAGGAAAACCGCATGTAGAGCAACAATTAAATTGTTCTCTTGTGAGTTATATAAGTACTATACATTGGATTCCCTAGGATAACCAATTACAGATAGGCACTTATCCATTTTGGGTTTTAGTTTGGTATCATCCAAACATATGCCTAGCATTCCTAAATATACAGGAATTAGAAAACCCAGTTTCTTTCCTGTTCATATCTAACATGAATTCTTTCAAATAGATTTTCATGGAACCTTATTCAAAATAAGTATTGCACTGTTAAATGCTTATCCCTTTGAAGGAAAATGGTAGCTCAGAGCGACTCATGATTAACTTTATTATGTCCAATAAAACTTGGTTTCTCCTTTCGGACACACCATCAAATTGACGTGTTCCGGAAGGAGTCCTTTGTGAAAGAATACTATACTTTTTCATGTAGTTAGGAAACTTATTGCTTAAGTATTTTCCATCTCGGCTTACTGTGATGGTTTTAAAGTCTACTTCGTGTCGAAACTGTAAAAGTTTTTGATTCGTGTTTCAAGGAAACACATAACCAAAACGCGATGCAACATCCGTAAAAGGTCACGAAATATTCATATCCACCTTTAGCCGAGCTAGATATGGGCCCACTTACATCACTACGAACGAGGGCTAACAGATCGATGGCACTTACACTATTTTAGGCACTTTGCCCAATAAACTAGATTCGTAGACATCATTTGAATATAATCAAATCTGTCCTAGTATCCACTCTTCAAAAGTATGGATATACAAGTCTTGTTTAATGTGTCACAGACAACACTGCCACAAATAAGTCTTATCTAATCAAATCAGTTTGAGCTATTTGTTTGTCATGTTATATGTTTGAGATTTGTTTATATTCAAAATATAAACACTGTTATTCACATCTAATGTGTTTATCTCAATATCATCTTTATAAAATAAATACTTTAGTGTTCTATAATATAAAGGTATACTCGCAACGAGTTATACTCGATATAAAGATAATGTTTCTAGTCAAACTAAGTACATTATAACAATTTCCTAATTTAAGAACACACCCGAAGGGCAGTTCATAAACTTAGGTTCCTACGGTTAAAACGGCGACTCTCGTCTCGTTTCCGATTCGCAGATAAATCTCATCTGAAGTCAGTGTCCTGCTTATCAGCAGATGCTGCAAATCAGTACATATATTTATGTACCACACTCAGTATTTAAAATCCAATTATAATACTAGTAGTGAACACATTTATGATAAACATACTTGAAGTAAGAGCCTTGTCTTGTCTTTTATTCCTTCATGTCTACCTTGTCCACACGGTAGTTACGCTTTCAGTGACCATATTTGCCACAGTTTTAGGCAGACATCTTGGGATATGTCCTTTGTCTTCCTAGAAGACTGAGATGATTTTGCATTTGCCTTTTTCCACACCCCAGAAGCCTTTGGCCAAGCCTTGGCCTTATGGGATGTCGAAGTAGTATGCACTTTGCGCTTCTTACCCTTTTGCAAACTTTGACTTTGTCTCTTTGAGCATAGCCATTAACTCTCTAAGAGTTTTCTATTGCAATTAATGCTTCTAAGATCTAAGTATATACCTATGAAGATCCTTCAATTTCAACATCATGGTTTAAAGATATAATCCTTAGTTATGATGACGAAATTAAGCAGTCATTATGATAAGGATAAAGAATTAAGCACTAAAGTTATCATCACATGAATCTTCCAAAGATCATGTTCTACTATTTGCTTAACTCCGGGCTTAGGCCTGAGATGTCATTTTATCAAATAAAATAACTTCTTGGTTCCAGGACTATCCTGATGTTTTATTCCCAATCTGAAAATTAAACCATTTAAATACATTTTCATCCAAGATTATGTTTTAAACGTTAATCTTTCAGTTAATCTTGATTCTAATAGTCCAACTATTTAATCAACGATTTCACGTACTATTTAATATAATGATTACTATAGTCTAACTATATAATCAACTATAATTAATTAAATTAAATTATATTGATTACTATAATCCAATTATAAAATCAACTATAATTAAATTATACAGTGCAACTGTTTAATTAAAATAACGATAAATATTAGTCCAACTAATTTGTTTATTTATTGACGAATAATGAAATGAGCGCGTATGGCAAGTGTCTAAACGAAATTGCAAATTTAATACTTGCCTCCCACTATTTTTCGGCGAGCCTCTAACCCTCTGTTGAGTACTCGGGAAACCTTGTTTCCTAGTGGGCTAGGATCTTGTTAAATAACATACAATCTTGACTTTGGCCAACAAATTGTATGATATTTAACTAGGTAGATCTCTAAGATCAATTGGATCTCATCCAATTCCTAGAACCAGTAGGTGGACATCCAAGTCCGAAACATATATCCTATATATGCCAAATATCCAATATATTCCCTAACCTTTTTCCTCTGAATCAATTAAGCCTTGGCTTTGGCACAACAAACTTAATGATCCCAGTAAAGCGGAACCCATTAACCTTGGAAAGCTTCGTAATCAATGTCGATGGACAAGAAGTGATCTTGACTTTGGCCAACAAATCATAACTTGGACAAGACACCGATATGGAACAAAGCTTTCATGATTCAAACACATTCGCAATTGACAAAGGTCTTGACTTTGGCTAACAAACCAATGCCAACCTTGGATCTTGAGTAAGAATCACTCAATGGAAGGATAAACGCTTAATATGTTTTGAGGGTTTTTCGCGTAAATTGGCAACCAATTTATTATCTTTATTAAGGTCTCATCATCATACACCCTTAAACATGAATTCTAAAAGCATAATAAGGAGCATAAATAAATTTATTAATGATATGCGGATGGATACTTAAAACACATTGTTCCTAGAACAAATCTCTCCATTTCCTCTCTCCCAGCTAGCACTATTCTAACTTCTACCCTATTACATAACACTTCTAAAGAAACCTCATTTACATTAAGGGGAATAGGTGAGAAGAGAAATACAAAGAGTTAAGAGAGATAAGGCTGGACACGCAGGTCCAATTTAAATAAATTCTAAATTTATTACAATAATTTCCAAAATTGCTCTCACCCATCTAATATCCATCTGATATACATTATTCATACATCACATCCATGTATTCACACAAAGCACGTTATCAATCAATCTAATCCAATTATTAATCTGAAATTAATGACCATCCAATGTTCAAACAATGATTTGATTTGAACGAGTCCAACTCGTTTGAGAATAAGTACTCAAAGTAACGATTCTTGAATTATATCAAACTACGACATTAAATCCAATTTAATTTGTATTTAATACTAATTCATATATTTAATTCCAAATTAAATAATTACACTTTTAAATGCGTCTTTACGACTTAGATTCCAAATCTAATCTAAACGGGTCTCAAAGCCCAATAAACATCCAATGTCGTTTAATTAAAGTCCAATGGGCTTTCAATTAATTTCTTAAGGCGTGGGCTTCAGCAACCAAAGCCCAATCAAGGAATAACCCCATAAGCCTAGAAATCAATTTAGGCCCAATTAAACTTTAAAGGTTCATTAGTTATATTTGGACTTTATGGATATGGTTTTGGGCCTAATTGGATCAAACCAATTAGCCTAAACCAAACTTGGTCCAACCAAGCCTAGTAAGCCCAAATGCAACTTTACAAGCCCAATTCCAAATTAAGCTCAACTAATTAAATTACCAAAATTCCAAATTTCATAATTTAATTAACCTAAAGTGTATAGCCATAATTAATCAAATAAATCAACATTTCCAAATCATCTATTTATACAATTAATCATGCTTTAACATGTTCAATTCATGTCCAACACAACTGAAACAAAATCAAACTCAATTCATGCTTATTAACTCACGGCAATGGTAGGGATTTTTGTCCAATTCTAATTTCAATCCAATTGAATTTAAATTAACTTTCCCAAAGTATTTCAAACTCATCCAATGAATCAAAAAACAAAAATTACCATGAGATTAGGGTATCAATTGTATTCGGCCAAGCCAACCCAATTTGGGGAAAATTGTTCCAAATCAATTTTCATGAAATTGATCATATCCAACTTCAATTAAACATCATTCAAGCATACTCAATCAAACAATTTCATCAAATCATGCTCAAATTGATTTTACCCAATTTTAACCCTAAATCATTTTCATGCTTAAATCAAGGCTCTGATACCATTGTCGGTTTTCCTAGGTGTGCCAAGAAAAATAATAAGCAAAAAATAAGTGTGAATACATCAAGAAGTACGGCGGAAACATACTTACATTGATCGGATTGGATGCATCGAAGAACAAAAATTTGGCTCCTTCCTTGAAGGTGCATTCGGCCATGCCTTTGGTTTGTGTTCTTTATTGAGTCTTCAAGCTCCAAGCTTTATCAATGGATTCCATGCTCAAGGGTTTGTTTCCCTATCACATTGGATGACTCTTAGAGTGCTAGCTCTTGGTAATTTTTTGCCACAAAAATCACCTATTAATCTTCTATGAAATTCGGCAATTGAAAAAATTTGAGAGAAAAAAAGGCCACCATGGCTTAAAATTTGAGAGAGAGAGAGTGTGTGAAGATGATATTGTTTTTTTATTATCTAATAACAAAACCAAAAAGTCAAATACAATGAATAAATTAAATGTTAAATGTCTTTCAACCATCAACATCTATTACTATTCACATCACTCAAGAATAGTAACTAGTTGTCAATCACTCAAAGTGACAAGACATCCATCACTTGAATGATTGATGTGACGCGTGATGTGACTTGTGGGCCCCACTTGTTTCGAAATACGAGTGGGCCTGCAAACACTCTCGGGCTCGGGTTCTTAATTCTGAATTAACGAATTTTTCGTTGCGTCGTAATTAAATCAAATTTAATTAAATAATTATGCCTAGCAAAATTACTATTCACGTCGCTAATGAATTAATTCTAAATCAACTCGTTTACCCGAATTAAAATCCAATTTTAATTCCGCGTCGAAATCCAATTTTGTTAAATATATCAAATATATTATTTTATCGATTAATTCCAAATTAATCGTTCTCTCTCTTTAAATAGTATTTTATCTCAGATAAAATATCTTCATAATTAATCCCAGATTAATTTTCTCTCTCATCTAATTAATCACAGATTAATAAAGTGCGAGTCATACATCATCGGTGAATCTTCGGGAAGTGACCCATGAGATCCCGGATATGTTGGCCGTAAATCCGGTTATCGGCTATCCGATCACATACGTACCTAGTACTATGTTTTACCGATTTACGAGACAAGGTTGGCTTCTAGCAAAGCGCCATGCCTACCCAATTCTCTAGAAATATTCTTAAAGGAATATACGATCTATGTGAGGCGTAGTATACGAAGTATTGTGTATATCGATCCAGTATCTGATGTCATGTGCTAGGCCTAGGGCTGGGAATGTGTCTGCCTCGTATGAAGCACATGTCGGATCTATGGTAACTAGTCTCTATAATCGGATAAACATGACCTTGTCATAATATCCCGATAGTTGCAGCATATAAGAGCACTAGTTTCGTATCCTACGTAATCATCATCTCCATATGTCTGAAATGATACTACCATCTTGACATCACACCCAATACACAACGATTCTCAATATACCCAGAAGAGGCGTACACAGAATCGGTTAAAGCCCTAGACGACCAAAACAAAAGTATATTGATTGTCACAAGTATTAGCGGTGTAAGTCTCAGGTTAAGAGCAAATACACCTACCCTGAAGCTGACTCCCATAGACACACAGACATACTATCAATGGGATTACGCGGGGTCTATCCAGAGCGAAACTGTTTTCCGTACCATCGGTAAAACACAACCTCCCATCGCACTTGCATAAGTATCCAATACTTAAATATATGATAACTATGCCGTTATGCCCTCACAATGCGCACAAGTGCAATACTAGTCTATTCCGTATTACCGATATCCAATCTCGATAATACTACGACTAGGGATTTTTAATGATTAAACCTTTATGGATTGATACTGTCTCATATCATCTCAATCCGGAACTAATCATAAGGACTTCTATCATTTATATATCTTGGTAATCCAATTACAAATGATAAAAGAGTAATTTCCTTTGTCACATAGTTAATTTGTACAATAACCCCATGTTCTATACAAATAGTGATGTTTTGGGTCATAATTGTCCAACATAAACGCCTTACCCCATTGGTTAGAAATGGTTTGATACCTGATCTCACCATTGAATCCTATCCGACTTGTGAATCGTGTATTCATGGTAATATGACCAAAGCCTCATTTTCTGGTGTTGGACACCGCGCCACTAACTTACTGGAACTCGTACATTCTGATGTTTGTGGTCCATTAAGTAAGACTACACACATTAGTTATTCGTACTTCGTTATGTTTACCGATGATCTGTCACAGTACGATTATGTGTATTTGATGCGACATAAATCGGAAAACTTTGAAAAGTTCAAAGAGTTCCAAAATGAAGTAGAAAAAAAAACTGGTAAATATGTTAAATGCCTTCGATCTGATCGAGGCAGAGAATAAATGAGTGGTGAGATCATTGATTATATGAAGGAGAATGGGATTCTCGCTCAATATACTCATCTGGTACTCTACAGCACAATGGAGTGTCTGAGAGGAGAAATCAGACTTTATTGAATATGGTCCGATCAATGTTGAGTTTCACAGATTTGCCCTATTTCTTATGGGGCTACTCTCTTTTAACAGCTGCACATCTTTTGAATAAAATTCCTTCAAAAGATGTTCCTACGACTTCGTATGAGATTTGGTTCGGTAGGAGGCCAAATCTCAGTTACTTTAAGATTTGAGCTTGTCTTGCCTATGTCAGGGTGACTCGGTAAGATAATCTTTCACCTCGAGGGCAAAAGTTTAGGTTTTTCGGATATCCTTCAAATATGAGGGGATATATGTTTTATGATACCGAGCATCAAAATGTGTTCGTAGCTCGCTTCGTAAAAGTTCTAGAAGTAGAATTTTTATCAGAAGGTGGTAATCATAGACAGGTTGAACTTGATGAAGTCCAACCTGAAAACAATAAACCATTGGAGGAACTTGAATTTCAAGTAGATAAAGGACCTTCAACACACACACTCTGTAGATCAGAAAAGGTATCTAGACCTCATGAACGCTTGTATTTGATACAAGAAAAAGTCTGGATGTTCTTTTAGTTGAAGAGACTGATCCTTTCACCTATAGAGAATCGATGTTGGACATCGACTCCGTGAAATGGCAAAGTGCCATGAAATCCGAGTTAGACTCAATGCATGAGAATCAAGTTTGGGACTTGGTTCCGCTTCCCAAAGGAATTGTTCCTATCGGTTGTAAATGGGTTTACAAAAGGAAATGCGAGCCTGACGGTAAGGTTGAAACTTACAAGCCCGACTGGTAGAAAAAGATTACACGCAGCGACCTGGCGTTGACTACGATAAAACTTTTTCACCAGTAGCAATGCTTAAGTCTATTCGGATTTTGCTTTCTATAGCTGCGTATCATGACTACGCGATTTGGAAAATGGATGTCAAAACGGCTTTTCTAAATGGATTTCTTGATGAAGAAATCTATATGGAACGGCCGGAAGGTTTTGCGTCCAGCGAAAACTCGAGGATGATATGTAAGCTTAAGAAGTCCATTTATGGACTTAAACAAGCTTCACGAAGTTGGAATCTTTGATTCGACGAGATTATTAGATCGTCTGAATTTCTCAATAATTCGAAAGAATCCTGTGTGTATCAGAAGGCTAGTGGGAGCATGGTCATATTTTTAGTCCTATATGTTGATGACATCCTAATCATTGGGAATGATTTAGGTATGTTACAAAGCGTACCTCTGTAAGAATTTCTCCATGAAGGAACTGGGAGAAGCTTCCTATGTTTTATGGATAAAACTCTATAGAGATAGACAAAAGAGGCTGATTGGGCTATCCCAATGAACGTACATAGATAAGATCTTAGAACGGTATAATTTTGGTAACTATAAGACAGCAAACAAACCGTTCAGACATGAGTTTTATCTTTCAAAGAAGATGAGTCCACAAACAGAAGATGAGAAGGTTAGAATGTCTAACCAACCTTATGCTTCTTGTTTGGGTAGCATAATGTATGTCATATTATGTACTAGGCCTGATATCAGTTTTGCTGTTAGAGTAACTAGTCGATATCAGTCCAATCCAGGTAATGACCATTGGATAGCCATTAAACATATCCTAAAGTATCTTAAACGTACTAAGGATAATTTATGGAGGAAACGAACTACAAGTTAACGGGTATACGGATTCTGATTTCCAATCAGATCTCGATGATAGAAACTCTACATCTGGATTCGTATTTGCATTTAACGGAGGTGCAGTTTGTTGGAAGAGTTCCAAACAGGGTCAACAGCATATTCCACCACTGAGGCGGAATGCATTGCAGCTTCTTAAGCTGCAAAGGAGGCTGTGTAGATAAAAAAACTTTATCACAGAATTGGGAGTAGTCCCAAGTATCGAGAATGCGATTTCGTTATACTATGATGATACTGGAGCCATTACGCAAGCAAAGGAATCGAGGGTGCATCAGAAGTCGAAGCATGTAGAATGCAAGTACCACATCATTCGAGAGATTGTGTCGCGAGGGGATATTATCGTGTGCAAGGTACCGAGTGAAGATAATGTAGCAGACCCGCTAATGAAGGCCATACCTTCGAAGTTCTTTGATAAACACGTGGATTCGATGGGTATTAGATAGAATCGCTATTGGCACTAGAGCAAGTGAGAGATTTTATTGGGGTTGGTGTTTAGAGCGCCAATTCCCGGTTGTATTTCTTTATAAATACTTCTGTAAAATGTTATTATTATGAATAATATATGCAGTTTCTATAATATAATGTTTCGTTTAATATGGTAAAGACGTAATGACCTTAGAATGACCAGTCATGATGCTGTTGTAAAAGCGTCGCAACTGTCATTGAGTTGTATCATGACGTTGCATTCTCAGACAGTTCCTGGTCAAGGTTTACACTACTTGTTCAGTATAGTAAACCTGTTGAGACTGGTACATGTCTTATACTGGAATATATGATTCCAATGGTTTCTCAATGAACCATAAGTCTTGGAGACTAGTATAGACATGTAGGTGTTTATAGCGGATAAACACTGAACGAATCACCAAAGATTCTTAATGGATGGTACACCAACGTCAATAAGAATCTTATCGGGTCGAGTAGCACTTGTGATTCTTCGACTTGAGATACCACTGTGGGCATATGAGATATCTTCCACACATAGATGGCAGTCACGTCACCGATCTATTTAGATCAAACCTCTACTTGTTCGTTGGGTTTGGATAGATCCTCAGGGTGTCCTGTGTGTATCGAGATAGGATCCGTCAGTTCTGTGTATCAGAGCATAAGTAGTCCATATGATTAGCAATCAGATAAAAACCATGGGCCCATGGTATAGTTTAGAAGCCAGTTCTAAACGTTCTTTTAGAGATTACTAATAGAGACGTCGACCGGATAATCCCCATAGAGATTTGACTTTTACATCTATATCTCTGGGATATATCCGGATACCTGTGACGGAGGAATTATACATTTTCCATGACCTCAACCTGTATGATTCAGTGAGTTTATCCGTGATCGTCATAATTTACGGGTAGATAAATTATGGACACGAAATTGGATTTCGTGACGGATATGCCTGAATCTAGAGAGTCTCACTAATGAAATATACTCGTAGAGCACTAAGGCAACATTTATAAATAATATTGATTATTTATAAAGTCGTTTAAAGGTTAAACGCAAAATACATATGTAGGGACACGATAATCATTTCGTTAATTTTTGTGTATTTACATTTAATATTAGATTAATTTAAATACACATTAATTAATTGTCAAATTGAGATATTTGACTAATATCATAAATATATATATGTATTTAATATTTAATGTAAATATAATACATATATTAATATATTTATAATTAATTAATTAATTAATTGATTATTAAATGATTAAATTAAATAAAGTATAGATATTTTTAAGTTATGATAAATGTGAGATGACCTTAAGATGCTTTTGTTGACTTGCTTTATTACATTAAATGGTTTAATGATTAAAGTATCAAGTTGATAAAAGGCTTTAAATGAAAGAAAAAAAATATCATGATATTTATATACACCAAATTCGGACATGAGCTAATGGTGGAGATATAAATTGTTTTATTTTCATTTTAGGGTTCAATTAACTAAAAACACTCACCTAAAACTCCATTGAAAGAAGACATAGAAGCTTGAGATAAAGAAAAGCAAAAAACAAAGAAAAGCTTGGAATTTAGTAAGTATTTCCAACTTACCATTAGAGAGAAAAAATGTTCCTCTTGTTGTGGGCTTCATCTTGTGATGTTCTTATGTTTTTCTATTCTTTATTCTATGTATTTTTGGAGGATGGAAGTTTTGAATTGTGTTGAGCATGTATGAAGATCAAATAATGCTTCTAATATGTTAATAAGCATTCTTTTGATGTTTTTAGAAACTTGTTGCTAATCTAGAGTTATTGACCCAGTCTTAAATGACCTAGATTTGTTTTATAGTTGTTTCATTGTGGTGAGGCTTGATTCTAATAGAAGAAACATGATTGAAGTATTGGATTGAACCAATTTGGTCTAATTTGTCAAATTTGATGTAATTGAAAAATTACGGTTTAAGACCACTTCCAAATTTGGGACTTTTCATTTATGTTGTGTATTTAGATGTGCATATGATACATATAAAATCTTATGTTGATTGGATTTCATTTGGATGTGTTTTGAACATGTAAAGTGCAAAATGCACATTTGGCCACCTAAGAGAGGCTCATGACCTTGAGCAAATTTTTTGGGTTTTTGGTTGCAATTTGTGTTTTGACATTTGGGACATGTTAAACTCAACTTAGAAATGATTTAGAATCATCCAAAATTATTTTGAACAATTTCGGACTAAAATGAATAAAATGTAAAGTTTTGGGGTAATTTTGTAATTACCTAGAAATATGATTTCTTAAGTGATATTTCATAATCTATCAATTGGATAATTAAATAAATAAGTTTATTTGATTAATTTGAGAAAAAGTTTTGAAATCAAAAAATTTTGATTTTCCACTATTCCGCAGCGTTACCGGATTTCCGCAATAAAACCCCTACAAAGGGTACTAAGGATAAGTTTCTCATGTATGGAGAAGATGAGCTACAAGTTAATAGCAGAGCCATTGCACAAGCTAAAGATCAGAGAGCACATTCAAAGTCTGTACACATGGAAAGGAAATATTGAGTGATTAGAGAGATAATTGAACGAAAAGAAATAGTGATCTTAAAGGTTCAAGGACAAGAGGACATAGTAGACCCGCTTACAAAGGCCTTACCTCCTAAGTTATTCGATAAATATATGGAGGAGATGAGAGTTCGGTACTATCCAGATTGGCACTGAGCAAATGGGAGTTTGTTGAAGTTGAAGATTGGAGCGCCAATCCGAATAAGATATTGTACATTTTATTTTATTAATAACTATATTTTTATTTCAATATTGTTAATGATAATGTCATTATGTATATTAGATTGATGTATTTAAATATTCTAAGAATAACATCAATCTTAGAATATTAAATTTGTAATACTAGACATTGGGTGGTACAATATTGGGATATGATTACTATTATAAACTATTCTGAAAGAAAACATTCATAATCGTTGGTTTTGAAATACAATCAAAATCCTATAAGACTATCACATGTCGTATATTGGAGAGTTCCAATGGTTTAACCTTATGTACCATGAGCAAGGGAAGCTCGTATAGACATGTGGGTATTCGTTGGAGCGAATATTGAATGACTCACAAGTGATTCCTAATAGTTGAAAGTACACACCATCGCTAATACCAATCTCCTCGAGTCAAGTAGCATATGTGATCATTTGATTATATGATAACATTGATTTTGTGTTTGATTCTCCACATTTTGATGCTACATATGTCAGAGACCTTTCACGATCTAACAGCTAGATGTTCGTTGGGTGTGGACAGATGCACTCGTTAATCAAGTGCGTATCAAGATAAGATCTGTCGACATGTAGGTGTATTATAAGGGGTTTAGGTATCCATGTAAGTAAGTCACGATTCTTAAGATATTGGCAAAACTGATCACCTAAGGTGGATCATATATATCAAAAATGGTGTTCTGATTAGTTATAAAGAATCATGGACATGTCGACATAAGTTATGCGCCTCGAAAACTTGATGGTGTAATCTACATTTCCTAAGCACAACTCAAATAGCCTACGACGGAGAGATTGTTAGACATATGTGATGACCTTGACTTGTATAGTTTAGAAAGATCATTCATGTTCTTCGTAAATTCGGAGGTGGCCGAATTTCATACATATAAGATGGGATTATATGTAGAACGTGTCTGGACTTAGAGAGTTCTACAAAATCATACAAGAGTTTTATTGTAATTTTATGAATATCTCTACAATTGAATGATATTTTGGTAATTATAATATACAATAATAGATGTATTTGGCTTGATTTAATTGGATTAAATCAAAGTGGTAGACAATTAACTAATCCATTTGTTAAACTTTTTCTTGATTTATTTGGATTAAATTAAAGTGGTAGACAAATGTGATTAGTCACATTTAATTATACATATTTAGACAAACTAGATTAAACCCACCTAAAAGTTGATTAAATTTTTATTAATTAAAAATTGCATAAATTTTGCTGTAAAAGGCAAGCTTGAACAAGTTTTTAATTAAGTTTTAGATTAAGAAAGTTAAGTTTGTGAAGCTTAAACAAGCAATATTTAAAAATATTAGACTAAGTAAAAGAAGTGTTTGGAGAAGCTTTGCAAATATTTTACAACATTTCATTATGCAGAAATCAAGATTGGATCTTGGAATGAAGCTTGCTAGCATTGGAATCAAGTTTGGATCTTGGAGTCAAGCTTGCTAACTTTGGAAGTTCTTTACAACACTTCAACAATGAGAAGAAGATTGGATCATGGATTCAAGCATACTAGGTGAGTTTGATCTTCTCTAAAACTATGTTTTTATTCGTGAGTTATTTTCATTAACGAAGCATATAGTGATGTATTATGTATTTGATACATAAAAACATAGTTTGATATTGATATTAGGCTAATGAATTATGTATAGATGATTTGGAAGCATAAACACATTATGCTTGTGATTGGGTCAAAATGTTCATGATGGACATGGAAAATTAAATTAGAATTTGGAACTCTAGATAAAAGCTTGGTGCTATGGCTACCATTCTAGAATCACTTGACCACCTTTGAGTGACCAATAATTGTTCATGAGTAACTTCATTATGGGATTCTAATTTAATTTAGTTTGTATTTTGGATTCAAAATTTACGCATGTGTGTATTTAGAATAAATATATAATTTTGTAAAAATATTTGATATGTTGAAAAATATGATTTTATTCTATATTATGTATTGATATTGGTTTTAATGTTAAAAATTAAACATTGGGTGTTTGAAAGTGTTTAAGAAAGATTAGAAGTAATTAGGGATAAAAAACCTTATTTCCTTTAGCTCTAGGAGAACAAATCTTTGAAAATCAAATGAAAAAAATAATAAAAATATGTGTGATCAGCACGCACAGTGCGCACACGTGGGCGTTGAAACTTAATTTTTCTCGTTCTTGAGCTTTTGACTCCGATTCAGCCCTAGTTTTTCCTATACACTTGTAATGGAATATATTATTTCATTAAATTATTTAACTCATTCCCAATTCCATTGCGCAGGGCACCGATTTGACCCTAGTGATTCCACAACCACCCTAACACCAAGGATGTCATCGGGAGAGAGGCTCTCATAGGCTAAGGCCTAGTTGATGGTCAAGTGTTGGGCCAATAAGTTGATGGTCGGTAGGAGGTAAGGAATGTCTCCACGCCAAAGTATGGACTCCCTCATACTCAGAGCAGAAGTCATTGAAGCATTATCACAGGAGGCCATTGTCTTCTTCAGAGGACTCGGATCAGCATGTTCCTCATCTTCACCCCCAACATGGTGGAAGTGTCTTTTTTGGGGGCTTTAGGGTGTAGATTGAGTTGTGATTTTTGGACGGATGGTGTTTGCGTTTGTCTCGATATGGGAGTGTTTATGGTTCGGGTCGTTATGGCGGGAATCTGAATTAGTGCCTTTTATTTTTGAGATGCATGAATCGATGTGGTGAGTTGGTAGTGGGTCATGCTTGGACCGCCATGAGCTCGACATTTGGATTCTTAAGCGATCTAAAGAGGGTTGGGGATTTTTCCTAACATACGTGCATTGGGAGAAAAACATAAGATTAGAAAAAATGAATTAAAACTCGGGTTAATAAAGGTCAAAGCAGAAGGGCAAGTGATAAACAATAGTAGAAAAAAATCCAAAGAGGTTGGTCAGCAGGTCAATATTTTCTGAGCTGTTTCTCACTAGTGGAAGGGTCCTCGGGATAAGACTCATATTAACGAAATATGCGAGGGTGAGGATGTATCTGTAGTAGCCAGTAAATTGAGATGTAGCATTCACTTGAGCCATGACCTCATGACGAACCTTAGGAGGATTTCATCAGTAGGCTACAAAAGTTGAGAAACCTAAGGGAATGAAGAAAGGTGATAAGGTCTGGTCATTATCTTCATCTCAAAAGGTGGTATTCATTCAGTATAATCATTTCGTGTCTCCAACCAATGGCTCCTTAAGGTTAGCTCGGTTCCATATCACATATAGCTCGGCCAACACTCTCAATCTGTTCAATTGAGCTGACATTGGGCTAAGTTCATGGCGGCCAATATCTTGAAAAAGTAACCCTGTATGGGTAGGCGCAGACCCACGTCGAAGAAGGCCGTGCAGAAGGAAACTTGATTAGTCATAGGTCGGCTCGCCAAATATTCCTTTTCTAGAATGATTAGGATAACTTCCTCGAGAATGTTAATTCTTCACCGAAGGTGGTCTAGCCTAGCTTGCGTGATAGAAGAGGCTATATCCATATCTAAGTTGACAAAGTCCAAGAGAGTATGAGCTGGCTTAGTTCGGGCTATCCTCATAGTATATGATTGGTTTTCTTCTCCGGATGGGGTCAAGGATATGTTATAATCACTATCTTCCAGCATAATTGGATCAATTAAGCGTGAAGCAGGTGCTTCAGAAGACAGCATGTGGAGAGGAGTCTCGGAGGAGGATTCAGAGTCTGAAATTCCTAAGGATTGACTCGAGGAGGAAGGTCAGTCAATGATAGGTAAAGTTTTGTTCACAATCATTTTGTGCCTATATTATACTAGTTGGGCTTAGTATTATTTAGGATTTTACTGAGTCATCCCTACTAAATTACTAATTTTAAAAAATCTAAATGCCATAATAATGGCAAATGACCAAGTTTATGAACATGACAACAACCAAAACACCAAAAAACCCATAAACATATGTCCATTGAATATAAATTTTAAACCCAAAGAAACACCCCTATAACAACAGTTTAAACCTAAAACCTTCAAAAATCCCAAAACATGTTTTCAAACAAGGCATGTGTTGATCAAGATTTATCACACATTAGTGTTGATATAAAGTATGCTCAGTGCGAAGGAAATATAGAAAGAGTTCAGGGAATGCTTACTTTTGTTTTGAAGTTTGAAGTTGAACGATTGAAGCTATTGAAGAAGCTTGGAATTAATTACTGAAGATTTGAGATGTTTAGAGAAGGTGAAGAGTTTTAAAAATGGAAGATGAACATATTAAGCCTTTAAATATGCTACTTGGGTTGATCTTGATAATCAGATTAAATCAAGAATAAAGGATTGATAACACACGTTTCAAGTCAATCATGGCTATAGAATTCATATGGAGGGCTTGGATAAGAGCCACGAGCTCGGTTGATCACAATTGTCCAGATTTTGGCTGGTGAATCACAGATGGACGACACTTGACATGTTGGGGAGATAAGGCAAAATGGAATTTGATTGGCATTTAAGGAAGACCATTATGTCTTTGCACTTTCATAGGAACGATTCACAAATCCTAGGAGAATATTTTTAAGTGGGGGGAAATGAAAGACAATCGTCAGAAAAAAGCATTTTTGACAGTATATGGAGTAACCTGACTTAAGGGGTATTAATTTGGGAAGAGCTGAGGCAATATGAAGTTTTGAGAGGCTAACAACCTGAGGATGTTTGGTCGGTCTGAACCACTATTTTTTATAAAGTTCTCGGCATAAACTCACCAACTCGTTGACACCAAGAACTACGAGACAAATGTTGATGGTGGTTTTCATCCCGTTGAAGGTTTGAATACCGAGGAGGGGTAGAATGGGTATTGTACTTGGTCAAAATGGATAATAAATGCCCTATGGTCAGGAGAAACAGACTGAGTTTGACAGAAATATCCGAACTTATGATACAGAGAGGTTCTCCCAAGGACAAATCATGTTAATGATGGAATGAGTTATCATGTTGACCCGACCTAATGAATGAATGATGAATTTTAGGTTATTAAAGAATTTATTGAACATGACCCGATGAGATCTATGCATAGCAACCTGACCTAGTTGAAAAAACTAGAGGGAGCTTTGACAAGTATAATCTGCCTCGGTATGCCGACCCGAGAAACAGAAATTGGATCACATGTTGACTTGTATCTAGGTCATATGACGTATGCCCTAATATGAGTTTGGGCTTTTAGAAGACTAATGATGACCAAAGTTGATCAATAGCTCTCATTGAAGGAAGACTCTACTAGTTGTTCATAGGATAAAACAATACTGAATTAGTTGAATAATAGGCTTTCGCATCAACAATGTGTGTTGTAGTGGTTACGAGGTTGTCATGATGTCTTTCTGCTGACAAGGGTGGTTGAATCGAGTGGCAGTACAACTATTTGTTGAGTGGTTAGGGAAAACATCATGGGGACAATGATGGCCTGGTAACAACAGCTGACATAATGGGTTGGTAAAATAGTGAATTTGGCAGCTTTTATAAAGAGGTTGAAGTCTCAAATTAAAGGGTTAGCAAATTTTATATCTCACAACTTATAAAGAAACTGAAAGTTGAAGAGTTAGTGATAAAGAGAAAAAGCAGGTCAACACCCGATCATCTAAGAGATTTTTATCGGGATTATTGTAAGACCTGATGTACTTATTCCCCCCACTTGTAACTCGGGTCGGTCTTAACACTGGGTAGGAATAAAATACACCCCTTTCTCCTGTGGACGTAGGATGGAGCCCTCTCCGCCGAACCACGTAAATCTTTGTCTCAGTGTTTTTCTTATCCGCTTCCTAAATTTACTTTTGGTTCCCTACTAACCAAATAAATTCACTGTTGAGTGATTTTCTTCGAAAGAAGAATTTCAACGGTACCAAATATAATATCAAACCCGTTAGAGCATACCAGCAACCGACAGCGGTTGCCGGCGATGAAAACAATGGCCGACTTTAAGAAAATATTATTTTATTTACTAAAATCATTTCAAGTAATTAAGGTATAAATAAAAATATATTAAATAAAAGGATAATTACAATCCCACTTAAACTAGAGGTGTCAAAACGAATCAACGAATCGAATTAGTATCGAATCCTAAACGAATCGAATCAAAATGTGATGAATTCGTATTCGATTCGTTTATTAAACGAATCCTAATATCAGGATTCGTATTCGATTCGTTTATTAAACGAATCGAATACGAATATTCGTTTATTCGTTTAGTCAATAATATTATTTAATAAAATAATCTACCACACTTGATTTACAATAATTCTTCATAAATATATATATATGAAATATGTAATTAATATATTTACTAAAAATACCTCACAAAATATTGAAAATATTACTTTTTATATGATAATTAGCTATAATTTCTCGAATCTTAATTGAAAATTAACAGGAACTAGTAAATAAAATAATGAAACGAATCCTAAACGAATAAACGAATCAATGAGCTTAAATTCGTATTCGATTCGTTTAATAAACGAATCGAATCGAATCGAATTGACCCATTTATTAAACGAATCCATTTTTTCAAACCCGTATTCGCTTTAAAACGAATCGAATCGAACGAATAAACGAATCCTGACCCAAATTGCCACCCCTAACTTAAACTTATAGGGAGCTGAGATTGTTCTATTTGTAGTATGTTGGTGAATTGATCATCATAATACGGGCCATGTTTAGTACCAGACACTAATCTGGATTAATAATACATAATAATCTAATTTAATACATGACACTAAATATTTTGAATTATCGAATCGAAGTAATGAAGGAAAAGAACTCGTAGATCAAGAAAATTTGGGATCGAATGTTTAAAAACAAGTTAGTCTTGGATCATTTTTCTCCAATCAAAATTTTTTTTGAAAGAAATTATACGAGATTGGACATTAAAAACGTATAAAGAAAAAGGAATACGAGATAAAAATAGAAGATCTGTTTGATTTCTTCCTGAAAAAATGTTTGTGTTTATAATTGGGATTGAAAGATATTGTTTTTTTTCAGGGAAAAAATATTCAATCACATGAAAGTTTTATGAATATTTTTCTGGAAAAAACCCACAAAAGAATCTAGCTATTTCTATTTAGTTCTCACTTATACTACAGCCATTAGATGAGATATTTTTGTTCATCTTTTTTAAATAAGAGGGGAAAAAAAGATAAAGGCATCCACAAAAATCTTTGTCAATGGTGGGACACATCCCCACTAAATAATAAATGAATTTTTTATTCAATTGCAACACATGAAATGAAAGTCTGCTTCAAATTTCCACAAGATTCATTGATTCATACACCCATAAGCATTTGAGCCACGCCCTTTCACTTTCAAGAAAGTTACAAACCAACTACAAATTGAATCCAAAGAAAAAAATAAAATAATTAAGATACCTTATATTAAAGGTCTTTGAAGAGGACAAGAATAAGAAGAAGATATATAAATTAAATTGTTAAAAGTATACAAAATACCAATTCAATTCGTATTCTTATCACCTCAAAAAGCATCTTTCACGTGAAGGCAAGTTCATGTTCATGTTCATGGCATTTATGTGACTACTACTAGCCTTTTCATGAAGGTATCCTTTTGTCCCATCATTAATTTTGTTTGTTTGTTTGTTTTTTTTTTTTTTTTTTCAGATGGAATCTTTTTAAATAATGGGGTTTTAGAGTTTTTGATCTTTTGTGAGGATGTTTTTGTCATTTAGGATTTTGGAGTGTCCTTGTCTACTTTTATATGAGTTGTGCAGCATTATTGATAGTGCTATTTTGTGCTCGTCATAAGAATTCCACTTGCCCTTCTCTCTTTTTATATCCTAACATCATCATTTTTCCCATCTTCTTTTTTTCATGGGATGTGTTATTTATAATTTTAAACATATATTATTTAATTAAAATTATTAAGTAATAATAAATTAACCGGGAATAGAAAAACCTGAAAATGTAAAAGATGATGAACATAAACCAAGTCGAGTTTTTCCTCTATCCTTAATAACTTATTGCCCCCGCCTAAGTCCACTACGGATTTCTTATAGCTAACGTTCTCCAAGAACTCATGGTTGATTCTTGTAGAAGGGATACTCATTTATTCAAGAACTCGAACTATAAATAATGGTGGAAACTCTCACTTTTATGTAGATATTAGACTCTTTAATTATGCCTAAGGACAAAATGATAATTCAAGTCTCTAAAAATTGAATTACTCAAATGAAAACTCAAGAGACTTATTTATAAACATGGATAGTTGCCTTCGAAAATGTCTCCTTATGTCAAAATGTACATCCTTTTAGGATTCATGACCTTCAAGGAAGCGTTTCAACCCTAAAGGTCATATCATTTCCCATTAAAGAACACATTCTTTCCAAGGAACCCTTTAGGCTCAAGGGTTAAGTCTTTTCTCATTAAGGATCATACCCATTCATTCATACACACACACACACACACACACACACATATATATATATATATATATATCTTTATATTTAGAAAATTTTCCTACATTTCCCCATAATTTTCTAAATATCAATTCTGACAATTGAGAGAGTTTTCTGGAAATAAAACTGCATCGGAATAGGTAGCTTTTGCCTTGAACCTTTCCTAGTGAATGACTATCAGATTAACTTAGCAAACTGTGACCCATAGTCTTGAACTGTTCTTCCGTTAGTGTAAACCAAGACAATAACCATTACACAGTTTCACTTCGATCATTTCTCATTCTACGGTTGTGTTCAATTCGGCCATGAACATCGATCATGGCTTCATCAAGTACTTTAGGGAACTCAGCCTTTTAAAAATCACATAGAAGTGACCTCAATACTTACTTGAAATAAGTGATCTACTATAAAGAGGTATTCTGTCTTTACCTATATTAGGACTCTTCTCCTAATATATTGATCATTAAAAGCCTTCGATTACCTTGATAGACAGCACTCTACGTCATTATCGGAATGAGAAAGAGCATATAACTCTATAATGCTTGTTTTGAATTGAATAAATTTGTAGTTTTCCATTTGAACCTAGATATTGGGATTTTCAGTCAGATAGTTTGGGTTTCCATAGTGACAGTTGTTGGGGTTTTAAGGGGGAATATCGGTAACGTAGCGGAATAGTGGAAAATCAAAATTTTCCGGTTTCAAAACTTTTTCTCGGATCAATTAAATAAACTTATTTATTTAATTATCAAATTATCAAATTCTGAAAAATTACACAATAAATCAAATTTCTTGGTAATTACCGAATTGCCCCAAAACTTTGTAAGTTTATCATTTTAGTCCAAAAGTTCTCAAATACAATTTTGGATGATTCTAAATCATTTCTAAAATGTTTTTCAACACATCTAATGCATCAAATCAAATTTCACACAAATCCCCAATTTTTAGTCTAATGCCGTGAGCCACCCAAAATTTTCAATTAATTGCAATTTGGTCTCTTTAGTTCAAAACATGCCGAGATCAAATCCAATCAACCTAAAATTTTACATGCATCATATTCATACCATAATACATCACATATAAGAAAAGCCCCAAATTTGGAGTGGGTTAAGAACCCTAATTGTACAATTTCATCAAATTGGCCAATTTCACCAAATTTACAAAATCCAACACTTTAATCCATTCAATACTTCACCAATCAAGCCTCACCACTTTGAAATCACTCTAGAAAAATTCTAGGTCACCAAGGAGTGGTTACTAACTCTAGAATGGCAACTTTGATTTTCTAAAAATCAAAAGTAAAGCTTTGAAACAATTTCAAGCTTACTTACATGCTTCAATCTTTCATCAAGTTCACAACCATATAAACACAAACTATAAGAGTAGAGATAACATAAAATCATCACAAATTGAAGCTAAGCATATTAGAAACATTTTCTATGTTGAAGACTTTAAAGAAAAACTTACAAAAATAAGATTTTTCCAAGCTTTCTTCTTTAGCCTCCAAGCCTTTTTCTCAACTTCTTTTATGTTTATTTGGTATCAAATGAACTTGTTAAACCCTAAAAATGAAACAAAACAATATATACTTCACAAAAATAGCCCTTGGCCGAAATTGGAAGCAAAATAAATAAAAATATCTAGATATTTTTACTTTGTTTCATTTAAAGCTTTTTCAACTTGTATAACTTCATCATTAAACCATTTAATGAATTTCTTAAAGTCAACAAAGGCAACCAAAAGCATTTCCATAATTATCACAACTTTAAGATATTTATATTTCAATTAATTTAATTATTTAACAATTAAATAATTATTTAATTATTTAAATACAAATATATTAAATATATGTATTATATTACATTAAATATCAAAAACATATATATTTATGATATTAGTCAAATATCTCAATTTGACAATTAATTAATGTGTATTTGATAAAATCTAACATTAAATGCAAATACACAAAAATTAGGAAATGACTATTAGGTCTCATCGCATGTATTTTCCGTTTAATATTTAAACGATTTATAAATAATCATCATTATTCATAAAAGTTGCCCTAGTGCTCTACGAGTATATTTCATTAGTGAGACTCTCTAGATTCAGGTATATCCGTCACAAAATCTAATTTCGTGTCCATAATTTACCCACCCGTAATTATGACGAACACGGATAAACTAGCTGAATCATACAGGTCGAGGTCATTGCATACGTATAATCCCTCCGTCACAGGTATCCGGATAATCCCAGAGATATAGATGTAAACGTCAAATCTCTATAGGTATTATCCCGTCAACGTTTCTATTAGCAATCTCTAAATAACATTCGGAACTTACTTCCGAAGTATACTGTGGCCACAGATTTAACAGACTGCTAATTATATATGGACTACCTATACTCTGTACACAGAACTGACGGATCCTATCTTGATACACACAGGATATCCTGAGGATCGGTCCACACCCAACGAACAGGCGGAGGTCTGATCTAAATAGATCGGTGACGTGACTGCCATCTAAGTGTGGAGGATGTCTCATACATCCACAGTGGTGTCTCAAGTCGAAGGACCACTATGCTACTCAACCCGAGAAGATTCTTATTGACGTTGGTGTACCATCCATTAAGAATCTTCGGTGAGTCGTTCAGTGTTTATCTATTATAAACACCTACACGTCTATACGAGTCTCCCTAGACTCATGGTTCATTTGGATAAACCATCGGACCAAGTCTCGATATACGACATGTACTAGTCTCAACGGATTTGACTAACCGACTCGTGTTAGTAAATCTTGACCGGGAACTATATTTGATAATATACATTTGGCAGTTACACTTCCCAATGTCAATTACAAACTAACTTTGTAACTGTGTACTGTATTATATATTATCGGGCCTTTGTCTAATATATACATATCACTAAACCACATTTACTTTCAATCTAATAGTAATTAGATCGAATACGTATATAAAAACAAGAGGTGTAACCATTAAGTAAGTAATATTATGGAAAAAAAAAGATGTTCGTATTCATGAATCAGACATAAATATGGTCCGGATTGGTGCTCTGAGCACCAACCCCAACAATAGTTCTTAATTTATAGGCTTCAAGCCCGTTCTCCTCGATGACTTCTCAATTTGCTCTCTATGTAAACCTTTACTAATAAAACCAGCCATATAGGCGGTAACAAAGTTTGTCAATAATTAATCCAGATTTAAATTAAATATTAATCATTAGATTATAATTTTTATATATTAATATAAATAATATTAATCTATATTTTAATATTAAAAATTTCACTATTTACCCCATCAAGATGAAATTAGTTACCTATGATTTGAATAAAAACAAAATAATTTTATTACTGGAAAAAAGAAATTACAAGAAAGCTTAATAATATTAAAATGCACAAGAGTTGGAGTTTCACAAATTTTCGGAGAAAAATATGGACTCGCGAGTTGAAGAAAACTGAGGGTCTAGCACATCTAATTATAGAGATGCTCAACAACTCTCTCATATTTTTTTTTTAAAATATGAATTTGGTTGCCATCACCGACACTTTCTTTTTTTATTTGATAATTTATTATATATTATAATATATAAAAAAAACCTTAATGAGACCTCTAATATAATATATATATATAATATTTTTTATATAAAATCTTGGTGGGTCCTCTAAAATATATTATATAAATATACATTATTATATTAATAATAATAAAATACATGTGTGGAAAAATACATCATAAGTTCATTTTTTCGCCAATCTAAATATGGTAAATAATTTACAAGTCTGATCTGAAAATAGTTGTCACGCTCTTATGGGTCTTTAGGTCTTACTATTCAGATTTCATATCCATTTTCCTATTGAACATCCAAAACAATGTTTTATATACACAATAAATAAAAATCACAATAAAAATATATAGAACATAAGTATAACTATTATTTTACAAATGTGCTAAATTAAGGGAATTAATGAAATTATAAGTAGAAAGTGAATAATTTCTCTTTTATTAAATTTACATTTTTAATATTCATCAAATGATATCTAGTCATGTGTAATTTGTGAGATACATCAGACTTTCAATGATTCTCGAATACTTTAATTACAATACGTTCGAACCAGTATTCTTTGAAAAATGAAGAGTTAGGTCCACATGAGTTCTAGTTATGATTAAATATCATTTGTTATATTTCTCAAGTATTTTCTCAACATAATGAGCTTGAAATAATATATATCCCTATGATATTATGGAAATCTTAATTCTTAGTATCACATCAGCTACTCATTAATCTTTTATGTCAAATTTACTGGTCAATACTTTCTTGGTAGAATGAATCATCTCATGATTACTATTAATTATTAGCATATCGTATAAATAGAGACATATAATGATATATCATTTTTTAGTACATTTAGTGTATATATACTTATCGCGTTTATTGATTTTGAATCCACGCGACAACATCTCTTTGCCAAAATTCTCATGCCATTGTTTATATTTTTTTTAGTTCGTAAAAAGATTTTACAAGTTTGCACACTTTGTGTTCTTGTCCAGGGATATTAAAACCTTTTGGTTGTTCCATGTAAATCTCTTCATCTAATTCACTATTTAAGAATGTCGTCTTTACATCCATTTGATGTATTTCAAGACCAAATATAAGTGTTATAGTTATAAGTATTTTTATTAAGGTGTTACAGGTCACCGATGAATATGTATCAAAGTAATCCAGATAATTTTATTTTCTTTGTTGAAATATTTTAGAGAACTTCCAAAGTTAGCAAATTTGATTCCAAAATCCAATCTTTATTCCAATGTTAGCAAGTTTCATCCTAATATCCAATATTGATTTTTCTTTGTTGAAATGTTGTAGAGAACTTTCAAAGCTTCTTTAAACATTTTTTTTTACTTAGGCTAATATTCTAATTCTTACTTGTTTTAGCTTTCACAAGCCTACATTTTTTTTTAAGCTCAACTTAATTAAAAACTTGCTCAAGCTTGTCTTTTATAGCAAAACTTATACAATTTTTAATTAATAAAAGTCTTTATTAACTTTTAGGTGGGATTAATCCAATTTGTCTAAATATGTATAATTAAGTGTGACTAATCATTTTTATCTACCACTTTGATTTAATCAAATTAAATCAAGATAAAGTTTAATTAATAGATTAGTTAAATGTCTACCACTTAATTTAATCTAATTATCTACCACTTTAATTTAATCTAATTAAATCAAGATAAATACACATATTATTACATATTTGTAATTATCAAAATATCCTCAAATGGTAGAGATATTTGTGAATTTACAACAAAGACTTTCTGTGATTTTAGATTAATCCAATTAATCTAATTGAGTTAAAGTAAATAACTAATGTTATCCAATAACTCTTAATTATTTTAGTTGATAATTATAATATCAATTATTATTTATTATAAAAACTTATATGCTACCTAAATGCTCAACAAGTACACTTCATATTATGAGACTCTATAAGTCCAGACACGTTCGTCATATAAGCCTAGCTTATATGTACGCAATTTGACCACCTCCGAATTCACGAAGAACATGAACGACCTTTCTAAACTGTATAAGTCGAGGTTATCACATATGTTAAACAATCCCTTCGTCGTAGGCTATCTGAGTTGTACTTAGGAAACATAGATTGTATCGTCAAGTTTCCAAGGCGCAAATCTCATGTCGACATGTCCACGATTCTTTACAACTAATCAGAACATCATTTCTGATATATGCGATCCACCATAAGTGTTTGATTTCGGCCAAAGTCATAAGAATCGTGAGTTACTCACATGGATACCTACAACCCTTATGGTACACATAAGGGCCAACAGATCCTATATTGATACAAACTTAATAAATGAGTACAACGACCAGTAGCCTTTTCGACCAATAAATTTAGACTACCGTTTCATTCTGAGATGAATACTTATAATATAAATTATATTGAATATGTACAAACTAATGAAGTGACCTTGGGAGACGTTGATATTCTTCGAAGTTCTGATATCGAATTGTACGATGCTTCACTATCGGACTGTTAGGGTTTGTGCTCCGAGTGCCAATCCGGATCGTATTTATGTCCGATTCATAAATACGAGCAGTTCGAATTTCCATAATATTACTAATTTTAATGGTAGCACCCTTATCTTTTATACACATATTCAATCTAATTGAGATTATATATCTGATTACGATTAGATCGAAACTGAATCTGGTTTAATGATACATGTATATTAGACAAAGACCCTAGGATTTACAGTATAATGCGCAGTTACAACGTAGTTTGTAATTGACATTGGGAAACGTATTATTAGTTGTATATCCTTAAATAAAGTTCCTGGTCAAGATTTACTAACATGGGCCGGTTAGTAAAATCTGCTGAGACCAGTACATGTCGTATATCGTGATTTGGTCCGATGGTTTATCCTAGTGAACCATGAGTCTCGGGAGACTCGTATAGACATATAGGTGTTTATTTGATAAGTTACTCAACGACTCACTAAAGGTTTCCTAATAGATGGTACACCAACGTCAATAGGAACCTTCTTGAGTTGAGCAAGCATAGTGGTCGTTCGACTTGAGATACCACAGTGGGATTTATGAGTTATCCTCCACACTTTGATGGCAGTCACGTCAACGATCTATTCATGATCAGATCTCCACCTGTTCGTTGGGTGTGGACTAATACTCATGATATCCAGTGAGTATCAAGATATGATCTGTCAGTCATGTGTACAGGGCATAGACATCCTCACGTGTTTACGATCTAGTTCATGATCAGACCTCCACCTGTTCATTGGGTGTGGACTGATGCTCATGATATCCAGTAAGTATCAAGATAGGATCCGTCAGTCTTGTGTACATGGCATATACATCCTCACGTGTTTACAATCTAGTTTATCCATGGCCGTGGTATAACATTGGAAACCAGTTTCGAGTGTTATTTCGTGATCGTAAATTGAAAATCGACTGTATTATACCGAACAGATTTGACGTTCTCATCTATATCTCAGGTATAATACGGATAGCCTGTGACGGAGGGATTATACGTATGCTATGACCTCGACTTGTATAGTTTAGCGAGATTATCTGTGGTCGTCATAATCCATGAGTGGGTGGATTATGGACACGAAATTGGATTTCGTGACGAATAAACCTAAACTTAGAGAGTCCCACAATATGAAGTGTACTCGTTGAGCACTTAGGCAACTCGATATGAATAATACGGATTATTCATAATACTTCAATGGATTAAGTGAGTTAATCTGGATCATTTAATCGTTAAACGATAACACATGCAATTAGGGGATTTTGTCCGCTAATAATTATTCTGTATTTATATTTGATACATAATACGATTAGATACACATTAATTATTCGTCAAATGAGATTTTGACACATGCCATAAATATAATATGTATTTGTTATTTATTGTAAATAAAAATACATATATAAAAATAATAATTACATTAATTAATTATTTTGATATTTAAATTGTTAAATATTTTAATAATTAATTAATAAAATATTTCATAAATGTTATGATACATGTTCAATTATTATTGGACTTTGTGGCATGTTTTGGATAAACTTTATATGTGTCAAAATGTTATTTGATATTATAAAGTTGTATGCAATTAATTTGATTAAATCTAAAAAGATAAAAATGCCCATTGACTTCCAATTTCGTTTTTTATATATAAAAAGGAGGGATTTGATTTTTTCTCTCTTGTCCATCTTCTTCACTCACGAAAATGCCTCTCAAAATGGGTTTCATGGTTTTCAAAATATGTTTGCAAAATTCATGGAAAAATTGAAGGAAATTCGAGAAAAAGCTTGAGTATTTGGAGATTAAAAGGTAATCCTTCATTCCCTTGAGCTTAGAAACTTATTTTCTTGTTTCTTGAATTATTAGATATGATCTAGGTTTTTTTTAATTCTGATTTTTTGGGGCTTTTGGTTGTTGATGATGGATTGGAAGCTTAATAGCATATGTGAAGTAAGTTTGAGTGAAATTATTGTAATATTCATTCAATTAATCATTTGATGATTTTTTCCATTCTAGACTGTGGTAACCACTCTTATCATGCCTAGAATTGTTCTAGAGTACTTCATGTGTGGTGACCTTGGTTGGTGATATGATTAATTTGATTAATCTTGATTTGTTGGATTTAAGCATGAAAATTTGGTGAATTTTTGTTCTGGATCAGATATGATGAAATTGAAAATTATGTGATGATTTTGATGTCATATGAATGTAATGGATGTGTTTTTGGAGTTGGCATAATTGCCGAAATGTGTTTCAGACTTGAAATAAGTAAAAACGGCCAAAAACGGCGTTACCAGGTGGATTTTGAGCCAACCGGGTGACGGCTGTGAAAACAATGATTCTGTCACTGTTTGGGAAGCCTATGAACTACCTTGACACTATTGGATCTGACCTGGGCAGTTTCCATAAGTATCGGGTAGTCGGTTTGGTCAAAAACGTGTTTTAGGCAATTTTATGGAAAAACGTTTTTCATAATAGTTTCGTGAAGTTTCAAAAATATTTATGTTAATATATGATATTAAATAAATATTTTAAGTGAAATATGAATAAATTATTCGTATTAGATATTGAATAATTTATTCGGTATTTTGAAAAAGTTTTAAAATACGATCTCGCCCGTACCCGCGCTTCCCCTGCGTCCAATGCCCAAAACCCTAACATAATTGGTATCAGAGCAGGTATGATGCTTGATCCATTACATTATTCATGCTTGATATTAGATATATAATCTAATTTAATGTTCGCATATGCTAGGAATCTAGATATATTTCTTAACTGTTCGGCTTTACGCTAACGAATATGTAACGAAAATTTAATTGTTAGATTGAGTTATATGTTCTAAGGTAGAATTGAATTGTTTAGAAAATGATTTAGATTAAAATTCTGCATTGGATGTAGATTATAACTTCCGTAGGAAAATCTACGCTTTTAAATAGGGCTGCAAAGTAACGTGTATTGGAAACATATTTCTTGGTCCGCCTTGTCAGTATGGATGCAAATGATTTCCTGATGTTATAGTTGTATCGTGCCAAAGCTGTGCAGTTATAGTTGATGGTAGGTCATTTGCGCCGGTAGAACTTATATGATAAGAGACAAATTCAAGTGAAAGTGGAAATCCTGAACGTGCCAAAGCTGTCAGAACTACACTGGTAGCTTGAGTTTTTCATTGACAAGTGTAGCCTTGATACGCCTCCCTGTGAACGTGCCAAAGCTGTCACAGCGAGAAACGATCAGGACCAAAACCAGGAGTCACTGGTGAGTGATTGATAATGAGTTGTCTACCTAATGAATATACGTAAGCGAGAACGTGCCAAAGCTGTGAGTCGAAATATATTCATGAGATCCTACTCTCACTATGGAATTCGATTTAATTTTTGAATTCCCGTTGTCCGTTGGGGATTACGATATTACGTAAAGTGGTGGGAGACACTGCTGAGTTTAAAAATCCATAACTTAAGCAGTGTGTAATTTTATGGAAAATTCTGCTTCGTTTCTTTTATTCTATATTGTTCATAGAATTATACTTCTAATCCACTGTATGTCTATTACCTGAATAGCTTTACTGACTTTACTTATGGTTGCGTAGTTCTAGAATAGGTTCTAGAATGACAGTAGACTTATATATTGTTAGATTAGTTCAAATCATCGGGAACTGTTGTTTCGATTTTCTTAAAATCAAGATGGTTTTTGACTTAGTTACTACGTCGCGATTATGTAATCTAAAAGGATATCTGGTTTAGGATATTATTCTAGTTAGAATTATTTCTTATGCAGTAAGAATTGACACGAATCAGTTTATGTCTCGGAATTCTTAACTGGCATTAGAAAAACTCTTTTAGTATTTATTTGTCTTATAATGACGTTTCTTGGCTTTTAGTGAATTTTAGAAGTCACGTGTTTTACACATTTTGTTAATCAATTATTTACGATTGTTGTAAATAATTGAATGTAAATTATAAAGCTAAGAAAGAAGATGTGTATAGTTGTGTATAGAGAATATTGATTTTTAAAATACGACAACTGTAGGTATTGGATACCGGATCTCCCGTCTAGTTATTCAAAAATAATGTTTAATAACTGTTTTGATATTTGATATCAGAACTTGTGACTATTGGATAATTACTTGTTCTGTATAAACAGTTGTTACATATTTTAATATGACTAGTAGTGTCATTGATGAAAGATGAACATTAAGAAAAATATTCGGTAAAATATAAATGACTTAGAACTGTGCATTATGAGATTTTATCATAAAAGCATTAGATGCTTGTTCATTATGGTAAAGGATGATCTGATACAAGATCACACCACATATCCTTTTCCATTTAATGAATACTGTATTCAGGTTGTGATTAAACCTCATTTAACCGATGATTGTCATCGGACCATAAATTTATTAAACTTATATTTTGGAAGTATGTAGTTAATAAATTAGAAACTATCACAGATAGTTTTCTTTGCTTTGTAACTTAGTTAATGAATTGTCATGACTCAGTTACGTGTTTCTAGTAGAGAACATGTTGAACGTCTTGAATTGTTCAAAGACTTTGATTATGTCTCTGATGAAACATAAATGGAATATTTTGAATGGATCAAAAATATTATATTTGAAGTGTTGAAAACTATAAAATTCATAATGCATCTTTGAATTGTTCGAGGATGTTTGATTTGATCAAACAAATGAATTTAAGGCAATTAGTTATATAGTTATTTAATGAATATGATTCTTACTCAGTATTAAACTTCCGCGGTTCCATTTTGATGGAATTGGTTAGTGGGAGTTCTCGAATCTTATATGATTTGATTCGTTGATATTAAGTGTTACCGAATTAGTTTCGATACTCTTGGGGTTATGCTCCAGTGACACTAATTCATTTTTTTTTAAATTATTGTTCCATGAGTTTCTATAGTTACATATATGATATGTATGGTAGTAATTTGAATCTTGAAAAGTTTGAGATTTGAAACTTTCTTTGTATAGTTATTATATAATTGAAAGTACTCGTGCCTTGGAGGTACGAGTGAATGGTTTATCATTTATTCTATTTAATAGAATATTTTATTCTATTTGATAGAATATCTTTTCTACGATCCCGAGTAATAAAACTGTTTTGTTACTTGGTGGTTAACATTAGATGTTGACGATTATAAAAAAGACTTAACTTAGTGAAGTCAAATGTGCGAGTGATAAACTGTTATGGAACTACATAATTAATAAGATGAAAATACCCTTAGAAAACTGCCGTGTAAGTACAATAAGATGTCAGAATCATTTGCAAAGTATAAGATACTTAATATTCTATTGTTTTCTTATTGAAGAAAATTATCCTATAACTTATAATGGGAGCGATATTTGATATCGATTCCAGAACTAGGCATTGAACCAAAGATTAAGATTGTTCATAGCTTACTACGATCAAGTTTTGAACTTGATTAAGGTTTCGTTATAAATAGTTCTTAAAATGTGCAAATTATTTGTGCAGCAAAAGAGAAGTGAGCTTGATAAAGGTTTGATCTTTATAGTATGACAGTGAGAAGGCTTATACTCAGTATTCTATTGTAGATTCTGAGGAAGCTTGTCTCTTGTCGCACTGATTGAACAACTAAAGATTTGTTGGTTAATGTTGATAGTAAACTATGTATTTTGGCTAAAGAATAGAAAATGGCGTTCTTGAGTGATTTCTTCGAATGAGAGATCCGTCGTGATTTTTTAGTTTGAAGAATTCATTCTGGAATGGCCCTAGAGTTTGTATTCTGCTAAGATCACCGTTTGATATACTAGCTTATAAGTCTGTTGTAGACTGAGATAATTTTTCCGGAAATACATGCTCTCTGATTTTGATATTATTTAGATTGTCTGGTTCTATCGAAGTATAGAGAATACGTATTTGTCAGTAGGGTCAGTGGGAGCGTAAAAATTTCTTTCTAGTATTATATATCCTTAAGTCTTTTTTTCTCCATGGAAGCAGTGAGGGTAGTCTCTGTTATATTTGATATAAAGTTTTATATAAGATATAAAACTGAGAGACTTATGAGATACTCCCATTAGTCGCATATTAGATATGATCTAATAAAGTACACAGTAATGCTATTTGTATGACAGTTAGTATAACTGTTTGACAGTTAATGTGTCTTTTAAGTATATAGTATTCATCTTTCGTAAATGATGGTTCCTTTGTCGAAAGATAGATTGATTGAAATGTCTAGTCAATCTTATGCATTATAGGATGATGGCGTAATGAATGTTATATTATGTCCGATTATGCATATCAATTTAATTATAATTGTTACGAGTTATTTTGATATGTTGTAGACCATAAGATATTTCTAGAAACAAGTTCTTTGTGATCTTTGAGATATTAAGAATGAGTTTCTTATTCACGGAGAATTTAGTCAGCAACCATAAGGTCAGATTAGTTTTGATTCTAATTATGACATTAGATGGTCTATGTCATATAAATTCAGAAAAGATGCAGTGGGTGTGTCACATTTGATTCTACAAAATTAGTGGAATCAGTTGCGACTTTTGAAGTATTGACTTATGAAGTTTGCAAAATGACCTCAATAATTAAAAGTGTTGATATTAGTTTTGTGCATGTGGTTGTCTCAAAGTATTTTGGATTTGATCCATATATACTTAGATAACTTAGCAATTGTAGCATAATACTGATATCGCATCTGAGTTATGTTGACGTGGAATTTGATTCTACAAAATATGAATGATGTTGGCTTAGGAAAACTGTTGGGTTTGTTTGACAGACTCGATTTGTTAAAGTAGGCTTACTTGTTGATGCCTACCTCTTGAGTGTTGGTGAGCTCTTGAGGGCCATGAGTATATGATATACATTGAAGATGTGTATAGGATACCATGGATTGCCACTAGAGCAAGTGGGAGAAATTGTTAGGGTTGGTGCTCCGAGTGCCAATCCGGATCGTATTTATATCCGATTCATAAATACGAGCAGTTCGATTTTCCATAATATTACTAATTTTAATGGTAGCACCCTTATCTTTTATACACATATTCGATCTAATTGAGATATATATCTGATTACAATTAGATCGAAACTGAATCTGTTTACTGATACGTGTATATTAGACAAAGACCCTAGGATTTACAGTATAATGCGCAGTTACAACGTTGTTTGTAATTGACATTGGGAAACGTATTATCAGTTGTATATCCTTAAATAAAGTTCCTGGTCAAGATTTGCTAACATGAGTCCGTTAGTAATATCCGCTGAGACCAGTATATATCGTATATCATTACTTGGTCCGATGGTTTATCCCAGTGAACCATGAGTCTCGGGAGACTCGTATAGACATGTAGGTGTTTATTTGATAAGTCACTGAACGACTCACTGAAGGTTTCCTAATAGATGATACACCAACATCAATAGGAACCTTCTCGAGTTGAGCGAGCATAGTGGTCCTTCGACTTGAGATACCACAATAGGATATATGAGTTATCCTCTACACTTTGATGGCAGTCACGTCAACGATCTATTCATGATCAGACCTCCGCCTGTTCGTTGGGTGTGGACTGATGCTCATGATATCCAGTGAGTATCAAGATAGGATCCGCCAGTCCTGTGTACAGGGCATAGACATCCTCACGTATTTACGATCTAGTTCATGATCAGACTTTCGTCTGTTCGTTAGGTGTGGACTGATGCTCATGATATCCAGTGAGTATCAAGATAGGATCCGCCAGTCCTGTGTACAGGGCATAGACATCCTCACGTGTTTACGATCTAGTAAATCCATGGCCGTGGTATAACATCGGAAACCAGTTCCGAGTGTTATTTCGTGATCGTAAATTGAAAGTCGACTGTATTATACCGAACAAATTTGACGTTCTCATCTATATCCCATGTATAATATGTATAGCCTGTGACGGAGGGATTATACATATGCTATGACCTCGACTTGTATAGTTTAGCGAGATTATCTGTGGTCATCATAATCCATGAGTGGGTGGGTTATGGACACGAAATTGGATTTCGTGACGGATAAACCCAAAATTAGAGAGTCCCACAATATGAAATGTACTCGTTGAGCACTTGGGCAATTCGATATGAATAATACAGATTATTCATAATACTTCAATGGATTAAGTGAATTAATCCAGATCGTTTAATCGTTAAACGATAACACATGTAATTTAGGAATTTTGTCCTCTAATAATTATTGTGTATTTATATTTGATACATAATACGATAGTTACACATTAATTATTCGTCAAATGAGATTTTGACACATGCCATAAATATATATATATGTATTTGTTATTTATTGTAAATAAAAATACATATATAATAATAATGATTACATTAATTAATTATTTTGATATTTAAATTGTTAAATATTTTAATAATTAATTAATAAAATATTTCATAAATGTTATGATACATGTTCAATTATTATTGGACTTTGTGGCATGTTTTGGATAAACTTTATATGTGTCAAAATGTTATTTGATATTATAAAGTTGTATGCATTTAATTAAATTTAAAAAGAGAAAAATGCCCCTTGACTTCCAATTTCGTTTTTTTTTTTTTTATATAAAAAGGAGGGATTTGATTTTCTCTCTCTTGTCCATCTTCTTCACTCACGAAAATGCCTCTCAAAATGGGTTTCATGGTTTTCAAAATATGTTTGCAAAATTCATGGAAAAATTGAAGGATATTCAAGAAAAAAGCTTGAGTATTTGGAGATTAAAAGGTAATCCTTCATTCCCTTGAGCTTAGAAACTTATTTTCTTGTTTCTTGAATTATTAGATATGATCTAGGGTTCCTTTAATTCTGATTTTTTGGGGCTTTTGGTTGTTGATGATGGATTGCAAGCTTAATAGCATGTGTGAAGTAAGTTTGAGTGAAATTATTGTAATATTCATTCAATTGATCATTTGATGATTTTTGCCATTCTATAGTGTGGTAACCACTCTTATCATGTCTAGAATTTTTCTAGAGTGCTTCATGTGTGGTGACCTTGGTTGGTGATATGAATAATTTGATTAATCTTGAATTTGTTGGATTTAAGCATGAAAATTTGGTGAATTTCTATTCTGGATCAGATCTGATGAAACTGGAAATTATGTGATGATTTTTATATCATATGAATGTAAAGGATGTGTTTTGGGAGTTGGCATAATTGCCGGAATGTGTTTCGGACTTGAAATAAGAGAAAACAGCCAAAAACGGCGTTACCAGGTGGATTTTGAGCCAACCGAGTGACGGCTGTGAAAACAGTGATTCTGTCACTGTTTGGGAAGCCTATGAACTACCCTGACACTATTGGATCTGACCTGGGTAGTTTCCATAAGTATCGGGTAGTCGGTTTGGTCAAAAACGCGTTATAGGTAAATTTGCGGAAAAACATTTTTCGTAAAAATTTCGTGAAGTTTCAACAATATTTATGTTAATATATGATATTAAATAAATAGTTTAAGGTGAAATATGAATAAATTATTCATATTAGATATTTAATAATTTATTCGGTATTTTGAAAAAGTTTTAAAATACGATCTCGCCCGTACCCGCGCTTCCACTGCGTCCAATGCCCAAAACCCTAACACGGACAACCTATGGTTTTTGGCCCGTAACTTCCTCATACGAACTTCGATTTCTATGAATTTTATATCGTCAAAAATCTTAGATGGAGACTACAACTTTGGCCTTGAACATTTTTCCAAAATCGGACCAAAAATAGGTCAAAAATGCAAGTCAAAATTTGGATGAATAGTGATTTCGGGGTCAAATACAAAAGTCCCAAACTTTACACACTTCTACACTTTTCCACAAACTTACAAATATCTAAGGCACCCCACTATATAAAGAGTGTACTATTTATAAATCACAAAATTTTGAAACATAAAGAAATGAAGAAAAACGATGGAGAGAAAGAGAAAGAAAGAGAGTGAGGGACATGAAAAGAAAAAGAGAGGAAAAGAAGAAAAAGAAGAAGAAGAAGAAGAAGAAAAGAAGAAGAAAGGAAAGAAGAAGAAGAAGAAGAAGAAGAAGAAGAAGAAGAAGAAGAAGAGAAGAAGAAGAAAAGAAGAAGAAGAAGAGAAGAAGAAGAAGAAGAAGAAGAAGAAGAAGAGAGGAAAAGAAGAAGATGAGGAAGAAAAGAAATAGAAAAAAGCTTGGTAATCTTGGGAGCCTTGGAGGGTGAATGAAACAACAATGAAATGAGGTAAGGGCCTTTGACCTGAATTTTATATTACTTTTAGTAGCATAACATGTGTGGAAATTGATTGAAACCCCTAAGTTTGAAGTTAGTTAGGAATATGAGATTAAAGTGATTCAAATGGGTTTAATTATATGGATTATGTGGGATAAATTGGAAGTTGATTGTTGATAAGATAATGATTTAGTTTATGTAGAATTGAGGGTAATATGGTGTATTGAACAATAGTTTTTAGTATGGGAATTTTAGGGTTGAGTATTTGGGTGAATTGAAATTGGAAAAGAAAAACGGAAAACCTGGGAACTGTTTCGCGTCGAGACGCTGAAGGGTTTTACGTTGCGACACGAATGAGTAAAATTTGGGAATGCTTCTAGTTCATACAGGTCGTTACGCACCCTAACCTGCATCGCAACGTGAGTTCAAAATATGGCCCAAATCAGTTTTAAGCTATCCCTGTTGCTTTCTAGCATGCTTGAGGCCGCCTTATAGGTCTTGTTACATCGAGATATATGCACGATAAGCCTTATAGATAAGATATGTTGATACATTAATCAGCTTACTTAAATTCTGATAATCATTCTTTCAACTTACATTTTAATTAAGTTCCCGATCCTAGATTATCCACAAGAACCGCAATCTCATTTGATAAGGGATTTAGTGCCATCCAAACTCCAAAATAGTGAGTGGACCTCTTTTCTCTAACAGATTTTATTAAGTGATGAATTCAGACTTACTTATCTTAGGGCGTTAGCCATTTTATTATCAGTTATGTTTTATTCAACATATTTGAGAAATGATTTAAGTAACATTTGAGAAAGAAATATTTTTCTGAACATGTTTTATATTTTTCGGGGCATGGGTGAAAACCCCACCCTAGTATGTAACTTATACAGAGGTGGAATTGACAAACAGAGAACATGTGCACATGTAGAGGACTGGGGCGACGACGATACGTAACGCTCTCAGATCCTAAAGCAGGGCTAGGGGGACAGCCGATATGTAATGCCCATAGACCATAGTTTCATAGCTTGTGTGGTAGCATTGATCAGCACCTCATGTTCTAGTTTTATGGCTTGGGGGACGGCGATACGAAACGTCCCAAGACCACCAGTTTCAAAGACATTAGTGACATACTTTGGGGGACGGCGGTACGTAACGTCCCAAAGTCATGGATCTGTACTCCAAGATATAGTTAGGCATATGGGAGGAACAACGATACGTAACGCCCTCATACGTCAAGGTTGTCAGATACAGAGAAGTTTACAATTACCATATTTTCAGTAAATAGTTTTTAGAAAATTTCAAGATCAGAAATAGTTTTCAGAAATCATATTTTCAAAAGCATATTTTAGAAAGAAAAGTTTTACTAAAGAGGATTCAAGCTAAGTTTTTAGAAAGAAAGTTTTCCCGTAAGTTATTTTATTGAAACATTGATTTTAGAACCAAATGATTTTATTTTAGTATTTCGATTTTATAGTCTCATCACTTAGATCGTTCAATGATCTTTCCTCCCTAATCCCAATTTTCTATGGTTGTAGATATTCTCGGAGGATGAGCTCGGGGGTACGGATACTGATGCAGTCACTAGGGTTGGAGTCCACTAGTTCAAGTCAGAAAGAGTGAGAGTCCATTCAGAGTCAATCAGAAGTTATGTATTAGTTGATTTCTGTAATTGTCATTGATAAAGTATGAGATATCAAGTATAGTCATTGATATTGAGTCTATATGGCATGTTTTAAACTTGGGCTGCGGTGCCATACTTAAGATATTAAGCAAAGATAAAGATTATTAGTATATGTTCAAGGTTAGGAAATCAGAGGCTTTTGGGGTTAGTACGACGTATCCCCTGCCGGTAACATCTCCCGAATCAGGGATGTTACAAAGATGATATCAGAGCATGGTCTATGGAATTAGTGACTGCAGTGGGCAGAGTCATGGGGTCTGGTATATGCAGTATGTCCGGGATACTCGTATGTGAGGCACTGCCTCTCTAGTATCTGATCCTCGAGTACAACCTCAAAGTTCAATAAAGGTTAGTAAGCTTTTTTAGATCATTCAAATAGTATTCTTCTTAAGAACAATTACACTTTAGATGCAAGTTAAGAAATCTTCTTGAAGTTATACCGATCTAATACCAGAAGAATAAATGGGAATGAGAAATGAAAGAAATAAGAAAGTATAGAAGGATGCATAAGAGTATAAGTAGCCAGAGATAAGGAATAGTAAGGAGATGGAATAAGGAAGTGAGATTTTGAGGATATCTACCCAGGAAAATATAAGAAAATAGAAGAGCCTGAACAAGTAATAGAGTGTCTAGTAGTAAGATCCCTTCCATCATCAGAACATGCTTTCAAGCCAAACTAATGGTCTTCAAGTACTTCCTATAGGTAGTAAAGTCCCATGAGTACCCACCCAGGAAAATAGGAAGAGAAAAGAAAAGTTAGAAAGAGAAGTAAAAGACAGAATGTAGATATATATATATACACATACAAATACATACACATACACACACAGTATCAGAAGTAAATAGAATAATAGAAATAGATAGATAAGATAATACTAAAATTTATAGTGATGAGAATCAGAGACACGGAGTTAGATAATAAGGGATAATACCAAAGTTTGTAGTAAATGAGAGTGTAGCAAGACTAAAACTAACTAAAAGCCAAGTTGATCTAAATAAAATATTTCCCTCAAACATGATTCCTTTCCTCGTCAGGAACTTTTCTAAGTTGATCTAATAACGCTCGAGCACCTCGAACAGATCGCAAGCTCCTCCAATAACTGAAAGCAGCCCAAAGGCAGAAAAAATAAGAAATCAGGATTTTGTTGATGGCTTTTGATAGATGAAATATGCCATAAGGTCTAGACCTACCTAGATCTTTACCCCTTCGTGATGTCAGATAAAGAATTTGTCATAATCGAATCTCGCTATACCTACCTTACATGAGGAACATACTCCACCAGGACACAGAGTACTAGAATAATGACACCAAAACTAATTAAGACATGAGATGATTATCTTAGTCCTTATCAGCATAGATATAGATGACCGAAGAACCCTGACAAGATTTCTTCTTAGGAAATTGAAGACCTTGGAAGGTAAACCACCTAGAAAAATGATCAAGTAAGTTTTCAATGATATAAAGAAGAAAACCTAATATAATCCGAAGATCAAGACAAGGCAGTGCGATGTTTGCAAGACTAGTAGGAGTCTATAAGATGGATCAAATGCAGTAAAACCTATAGAAAATTTCAAGTCAGTAGGAATCCGTGAGCGTATACAAGCATAGACTCAAGATATTGAAAGCATCTACGAATGACAAGATTACTAGTACGGATAACAGAATAGAGTGCCCAATCGAGGTTTATAATAAGAATAGAAAGTGGAGACCTAATAAAATAAATAGAAGAATGAACCACCGCTAGCCTTAGTAACAAGGAGTAGAGCAAGGAAATTTAGTGTATTTTGGCGCAAAAATAGCGTAACGAGAAAATAGTAAAGAAAAGAATCGATGATAGTCGTGGGACCCTAAAGCCTAGTAAAGAAAAGAATCAGTAAAAGAGAGCAATTGATAGATTAGACAAATCATGAGATGACTTGACAACTAAGTCGATGAATCCAAAGAATCATAAACAAGAAACATGAGATGAGAAGGTTCAACGCTACAATAAGTTGAGCTACGTGCGGAAAACCTTCATAGAAACAATGAACCCTCAAGAAAGTATAGATATTAGAAGTACAAAAAGATCATGGAAAATGATTCGTAGGAACATAATGAACAACTTATAAAGAAGCTCATGGTATTGAGAAGAATGATTTTAGGTAGAGAGTAGTGTATGGATCAAAGATTTAGTAGAAGATGTCCTTAGTAGTCGAAGTAAATAGAGTTTTCAATGGAGTAAATGAGTAAGTAGTTTGAGGAACTAAGATAAAAAAAAGGGAACCTTCGTAGCAGAATTAGTCCCTTAGGAAGTATAGCAAGGAGATTATAGTAGTATCTAGAGAAAGAACATAGTAACCGTAGAGAGTTAAGCAACGGAAAGGATAAAGAGATAGTATAAGGAACTTATTATGAGGTATGCTCTTAGAAGGACTATGTATGGGATGCATAGTGATTGATTGATGTAAATGACTAGGAGTAAGGTTAGAAAAGGAAAGACAGATAAGTTTTAGTAATAATACCCAGTATAGGAAAAGACACCAGACATGTATGCACGAGAGTCCTAAGCAAATAGTAGGTGTCACCGGATCACCGTAATAGAGGAGCCTTAAAACAAGTTCCCACCCTCCCAACCCTCGATCGACATCAGTAATAAAGATAGACCTGGAGCGTAACCTTGAGATACTCCAGAAGCAAGCAAAAGTATAATGATAAATGATCGAAATATAAGATTCTTACTAACAGCAACAAAACAGAATAAAAAGAAAAGAAGAGTTAGCCTAAGTAAGAAAAAAGATGAACTATTAGATAAGGCAACAAAGAGAAGAAGTACTAGTTAAGCAGCGATAAGAATGTAAGAGGATAATGTTAAGCATAACCAATGACATATAAGAACAAATATCCTTCGAATAAAGGAACATAGATATAACCCATAGCAGTTTCAGTTATAAAACGAAGTAGAAGAATAAATGAAAAGATTAGCTGACACAAGGATTGAAAGTGAAATTGCCAAGGCGAAATAACAAATAAGAGAAGAAATATTAAGTAGTATTGATAGAAATATAGTATGGAATAGAACGAGAGAGAAAATAAGTTTACTATAGGATGGAAGACAATAAAGAGGAGGTATCCTAGCATGCAATCAAGTGTAGAAGATGAGTAAACATAAAATAATAGTAAAGAAAGACCAAAGACATGAGACTTTCAGATTTAGTTAAGAATGAAATAAGAGTGAGTGATATCCCTGGGTAAAAGAATCAAAAAAGAAGTCATCCAGATAGAGCAGTGCAAAATAAGAAAGTAGGCAAGTAACGACCGAGATTCTAAAGAGTCAATATAAAGAATAATGATATTCCTCAAGACATAAGACAGAGACATAGACCAAGAAATTCTCAATATACAGTAGAATAAAGCGGAGGATGAAAATAGTACTAAGAAAAGGATAGAGAGTGAAACTGTTAAGGTGCAACGATGGTAGGAGAGAATACTTAATAACTAAAGACAAAGTAAGTAACAACAAGGTAATCTTGGTCAATAACTATATAATCCCCAGCCTTAGCCTAAGTTGACCAAACCACTATAGGCTTGGGATGGTTGTGGCCGCGGGATGGGTAGTTTGGTAGATTCGTATCATAGTACGGGGATGAAAAGTTAAGTTATTACGAAGCTATAATTGTCATAGAAAAATAAATTCTCGAAATTTATTGGTTGAAAAGATTACCAATCGTTACAAATTCTCCCTCATTGAGTAGGATTCGTCCTCGAATCCTTTTTGGTGTCTAACTTGCGATTTTTCTAGTTTCGAGAATATCTAGAAATTCTACTACACTTATCTTCTTGTCTCTAATCTTTACTAGTTACTTGATCTTCCTCTTTTCTTTTTATCTTTTCTAAGTTCTCGTTTCGTAAGACTTCTAATGAGTATCCTTGACTACTTCTTTCATGGTACCTTTAGCTCTTACTATAGATTCTAATATCTCCATAACTGTACTCAATATTTCTTTGCTCCACTTGTCCATCTTGATCTTAATATTCTTTCTTATCATTTAGTTATTAACTTTCTATACACTTCTTTCAACCTTCAACAATTTATGAGTTTATCTCTTCAAGTTCCAAAATTTTCTACTTTTCTAAGGGGGCTTTTCTAACTTACTGATATTGTCTGTCGACACCACTTATACCTAAAGTGTTACTTCTGGATAATTTCTTACTCATAACATAAATTATATTGAATATGTACACAGTCATGAAGAGACCTTAGGGGACGATTGATACTCTTCGAAGTTCCGATACCGAATTATATGATGCTTCACTACCAGACAACCTATGGTTTTTGGCCCGTAACTTCCTCATGAATTTTATATCTTCGGAAAGCTCAGATCGAGATTACAACTTTTATGTTGAATATTTTTCCAAAATCGGACCAGAAATAGGTCAAAATGTAAGTCAAAATTTGGATGAATAGTGATTTTGGGTCAAATGCAAAAGTCCAAAACTTTCCACACACTTCTACATCTTTCTACAAACTTACAAATATCTAAGGCACCCCATTATATAAAGAGTGTACTATTCACAAATCATAAAATTTTGAGACATAAAGAAATGATGAAAAACGATGGAGAGAAAGGGAAAGAAAGAGAGAAAATGACGTGAAAAGAAGGAGAGAGGAAAGAATAAGAAAGGAAAGAAGAAGAAAAATATAGGAAAAGAAGAAGAAGAAGAAGAGGAAGAAAAGAAATAGAGAAAATCTTGGCAACCTTGGGAGACTTGGAGGGTGAAGGAAACAACAATGAAATGAGGTAAGGGTCTTTGACCCAAATTTTGGATTATGGATTTTGATGGAAAAATACTAGTTGGATGATAGAAGCATGTTAGAAAATGCTTTTAGTAGCATAACATGTTTGGAAATTGGTTGAAACCCCTAAGTTTGGAGTTAGTTAGGAATATAAGATTAAAGTGATTGAAATGGCTTTAATTATATGGATTATGTGGGATAAATTGGAAGTTGATTGTTGATAAGATAATGTTTTAGTTTATGTAGAATTGAGGGTAATGTGGTGTATTGAACAATGGCTTTTAGTATGGGAATTTTAGGGTTGCGTATTTGGGTGAATTGAAGTTGGAGAAGAAAAATAAGAAACCTGGTAATTGCTTCGCTTCACGATGTTGGGGAGTTTTGCGTCGCGATGCGAAAGAGTAAAATTTGGGCACGCTTATTGATAATGCGTGTTGCGACGCGCCATGACCTGTGTCGCAATGCGAGTTCAAAATGTGGCCCGAATCAGTTTTAAGTCATCCTTATTCACCTTATAGGTCTCGTATCAGTTCGAAGGAATACCTTATATCGAGATATAAGCACAATAAGCCTTATAGATAAGATATGTTGATACATTAATCAGCTTAGTTAAATTCTGATATTAATTCTTACAACTTATATGCTAATTAAGTTCCCGATCATAGATTATCCACAAGAACCGCAATCTCCTTCGACAAGAGATCTAGTGCCAGCCAGACTCTAAAAGAGTGAGTGGACCTCTTTTTTTAAACTAATTTTATTAAGTGATGAATTCAGACTTAATTTTCTATTTTAGGGCGTTAGCCATTTTATTATCAGTTATGTTTTATTCAACTTATTTGAGAAATGATTTAAGTAACATTTGAGAAAGAAATATTTTCTGAACATGTTTTATGTTTTTCGGGGCATGGGAGAAAAACCCACCCCAGTATGTAACTTATATAAAGATGGAATTGATGGACAGAGAACATGTGCACATGTAGTGGACTGGGGGGACGGCGATACGTAATGCCCCAGATTATATAGCAGGGCTAGGGGGAAAGTGATATGTAATACCCCTAGACCCTTTTTTTCAGAGCTTGGGTGGTAGCATTGATCTGCACCCCCAGTTCTAGTTTTGTGGCTTAGGGGACGGCGATACGTAAAATCCTAATACCACTAGTTTCAGAGACAGTGGTGGCATGCTTTGGGGGATGGCGATACATAACACCCCAATGTCATGGATTTGCACTGCTGGCTACAGTTAGACGTATGGGGATGACAATACGTAACGCCCTCATACATCAAGGTTTTCAAATACATAGCAGTTTAAAGTTACTAGATTTTCACTAAACAGTTTTTAGAAAATTTCAAGATCGGAAATATTTTTCAGAAACCAAATTTTCAAAAGTAGGTTTTAGAAAGAGAAGTTTTACTAAAGAGGATTCAAGCTAAGTTTTCAGAAAGAAAGTTTTCCCATAAGTTATATCGTTGAAACCTTGGTTTTTGAACCAAATGATTTTATTTTAGTATTTCAGTTTTATAGTCCACTCAATTAGATCGTTCAACGATCTAACCCCCCTAATCCCAATTTTCTGTGGTTGTTGGTATTCTCGGAGGACGAGCTTAGGAGGACGGATACTGATGCAGTTACGAGGGTTGGAGTCCACTAGTTCAAGTCAGAAAGAATGAGAGTCCAGTTAGAGTCAGTCCGAATTTATTTATTAGTCTATGTCTATAATTGTCACTGATAAAGTATGGGATATCAAGTATAGTCATTGATGTTGAGTCTACATGGTATGTTTTAAACTTGGGCTGCGGTTCCATATTTAAGATATTAAGCAAAGAAAAAGATTATTAGTATTTGTTCAAGGTTAGGAAATCAGAGGCTTTTGAGGTAAGTACGGCCAATCCCCTGCCGGTAACATCTCTCGAATCAGGATGTTAGAATTAGTATATTGGTCCACACCCAAAATCACACAAAAGTGTGGAAGATCACACACGAAATCAGTGTTATCCTACAGTCAAAATATCACATATGCTACTCGACTCAAAGAGATTCTTATTGACAGTGGTTTGTACTTCCAACTATTAGGAATCACCTGTGAGTCATTCAGTATTCGTTCAAACGAATACCCATAAGTCTATACGAGCTTCCCAAGAGTACATCGGGTTTAAACTATTGGAACTTTAATTTCAATATACGACATATGCTAATCTTATAGGTTATAAGAATTCGACCATATTCCAAAACCAACGACTATGAATATTTACTTTAAGGATAATTTATAATAGTAATAATATCCCAATATCTGACCATCTAGTGTCCAGTATTATTACATGACTATTCTAAGGTCGATGTCATTCTTAGCATATTTATATATCAATATAAATATACCTAGATATCTCAATTAATATATGTAATTTCTTTTTTGTGCTCAATATGGTATGATTTTTCTTTTTCTTTTCTTGACTTTTTTTTTTTGCTTTTTTTTTAAAAAATGTTTTATTTTCTTCCTTTTTTTTTTAACACACCTACCCTTTAAGGTAGTATTTTTTTCTCGTGGTGGTCCTAATACTCGCCCATGGGTAGTTTCACGCTTATCGGTTATATGTTGTTTATTTTCTTTATGTAGAGACTTTTTCTTTTATTTTTAATCATACCACACATCATAACACAAGAAAATCAGGATAGACATCTAAGCAAATGGTCATTCATCGACATGTAATTTCTTCAACTAGTCACATTGCTAACTACTCAGGCTTTCACTACTAAGAACCGATAATTAAGTGCTTACGAATCTAACATAGATAAACTACTCAAAGCATTAGATAAAAGTTTATTAAAGGACTTATCGTTTCTAAGATTTCATCCTAAAATAAACAATATCATCATTGGACTTATGCTTAACTATTAAGGACTAAAAACAAACAAAACAAATTAATCAATTTTTTTAATAACAATAATAGGTATTTTGCGCATGCATACACCCCCACACTTAAAACTTGTGTTGTCCTCAATGTAAGATAAATATAAAGAAAACGGATTAAGGAACAACACTACCAGATCAGGTTCCTACTGGCGAGACTTTGGTTGTGTGGTTGTGTAGGTTGTGTTAACTCCTGCATAAATACTCATGCAAATAATAAAAATAAAACATGCAATTAGCACATAATAAAAATAAAACTAATGTAAATAAAATAAAATGCAGATGCAAGGGTTGCCTCCTCGCTAGTGCTAAGTTTAACATCTTCAGCCAGACATAAAAAATTAAGTTGTTCATGCTGGCTACCATCTAGCATACTGATGAAGGCATGAGAGGGAATTTCTGTCTAGCTGTGGTAGTGTATCCATTGATCCTCCAGGGTCTGGGGATTGTTGAAATTTTAGGCTGCTCATAAGGAAAAATTGGCTCAACCTCATTTTTAATCTCCCGGGTATCATCTTCTCTTTTTTTGGTTCTTTGGGACCAGTTTTAGTTCATGAGGATTTGATTCAGGTTGTAGAGAAGCTGTTTCTGGCATGACTATTTCTAACATCTATAAGTAATGACACTCATCCTCATCCTGTGATTGTTTTTCAAAATTTGGATCTGGAACTCTCACCGTGGGCCTAAGTGCTTATGGGAAAGGTACTTTTAGTTGGAAAGGTGGCACTAGCTCTTCCTGAGAGGTACCTATACTACTATCTTGGGGTCATCTATGGTGTTGGACGTGTCTTGGAAGCCTACCTCCTTACCACTCCTAGTGAATATAACATTAACACCCTTTTATATTGGCTGCTTCGTGATCAGCCTGGGCCATGTGTTTGCCTTGTGGGTTTGGTCGAGTCTGAGATGGCAATTTTCCTTGTTCTTGCACACTCAGGACATTAGTCAATTTAGAGATTTGACTCTTAATTTCCTTATGGTCTTCAGCTACCCGAGCTATCAATGACTCAATTCATTGATTGGTTTTATTCTGATCTTCCATAATTGTCTTCTGTGCCTCCACGAATGCATGCACACTATCCTCTAGGGAATTCCTGGAACTACAGGTGTGTGATACTAGGGGCACTATAACCTCTAGGTGGTGCTTGACTCGGTTGATGAGACTCTTGCTACCAACTAAGGTTGGGATGGTTCCTCCAATTAGGATTATAAGTATCCGAGTAAGTTGTGTAAGGCTTTTGGTACGTCTCTAATGCATGGCATTGTTCCCTATATGTCCCTCTAATCTCACCCTATAATAGAGACTCTTGGGATTCTAGCTGGGCTACTGAATATATGGTTTTACTATCTCGGGCTTATAAGGCTCATATCTGTCTAGTTAGTAGCTCAACATGTGCCTTAAGACTATCCTATTTCCTAAAGTGATGTACGCTCCTACTAGAAGAAGTGTGTGTCCTATCACTGTTATCTAAGGTATTGGGTCCAGTCCAAGTATAAGATTTCTTAGCTAGGTCATCTAAATACTCGAATGCCTTATCAGGTTCCTTTCGGATGAACTCACCATTGCATATTGTCTCAACGAATTGGCGCTCCCTAGGGGTCAATCCATCATAAAAATAACTTATTAAACGCCAATTCTCATATCCATGATGAGGGTAACTAACTAACAACTCCCTATATCTCTCCCAAGTTTGAGAAAGGGTCTCACTGTCTCTCTGGGAAAAGGTGGAGATTTGTCTTTTCAGGGTATTCGTCTTATGGTGTGAGAAGTATATGTCGAAAAATGCCTGGGTCATCTCGCCCCATGATCCTATTGACCTAGGTCTTAGAGAATACAACCCGCTCGTAGCTCTATCCTTAAGGGCAAAAGGGAAGAACTTAAGTCTAATTATGTCGGTAGTCTCAAATCAATCATGAAAAGTAGCTACAACTTCTTCAAACTCCCTAATGTGCACCTAAGGATTCTCACTTTCTAAACCGTGAAAAGTTGGAAGCTATTGTATCATCCCAGGCCTAAATTCTATATGTAGTGCATTAGGGGGAAACATTATGCACGATGGTGTAGCTCTGCGAGTTGGGTGGAGGTACTCTTCAAGAGTCCTCCTAGGTGATCTCTCATATTCACTCATATTATGTGCGCTATATGCGGATGATGTGACAAAAAGATTTTCAAATATGTGGTCAGAGTTTGAGTTTTCTTCTTCAGTCTTAACAAATCTACCAAACCTATCCCTACATCTTGACATGCAATTAAAACTCAAATAAGAAGGGAAACAAGAATAAAATAAAATAAATAGATATACTAAAAATTAAAATCTAAACTAAAACAAAAAGTGAAATAAAATAAATAATTAAGTAAACAAAAGACTAAAAACATAAATAAAAATCTAAACAAGACCTAAAAAATTAAATTAAATTAAATAAGTAAATAAAATAAATAAGCAAATAGTAAATAAAATAAAATAATAAAAAAATGGAATGAAGTTACCGCTTCGTTGTTGAACAAGCAAACCTGCTCCTTTAAGTTGTAAACCATCTCCCCGACAACGGCGCCAAATTTTGATTACGCCCAAAAATAACTTGTAGTTCTCGCAGTATAGTTGGGGTGTCGATTCCTTAGATAGATAGTTACATGAATTAATTTACTCAAACAAAAATGTTAACAGTAACTTAAATAGAGAAAATGAATGAATTGATAATTAAAGTAAAAACTATAGAAAAGTTTGTAGGAGTTTATCAGTAGAGAAATATGGTAAAGCATCGAGAATCCATCTTGTATCAAAAACCTATATTCAGTTATTGATTCATGTTATTACTCAATTGAAGGTTTCACATCTCAAACCAACAACCGAAAAATATTCAATTCTACTCCTATTAAATTCTAAGTTAATCAATGGTTATTTTCTCTATGTTAACAGCACACAAAAGTCATCGTTACGAGTTATCTAACGTCGACAATATACCCCCAGATAATACTGCAGCAGAAAACCAACACATAAAATGACTTTTACCTGTCACTACTAAGTTCGCAAATCACACATAGAAGAAGCATTACTGGATCTATATGGGAGTTTGACAAAACATAATTTCTGGATTCAAGAATCAAAAGATAATAGAAAATAACAACCATCAATTATATTAAATGTTAAAAGGTTCTTAATAAATCAACAACATAAATATAGAAATTAAAATACAAGAGTTCATCCTTAGCTTTGCCTAAGAGATTAGTTCTCCATGGAAGAAAGAGATACAACCTGAATAGATTGGAGAGACGTCATGATTTCCTTGAAGTTCTTCGTTCTTCCTCTATATGAATTGTATTTTTGGCTCTTTTTATGTGTTTCTCCTATTTTTCTTTCTGATTTTCTCATATCTCTAGGGTTTAAGAAGAAGTTGGATTTATATAGAAAAGTCCTAGAACCCTAAATTACATTTAAAAAATGCACAAACAGCATCCTGGAATCGAGGTTTCGTGTCGCGATGCACCAATGGCTTTACATGATGCTACAATTGGCTAGATCTCCTCGAGTATATGTAAATCAATATATTATGGGTCTCGTAACTCTTTCTAGATCAAACATTATAACCTTTTTTTTTAAATTCAGTGCATGATTGATGCTCCTGCGTGCGTCCGATACGTTTGTTAGGCTCTGAAACATGTTCGATTGCTCCATTATCCTTGATCCATTACTTCTTATTAACAAAGCACAAAAGGACTCGAATTAAGATTAAAACATATGATGATAAAGTTGAGTTAGTAGTGTTCTAAGTACACTTTCGTGCACTTATCAGCAGCTTCTGAAGCCGCTATAATTTCCGCCTCAGTGGTGAAATCAGTTGTTGAGCCTTGCTTTGAACATCTTCAACTAACCGCATTGCTATTAAGGGTAAATATGTATCCAGATGTAGACTTTCTATCATCTGGATCTCTCTGGAAATTGGAGTCAGTATAACCCTTAAATTGTAGCTCATTTTTTCAAATATGAGAAACTTATCCTTATTACCCTTAAGATATTTCAGGAAATATTTCACGGTTGTCCAATAATCATTACTCGAAACAGATTGATATCGGCTGGTCACACTGACTCTGAAACTGATGTCAAGTTTTGTACATAACATAACATACATAATGCTTCCAATATATGAAGCATATAACACGTTAGACAATCTAATTTTTTTCCCTCGGTCTAATGTGCCATTTCTTCGAAAGATGTATTCCGTATCGGAAATATATATTTTCTGCCTTACAGTTGGTAAAACCGTACCTTTCTAATATTTTATCTATGTATGTGGATTGCGACAACCCTATGAGCTTTCTAACTCTATCCCCGATAGAGCCTTATACCCAGTATATAAGAAGTTTCACGCATGTCTTTCATGGAGAAGTTCTTGCAAAGGTAGGCTTTCACACTTTGCATCAATACTATATTATTCTCAATAATAAATATGTCGTCTACATACAAAACAAGGAATATTATCATGCTCCCACTGACTTTCTTACAAACACGCAATTCTTTCCCGTTCTTGATGAATCAAGATAATCTAATTATCTCATCAAAACGACCATTCCAACTTCAGGATGCCTGTTTAAGTCTATAAATAGATTTTTGGAGCTAACAAACCAAGTTTGAAGTCTTATTGGATACGAATCCTTTGTTTGTTCTATATAGATATCCTTACCGCTTAATCAATTTAAGAAAGCGATATTCACATCCATCTACCATATCTCATAGTCATGATATGCAGCAATGGTTAGAAGATTCCTAAGGGATTTTAGCATGACTACTGGTGAAATAATTTCCTGATGTTGAGTGTAACCTTTCACTATCAGTCGGGCCTAAAAGATTTTCACCTTTCGATCTGACCCAGTTTCATTTTATATATCCATTTACAACTAATAGGTTTAACTCATTCAGGAAGTTCAAGTAAGTCTCACACTTGATTATCATACATAGAATCCATCTCGGAATTCATGACTTCCTGCCATTTTTCTGAATTAATATCCAATATCACCTATTTATATGTAGTCAGATCTGTTTCCTCCAATAGGATAATATCAAGACTCACATCAGATATTAAAAAATAGTCCCTTAGGTGGCTTTGATATTCTATTTGATCTATGTAGAACCGGTATTGTAGATCGTTCACCTAGTTGGATCTCTGGTTCCATCTCAGGTTCCTCACCGTTGAGATCAAACTTATCGAGTTCAATCTTTCTATAATTGTCACTTTCTCTCAAAAATTCATTTTAAAGAAAAGTGGAAAAACATTTCGTTGCTCAGAATCGTAGAACAGATATCCCAAAGAATTTTCAGGATATCAAACGAACCTATATTTATGCCCTATGGGTGCTAGTTTATCCCGTTGTGCAATTCTAACATATGCAAGACAACCCTAAATCTTTAAATATCTAAGATTTGAATTTCTATTTTACCATATCTGATATAGGGTCGTAGAAGTAGTTTTCGATAGAACTCTATTAAGTATGAGGGTAGCAGTAAGTAAAGCATAACCTCAAAGGTAACAAAGAATATATGTATAGCTCATCATTGATCATACCATATACAATAAAGTACGATTTCTCCGCTCAGACACGTCATTATGTTGAGGAGTTCTTGGTAGGATATACTGGGTGAGAGTCTCATTCTCTATTAAATAACTTCCGAATTCATCGCCCATGAATTCACCACATCGGTCTGATTGAAGGCACTTGATGAATTTTCCATTTTTTTTTTCTACTTCGTTTCAGGATATTTTGAACTTTTCAAATATTTACGATTTACGTCTCATTAAATAGACATATCCAAATCTTGACTTATCTTCAGTGAAAGTCACGAAGTCTGTTGAACCATCATAAGCGGCATGATTTAATGAGCCACACACATCACTGTGTATTAGCTCCAATAAGTCTTCAGCACAGTGTCCAATACCAAAAAATATGGCCTTTATTATTTTCCATTGGATATATGACTCACAAATCAGATAAAGTTCTAAGGTAAGATCATCAATCAAACCATCTTTAACTGATTTTGATAGACGTCTAACACCTATGTGGTCCAATCTCATATGTCATAATCCAGTATTATTTAATTCATATCTTTTACTTATATTTTCCTCTCTATTAAAGACATCTGTATATGTTTTCAAAAATATCCAATCTTCTTCTTCTTGTTGAAATATTGTAGAGAACTTCCAACACTAGCAAGTTTCACTCCAAGATCCAACCTTGATTCCAATGCTAGCAAGCTTCATTCCAAGATCCAATCTTGATTTTTCCTTATTGAAATGTTGTTGAAAACTTCCCAAACTTCTCTAAATACTTGTTTTACATAGGCTAATATTTCTAATTCTTACTTATTTTAGCTTCCACAAGCTTAACTTTCTTAAGCTTGAACTTAATTAAAAACTTGTTCAATCAAAACCTATGCGACTTTTAATTAATAAAAGTCTTAATCAACTTTTAGATTGCTTAATCCAATTTGTCCAAATATGTTTAATTAGGTGTGACTAATCACCTTTATATACCACTTTGATTTAATCCAATTCAATCAAGACAAAGTTTAATTAATAGATTAGTTAAATGTCTACCACTTTGATTTAATCCAATTAAATGAAAATATCCTATTAGACAAATACACCTATTATTACATATTTATAATTACCAGAATATCCTCAAATGGTAGAGATATTTATGAAATTACAACAAAGTCCTTGTATGATTTTAGAATAATTCAATCATTGGATCAAAATAAATAATTAATATTATCCAATAACACGTAATTATTTTAGTTGATAATTATAATATCAAATATTATTTATTTTCGAAAATTATCGACTACCCAAGTGCTCAATGAGTACACTACATATTTTGAGACACACTAAGTCCAGACACGTTCGTCATATAAACCTAGGTTATATGTACCTAATTCGACCACTTTCCAATTCGCAAAGAACACGAATGACCTTTCTAAATTATACAAGTCGAGGTCATCACATATGTTTAAAAATTCTTTCTTCGTAAGCTATCCGAGTTGTGCTTAAGAAATTTATATTACACCGTCAAGTTTTTAGAGACATGTACGGGCCAAAATTGGCCCAAGGGTAATTTCGGTCTTCGCTTCAGACCCACTGCTAAATGCACCCCTGAAGCCTCCTAATCAAACCCTAAAGACATATGCAGGCCCAGGCCCAACGAGCACCGACACTCGAAATCGGAGGACCATCCAGGTGCCAGTCCACGTAACGCCCACGCTCATAAAACATCATTCATAACCCAGCCGTTCTAGCCTACAACGGGCAAAGACAATGAATACCCCTCATAAAGACGACCGTTACCAAGACTCAACAGACGAATAATCAAGTGCACACCTCACAGATAGGTATATAAGGAGGAAGTCTCCATAAGGAAAGGGGACTCTCTCCACAGCTCTAAAAACGTCGCATTCATACCACCCTCACGGTACCCTAAGAGTTCGATCGGGGTAGCATCTAAACTTGCCTTCTCCATTATAACTTTATGTAGTCCCTTAACTGACTTGGGCGTCGGAGTGCCCCCGGCACCCACCACACCGGTGGGCAGTACTCCCGCTCACTCTACATTCTTTGTTTGCAGGATCGCCAGTGCCCCTCCTTACTAAATCTCAATTGTAGGCCTCGGTGAAAATTAGCGTCTACAATTTGGCGCCCACCGTGGGGCTTTGGCAATTCATAGCGTGCAAAGAACCCTCTGACTATAATCCTTTCAAACAAACCTACTAGTATGACATCATGCAACGAACGACCATCCACTTAATCACAGAAATGTCATCATATATCTCCAGCTGACCAATTGCAATAAATCCTCACATGCAAATGATGTGGAAGGATAGCCATATTCTCTATTACGAAGATGGACCATCATCGACCTCTCATTACATATGAATGACGACATAAGAGAATAGTCAAAATTCTCCATATGATATATGTAGATCAGCAATAAATCCAGATTACATAATGAATAGTCACCTCCTCCAGTCGACATGAGAATTCTCTCATAATCCCCAGCATACCCAATCAACCAAGTATTCTCTATTATTGACATCTATTCGAGACTATTTGGGGCGATTACCATCCACTCCAGATGGCACAGATAAAATGTCATTCCCCTCATACCACGTAAGAGGATTCTCATCTCCTCCAGAAGACATGAATGGGTTGTTATCAATTCTATACTATATTCGACCATAGTCTAGTAGACCTACATCAGGAACAAGGCGCGACCCTTCAATGGAACTGTTTTTCTTACCGTTCACCTCATACGACGAAGTAATGCTCTTGGCATAAGGAGGATGTCTCAGTCGACAGTACCCGAATGAAGATTTGGCGAGGACCATCCCGGTCGACATTACCAGGTATGGCTTGTACTTTTTAAATCTCCCAGTCGACGTTAGTGAGACATGAGACTTATAATTGGTGTCCCAGTCGACACTATAATTTTTAACTTAGCAATTGATAATGGTGTCATAGTCGACACTACAATTTAAAACTAGGTAATTGTTATGGATAGCTCGGTCGATATTTGCCATGTCTGACATATGACTTGTTAGGGATGTCCCATCCGACATCAGTATGTTGTTGAGGATGTCCCAATTGAAATTATTAAATATATAGCTTGTTACTTGTTAAAAATTCCATTCACACTCCACGTAATGAGGTTTGACCCTTTGTTTAAAATCCCATCCGACATGAGATAGAATAAGACTTAGCTTGACTGAGGTACCATTAGACAAACAACTTCATGCGTATGATTTATCATACTACATGGGATGGTTGTTATCTCCCCCAGAGGACATAAGAGGATAGTCATTTTTTTTTCCATATGACAAGACGATCATCAAACTCCTCACCTCATCCAAAGATTGACGTCTTCTCCAAACAATGAAGAACATCATTATTCCTCTGGATGATATGAATGACTTACCATCTCCCCCATACTACATGAATGTAATGTCACCTTCCCCAGACTACATTGATAGAATGTCGTCTACTCCATAAGACATGAAAGGATGTTACCTCTTCCAGACGACAGGAATGGAAGGATTGTGTTACTCTCTAGATGACATGAAAAGGTCTTATAGACTGAGTGGAGAACCTCTTGGACCTCCACCAGGTCCATTCGGTCGTAGACCTGTGGATTTTCTTCGGATCCAGTAGAGTGGACTCTCATTGACATTCATTAGGTTCAAAAGACAGTTGCGTCATGGACATTCCTCGAGTCCAGTCTACCATGGTTTTATTGACCTTTCACAAGGTCTATGGATCTTTCGACTGAGCAATATCAGGTGGCGTGGAGCATGTCCTATTGCATGACCATGATTTTATACCTACACTCGAGAAAAAAAAAATTAGGCCAGACGCATCCGAATTTTCCATGCGCGAGAGGAATTTCCAGTCTACACTTGCTAAAAGAAAAAAAATAGTAAGCCCATAGCCATGAAGTGCAAGATGGTGGAAAATGATCCATGTAAAAATAAGGGCCATTAGAACAAAAAGCTAAGGACATAGGATCCAAGAGGTTTGCAAAGCCAAAGTTGTCCAATCAAGACACCCTCCATCAAACTGGCAGGTGGATAAAAAGTCGACTCGATAAAGGGAGCCTCAGAGACAACCAAAAGTTGACATAATATAAGGCCACTTGCCTCAAGTCGACTACCCACAATGCAAATATGCAAGGGACAAATGAATTCAACATGCCTAATGAATTGACCCACTCGCAAAAGCCCTATTTGCATCTATCACAAACAAACTCACACAACTCATGAAACCCTTTACTCTCTCTCTCCTCTTTCTTCTCTCAGAAGCAGCAAGGACAAAACCAAAATGCTATTTTTCACTCTATTAATCTTAGCTGATCATTTCTCTCTCCTTTAAGCCTCTACAAACCCAGATTTGAAACCCCTTCTGGATTTCGAGGCTACTTCAGACAGAGCCAACAAGCTCATCACTTGGAACTCAACTTTCAACCCGTGCTCTTGGACTGGCGTCTCATGTTTTCAGAACCGAGTTTCACACCTCATGTTAGAAAATCTCCAACTCAGCGGCTCGGTCGAGCCGCTGACTTCTTTCACTCAGCTCCATGTCTAAAAACCTCAAGTTAACCATGATGAATTCACCAGGGTTTCCAAGATTAATGGTCCCACATGTTCTCCATCCATCAGGCGCATCAGTACGGGCCAAAATTGGCCCAAGGGTAATTTCGGTCTTTCACTTCAGACCCACTGCTAAATGCACCCCTGAAGCCTCCTAATCAAACCCTAAAGACATTAAAAGGCCCAGGCCCAATAAGTTTCAACACCTGTAACAGAAGGACCGTCCAAAGGCCAGTCCACTTAAAGTCTAGCCTCATAAACAAGAGCCAGCCGTTTCAGCCTACAAACGGGCAAATGCACTAAATGCCCTTCATGAAGTCAACTGTTATCAACGCCCAACGGACAAGAAATCAAAGAGCAGTAAATGCACACAAAGGCATGTATAAAGAGAAGAGGGTCCAGGAGGAAGCGGGGGGACTTGGAGCTCTCATACTCACAGCCTTGAGACATCCTCAAGCTCACTACACCACCGATTGACCGCCCTCACGGCACCCTAAGAAGCTCAAGGTAGTATCCAACCTTTGACTTCCCACTTTCTAACTCCTTAATACCTTCACTGACTTGAGCGTCGGAGTGCCCCCGGCACCCACCACACCGGGGCATGCTCACCCGCTCACTCTAACATCTCTTGTTTTGTTTTGTCAGGATCGCCAAGTGTCTTACTAAATCTCAATTGTAGGCCTCGTTGAAAACCAGCGTCTACAATTTGGCGCCCACCGTGGGCCCACAGCGATCCTAGCAAGCAAATGTATCTTCATCTATGACCCTTACGTACGTGATTCATAATTTCAAGTGGAGAGTAGACACCAAATCACGTGGTCGCTCAGTTGGCCATTCCCATTTAACGACAATCAGTTTTAGAGGGAGAAAAACACAAGCCATGCGAAGCTTCAATACGAGCCTGCAAAAGCCGATGAAACAAATGTCCCATCCTTCCCAACGAAGTAAAGTTTCATATCACCCAAAGTCTCTCACCATTTGAGAAATTCATTTGCTCCAACCGACATATACGAGCCTTCATCTGGACCATTCTGTATACTTCTTCCAGACCATATAAGAACACCTTCATAATCTTCCAACATGCCAGATCAGCCAAGAAAGAAATGTTCTCTAGGATTGTTCATATATTCCGGACCATTTGAATAGTCGCCATAAACTCTAGACTACATGAAAAAACTATCATCTTCTCCCAACGACATGGATGATTTCTTTTCAACTCTAAAATACGTAGGAAGGTTGTCATCTTTTACAAGAAGATGTGTGTAAATGATTGTCTCTTCCAGACTACATAGAGGGACCATAATCTACCTCTCATTACATGTGAAGATTGTCATATTTGCCACATACAATATGAATGACGACACAGAGAAACAATTACATTATCCATATGACATATAAAAATTACCAACAACTCTGAATACAGAGGATCATCATAGTCCACAGACGACGTTGATAGAATGACAACTACTCCTATTGCTCTCAGACGACATGGGTGGATGGTCAACTTCGCCATACGACACAAAAGAACCACCGTCTCCTCAAGATTATATTGAAGGGTTATTGTCTCCTACATACGACATGAAAGGTATGTCATTATCTCCAGTCGACACATGAAATGATTGTTACATATTCTCTATATGAAATACATGAATTACCATTAGCTTCAGACTGCATAAGAAATCCTCCATCATATCTAGTAGAACGAAGAATTCCATTTCATAGGCCTTAGTTAGGTCCAGTCGACCTATTTCGGGTCTTTTAGAGTGAGGAGTGAAGATCCTCATGGACTCTCATTAGGCCAAGTCTACCATAATTTCAGACCTTTACTAGGTTCATTCGACAGTAGTCTCGAATACCTACATAGGGTATTGTAGAGTGAATGCCATCATAAGCTCCATCTGGCCACAGATTCATGAACCTTCGTTAGGACCGGTCGACCATAAACTCATACGGTCATCTATGAAGTCTCGTAGAATAAGGACAATTGTGGACCTTCATCAAATCTAGTGAGATGGAGACCAATTTAGGAGGTATGCAACTTGGGGTCCTGCGCCTGTCAGTTAGATCACTCGCCCATGCCCTGCTTTCCCAGCTAGCCCATTCGGCCAAACCTTGAGACAAGCCTGCTGAAGATAAGCCAGCCACGTAGCCTATACATGCCTCTAGAAATAAGCATACCCTAACCGACATACATCCCTTCATGCCTCCACTCGACACATATGTATCTACCTTCTATGATGAATCTAAGAAATTGAGTTCACTAGCCTCCTTACTTTCAACTATGGGGGTCGCGAGTCATTAGCGCCAACACTGGACCAAACAAAGTTGAGAGTTCATTACAAAGCTCCTACACCAGAAAGACCACCTTTCTTTTTCCATTTATGGGGTTCAGCCGCTCTATATTCATGCACTTCATCGGTCCCATTGTTAATACGGGATGAGTGTACTCTGGTCAGACTAGATATCTATTGTCGAAACAGATGAGGTTTTATTCTTGAGTGCGTCCATTAGGAGGATGATCTAGGGTGAAGTAAATATCTTGTGGGATGCCAAAGGCCAATTTTCGAGAGCCTCTAGAGCAGAATTGCGGCTGCTGAAGATCCAAATGGAGAATGATTCACTCGAATGATTCTTTGAGCTTAGTATCGTGTGACTGCATGGATTCCGACACGACCTTACTGAATCGACCGATTTCAGTAGACAAAACACCAATTTTATAGTATGTCACCATGTGGTCCATAGAATAAATTTTCAGTAGTGTATGACCAAAAGGATCACATATGACATGAGATGGGTAATGCAGTCTGCAGTGAGTGAATCTTCTTCACCATTTATCCAATAAAGCCCACTCGACAAAGCTAACAAAGTAGCATGAGAGCTCGCTTTGAATGATATTTCCACAAAGTAACAATATTATTGAAACCCAGCCCAGTCGACACTGTGAGCATATGATATAGAAGCACTGTCTCATTTATATCGAGCAGTACACTACAACCATGCCAGGGTAACAGACCCTATAGTTTTAAAATAGACAGAAGGGGTGATATAGCATTCGTACTTCTTTGTCGTTCGCGAGAATAGCGGATCGGAACAGACTGAAATGCCACTCGACAAGGCAAAAACGAAGACCCATCAAAAGTTAGTGATTCTGTTCGACAACGTTGATTCCATTCGACAACGTGCCTATAGAAGTTTGGCATCAGGCGAAAACGCCATTCGACAAGGAGAACATAAAGGATTGAACTTGTATTGAACAGGGTAGGCAGGGCAGGCAGTAAGGAAAATCTGATCAATTTCTAGCGGATTGGTTCAACGACGTCGTGTCGAATGAACTCACACTGAGGATTTCCGAAATGGTGAACCAAGTTGTCGAATAAGGAAGTTCATGGAATCTTTGGGGCTTTCTTTCGAACACCTGAGGGGCCAAATATTTGCTGCCCAGAGATGCAGGCCTAAATTGAGAAGCATAGAACCCACACATGTCATGGCGTCGCCTTCAAAGATGGATCAATGTCGAAACTCAAATTTGTCATCGGTCTACAAAATCCAGGTTTAATCGACTCGTGTGAACCCAGGAATGTGAAATCCTACAGCCGACAGTTTCGGATACATTATCAACGAATTGGCAAGTGGGAGCAGTACATCTCACATCGCCCATCCAAAGACTACAAATCCACATTGCCCATCGCCCAATCAAACGCCCATTCTTCCAATTTCATCAAATCACTCGGTCGATCCTCACTGGTGCCAATTAAAAACAGAAAATGTGTTTGAAGCAGTCGACATGTAGAGTACTCCAGAAACCAGTTTGGTGACTCCAAGCTTTATGAGGCAGTAGAATGTCGCGTATAAGAAGAGGTATAGAGTAGAAGAGCCTGATGTGAGGTGACGATTGAAACGGTACAGACCAGTAAGGGGAATTTGAAGTTATGGTAGAATTGGTTTAGCCAAATTGAGGCGAGGACGAAGAAGATTTTGATGAAAACAGCTCCAAATGGGATTTTGTTCGACAAGATGTGACCAAAGGTATGCTTCAAGCATAAATTCCACTCGACGAGAATTATATGTAGGTTTTGGTAGCATATTAACGAGCCACTCGATGAGACCAAAGTGCAAACTAGGCTTGTAGATGAATATGCCACGCAGTAGGGACACAAATAAGGGCTAGGCGTGAAGGCAAAGTGGATGGCCATAACTATGTTGATTAAATATTACCAATTCTAGACTACATGTGGAATCATTTTAGAATGAAAGGTCTTTAGAAACCTACATCAGGTTCAATCGAATTACCTTCATCTAATAGGCAGAGTGAAAATTATTTTGGACCTCCATGATGTCTACTCGACCTTAGACCTTCGCCGACCATTGTTGGGTCTTGTAGAGTACGGTTGATAGCGTGAGGTATAAAGACCCTCATTGGTATTTGGCAGGTATCGTAGTATGAGGGGTGAAACCCACTTTGACTTTCCTTAGATATAGTGGAGTCAGGAATGATGACCCTAGAATTTCACCTAGTCCATTAGTCAAGTCTATTCAGCAATAATGAAGAGAGTGATGACCTTAACCAAGCTCATCCCATTGTAGTATCCTAGGTCTTCTTTAGGTCTAAGTATAAGTAAAAGATGACCTTGAAAGGCATTCATCAAGTCCATACTACAGGTTCATTCAACAGTAGTCTTATGGACCTCCATCAAATTTTGGAGAGTGAGTGATGACTCCTTTAGACCTTCATCAGGTCCGTTCGACAATTTCATTCGACAGTAGTCTCATGGACCATTATCAGGTTTTGTAGCATGATAAAGAAAGACCTTCACAGACTATCATCAGGTCTAGTGGAGGAAAGACCCCCATTGACCCACGTTTAGATAATGTATGATGATGAGTGAAAACCCTCATGAATCTTCATCATGACTAGAGTTTATAGACTCTCCACTTACCTTCATCAGATATAAAGAAATGTTGAATTCCCTTGTACTTTCTTCAAGAGTGTGTATAGTGTAGACTTTTTCTTGGACCTTCATCGGGTCAAATGGAGTGTAGACTATAATGTACTTTCATCATGAGTAGTAGAATTAAAACCTGCTTAGACTCTTCTGCTCCTTGACAAGTAGCATGGAGGATGTCCTGGTCTCATCAAGTCTAGTCGACCGGGGACATTCCCCCATTGACTCATGTCGAGTCAAGTTGTAGACACTGACTACGTATGTCGTATGACTTATATCCTGAACTTTCATCTGGTTCAGTCGACCGGGGACATCCCCCATGGACTCATGTCGAGTCAAGTTATAGACATGGATTACCCATGTCGTATGACTATATCTTCCTGGACTCATCAAGCCTAGTCGACCGGGGACATCCCCCATGGACTCATGTCGAGTCAAGTTATAGACATGGATTACACATGTCGTATGAATTATAACTTCCTGGTCTCATCAAGACCAGTCGGTCGGGGACATCCCCCATGGTATAGACATGAATTAACACATGTCGTATGAATTATAACTTCCTGGTCTCATCAAGACCAGTCGACCAGGGACATCCCCCATGGTATAGACATGGATTAACACATGTCGTATGAATTATATCTTCTTGGACTCATCAAGACCAGTTGACCAGGGACATCCCCCATGGTATAGACATGAACTACTCATGTCGTATGATATATATTCCTGGACTCATCAAGTCCGGTCGACCGGGGACATCCCCCACAGACTCATGTCGAGTCAAGTCATAGACATGAACTACTCATGTCGTATGATATATATTCCTGGACTCATCAAGTCCGGTCGACCGGGGATCCCCACAGACTCGTGTCGAGTCAAGTCATAGACATGAACTACTCGTGTCGTATGATATGTACTCCTGGACTCATCAAGTTCAGTCGACCGGGGACATCCCCCATAGACTCATGTCGAGTCAAGTCATAGACATGAACTACTCATGTCGTATGATATATATTCCTGGACTCATCAAGTCCGGTCGACCGGGGACATCCCCCGTAGACTCATGTCAATTCAAGTTGTAGACATGGACTACATATATCGTATGACTTATATCCTGATCCTTCATCTGGTTCAGTCGACTATGGACATCCCCCATAGGATCATGTCAAGTCAAGGTAGCATCGATGCTCGAGTGCACTTACATACTACGGCCTCGTCCCAAGCGACACACGCGTCAAGTACTCTCCAAGCCAAAGACACATTGACTTAGAGAGTAGGGGACAAACTGTACGGGCCAAAATTGGCCCAATGGTAATTTCGGTCTTTCACTTCAGACCCACTGCTAAATGCACCCCTGAAGCCTCCTAATCAAACCCTAAAGACATTAAACAGGCCCAGGCCCAATAAGTTTCAACACCTGTAACAGAAGGACCGTCCAAAGGCCAGTCCACTTAAAGTCTAGCCTCATAAACAAGAGCCAGCCGTTTCAGCCTACAAACGGGCAAATGCACTAAATGCCCTTCATGAAGTCAACTGTTATCAACGCCCAACGGACAAGAAATCAAAGAGCAGTAAATGCACACAAAAGGCATGTATAAAGAGAAGAGGGTCCAGGAGGAAGCGGGGGGACTTGGAGCTCTCATACTCACAGCCTTGAGACATCCTCAAGCTCACTACACCACCGATTGACCGCCCTCACGGCACCCTAAGAAGCTCAAGGTAGTATCCAACCTTTGACTTCCCACTTTCTAACTCCTTAATACCTTCACTGACTTGAGCGTCGGAGTGCCCCCGGCACCCACCACACCGGTGGGCAGTGCTCCCGCTCACTCTACATCTTTGTTTGCAGGATCGCCAGATGCCCCCTCCTTACTAAATCTCAATTGTAGGCCCGGTGAAAACCAGCGTCTACAAGACAAACATCTCATGTAGACATGTCCATGATTCTTTAAAACTAATCAGAACACCATTTCTGATATATGCGATCCACCTTAGGTGATCGATTTTAACCAAAGTCTTAAGAATTATAACTTACTTACATGAATACCTACACTTCTTATAGTACACATACGGACCAACTGATCCTATCTTGATATGCACTTGATTAACGAATAAATCAGTCCACACCCAACGAACATCTAGCGGTCAGACCATGAAAGGTCTCTGACATATATGACATCAAAGTGTGAAAGATCACACACAAAATCAATGTTATCCTATAGTCAAAGGATTACATATGCTAGAGATTCTTATCGACGGTGTTGCGTAATTCCAAATATTAGGAATCACATATGTGTTATTAAGTATTCACTCCAACGAATACCCATTTGTCTATACAAGCTTCCCAAGCTCATGGTACATTTGGTTAAAACCATTGATCTCTAATTCCAATATTCGACATGTGCTAGTCTTATAGGTTATAGGAATTCGACCGTATTCCAAAACCAACGATTATAAATATTTATTTTAAGAATAGTTTATGATAATAATACTATCACAATGTCAGATCACCTAGTGTTCGGTATTATTACATGACTATTCTAATATCGATATCATTCTTAGCATATTTATATATCAATCTAATATACATAATGACATTACCGTTAATAAGATTTGAAATAAAAATATAGTTATTTTATTAATAAATAATAAAATATAATGTACAATACGTTATTCGGATTGCCGCTTTAAGCACCAACTCCAACAGCAGTTGCTTAGTTATTTCAGTTTCTCTCTCCACAAGACCAGAGGAGTTTCCTTAAGATACTTAGCCAATTGCACTATGGTCAGGTAGAACAACATTTTACTCTGTCACTATTTGAAATTTGTTCAATTGAACTTGTCTGGTTTCTCTCCATGAGTGAATAGAATTATGAATTTCACTAGCCATATGAAACTGGAAATAAAATAATAATCAATGAGTCTACAAAAGTAAAATTACACAAATATCAACTGTATGATCCTGTTTATTTGTTACACTAAGAATTCACTTGTTATTATTTTAGATAGCACTATCAAATAATACAAGTCCTTGAATTTGTGACTAAAATTTCTTATGATATGTGAACAAAGGAAAATTCCAAGAGGACGATGGGGTCTGCATAACTAATTAAATCCTTACCCACGTAGGCTCTCATCGCTTTTGTGATAGAATTTCTTAATCATTTTCTCAATAGAAAATATTAGGCATTCAATCCTAGTGTTACACTTCAATTCTGAAGCTCAAGTATAAAAATTATATAAGTTAAAAATTTAATCAAGCTTGAAAGAAATTACTTGTGTATAACTCGGATCAAGTCTTTCATGATACACTTTAAATTCTCAACTAAGTATGCAACAATCAATTAATAAGATTAAACAATTCTCAACTTTATCACATAGTGGACTAGGTGCATGTATATGATAATTGAACACCCTAATATTAAAAAAAACCTATACTACCTTGTCTATAAAAGTCCAGTATATGATTTTTACTAAGTTAATATTACATTATGTAAATAATCAACTTATGTCTATATTTTAAAATTTTACAATCAAATTATGTGTATAACATATGTATAAATAACTAGGTAGTAGATTTGTGAATTTATGCAAACTAAATTATGTATGTTATTTTACCATAATTAATTCAAATATGAAAATTTCACTGATGCGACTTGAATTAGTGTCACGTTCGTTCAACCTTTGAACAAAAATGTGAAATATAAAGTTTTTTCTTATGCGTTATCGAGTATTCGAACACCCTACGTATTTTTTATGCACTGAATATATTTTCCAGAGAAAAGAAGAATAAAAAATGCAAAAAAAAAAAAAAAAAAAAAAAAAAAAAAATAGAGTTAACAACACATGTAAAGATGATGACTTCAAATATGCATTATTTAATCCATGCATTATTTAAGATTGTTGGGTAGATGTGTTATTTATCACTTCAAACATGCATTATTTAATCCAAACCATTACGTAACAAGAATTAACCATTAACGCATAGAGATAGAAATTTGGAAATGTAGAAGATGATGAACTTAAACCAAGTCGAGTTTTTCCTATGTTTCTTAAAAATATATTAGCCCCACCTCGGTGCATTATAGATTTCTTATGGCTAATGTTCTCCCATGATTCTTGGTTGCTTCTTGTAGAAGGGACACTCATTTCTTCAAGAACTAGACATAGAAATAATGGTGGAAACTCTCTCTTTTATTTAGATCTTACACTCTATAATTATGCCCAAGGACAAAATGACAATTAAAGTCTCTTAAAATACCCTATACATCTTTATATTTAGAAAATTTTCCTGCAATAAATTCCTATCTTTATGTTATCACCGCCTTTATGACTGATTTTATATATTTTGGCATATTTAGTATCTTGACAGGACGAATTGCATGTATTGATATAACTAATCCTTGATAATTATGAAATAAATTGATGGGAAATAATTATAATTTATATTTTTTCTAAAAAGTAAAAATTATTTACAATTGAAATATCAAGAGTGGATCCCCTGAACCTAATATTTTATTTTATTTTTTTATTTTATTAGTTGAATTATTATTTTATTCTATTAAATTTATTCCCTGGACCTACCGGGTTATTTTATTACTTCGACACTCTTATACTTTAGAGTAAAGAACCACTTTATGAGTGTGCCAAAGATAATAAGCCTTAAAAATAGATCTTAAAGTTGTTCTCAATCTAGTCCATTATAAGATGAAATCATTATCATTATGACATTCATTTTGACAAGAATTATTGCCATTATGAAATGTAAATATAATATAAATTGTGACCATTATGTACAGAAAATATGGAGAATTATCAAATCATTGTATTTGAATATTTTCGTTTTAGGTTATTATAAATTGAGCATTTGCGTCATGTTGAATAATAAAAGTTAAATTTATCTTTTCATATTGTTCTTCAAGTTATTAAGTCGGGTCGGGTCATATATAATTTTTATAAATCAAACACGAGACTCAACCAGTCATACGCCAATTAGATTTTTCCAACTCGAAGATAACTTTTAAAATTTTAAAATTCGATCATTTTGAATTGTGTATTGACCTAACCTCTGTACACCCGTAACTTGAGATGAGACATGAATTATAAGTTGATAACCTAATTAAATAGAGGGGAAAAAAGACATAATAAAAAAATATATAAGAAAAAATATATGTGGTGAAAGAATAAACTTTAACGTCATGAGAAAGTAATAGTTAATAAAAAGGATTGAATAAGATGAAACCTCATGAGTGTAATAAAATCACAAAGTGATGTAAGAAATATGATTTTCGTAATTTTAAATAATCTAACTTAGGTTAAATGTATCTGTTTTCAGTTCATAGAAAGCTATCGAAAAGGTGTATATGTGTTAACTAACTATATAGGGTTGGACTACAAAATGTCTCCAAATTTCTTTTTAAATGACATTTGACCGGTGGTAAACACACACGTAATGCAAGCGCACGTATCACTTAGATAGTATAAAATATTTCGATCCACGAGGACTTAATATATATGATATCAATTTATGAAGCTAAATGTCTACAAGTATCTAATTAAATTGATTGTTCGTTGATTGGTGATGTTTACTAAAGATAAGTAATTAAAACGGTGTGAAAGTAAATTAAAGGAAAATCAATATTATAAAGCTATCTAGGGTTGTGAATCCTTCCAATATCTTTTAAGATGAAGTGATTATCTCATATTTGTGTAATATATTAGTTTATTAACCTGTAACACGAAAATATGCAAAACCCTCTGTCGATGGTCAGATGCAAACACCCAAATTAACCCAATTAACTATATGTCTATGTTAACCCAAGAAACTCTGAATTCATTAAGATTAAGTTCCAATTATGGCTACCCACGCCCTACATGTATATGTCTATCCTGGAAGGAAATCTACCTTAAGGGAAATCTACCCTAAGATGAGATCGTGAGCTATTGGGTCTAAGGTTGAAACCTAAAATCACTTCGTCAAGTTCATTTTAAGTTTATCATATCAATCTTATTAGTGGCCAGTTAATAAGAAGTATTAAGATTAAGACTCGATAAATAAACCAATATATTACCCAAGCCATAAAATAACCAACTTATAAGCCTATCGTATTTGAATTCATCACAACCCTAGATAAGGTATTTAGTTACAACACATATCTAGGATCATTAAAGAAAAAAGTAAATAAAACATTTAAAACAACTTTGAAAATTAAAAAGGTAAAATAAAATAATAAAATAAAATGATGGATTAGAGGATCTACTTTATTACTTCTAATTTAGAAATCTCTCTTATTATAATATATAAATTTGGGTTATATTACCAACCGACCATATAGCGGTATCCTGATTAAGTAAGATTTTAATTAATTCCAACCGACCATAAGGCGTTATCCAATTAAGTCAAGTCAAAATTAATTTAATTAAGTCCAACCGACCATAAAGACGGTATCTAATTAAGTCAGGTTTTAAGATAATTTATATATTATAACTAATATGGATAATCTAATTCTAAATTATAATAATAAAAGCTTCAACTTTTCACCCCAGCAGAAAGAAGTTACATACTCATGCTTTAAGTAAAACATACACACTTTTATTGGCTAAAATAAAAATTAAATACAAAGAAAGGTGAAAATAAACAAACAAGATACTATTCTTAGTATTCTTAAGGAAATACCCAGAAGAAAGTATGAATTTTCCTTCTGAATCAGGCCTCTATTTATAGGCTTCAAAAACGCCATGCGTCGCGACGCACAACTCCTTCGCCGTCGCGACGCGCTGCTACAGTACTGTACAAGTATCGGCAGCCCAATAATTGCCTTCGGCGTCGCGATGGGTTGAAGGTTGGCATCGCGATGCGAATGAAATGCTGACGTCATGATGACGCTGTCGGTAGCTGGATTTTTGGTTGCGCATCGCAGCGCATAGGACGTTGCATGTCCCGACATATGAACAGAAAATTTCCCATTTACTTTTTTATTGAATTTCACCGTTGTAGCTCCGATTCAATTCCAGTGAGTCTAAAACTTTATTTATCGGTAAAATAACACAAAACACATAAAAATATTCATAATACCCGAGAAACTATACAAAAAATTAAGTAAAATAGGGAGTAAATATTGATATATTTTCTATTTATCAACATCGCAGTTTTAGTTTTCTTTCTTATTTTCGGGGGTGTCATAATAATTTCAATTACTTCTTCAGTAATTTTGTCTGTTTTAGTATAAAAAATTTTCAAAACCCTAATTTATGATGATCTTTCATTCAATAAAAATAATATTCAGAATTTTTTATTTTTCTTTACGTTTTCCACTTCATTACGAAGTGAGTAGAAAGAGTGACAATGGGTGGGGCCCGTATTATGTTGGGTTGGTAAAATATTTTTTTTTTTTGAATTTTGTAAAATCGAGCTTGCATTTACTATTAGGGTCTGTTTGGTATACCTTTTCAAATAGAGTTTATTCAATTATAGATTTTATTAATAAAGCTTTTAGAAGTAACTTTTGATAATAGGTGTTTGTTTACCAGTGAGAGTTTTTATTTAATATTATAAAATTATTTTATTGGACAAATTTTTTTTAAGGTGTGTTATGAAAAAATGAAATAATTTTGTTAAATTAAATAAATGTATTATAGACAATTTAAATCTTAAAAAAAAATTCAAAATCTACTTACAAAAGTCCAAATTTTGAGCTTTTACTAGTATAGGTAAAATATTTTTTTAATCTTCAAAAACTCTACTTAAAATGCAACCAAACATCATTAAAAAATTTGAAGAGAGCTTTTGAATTTTATTTTTTTAATCTCTATTAGAAATCTTACCAAACAGACACTTAGTGTAGAATGTTAAAATATTGAAATCGAATTTGTTGACAGTAGGGTAGTTATTTGAATTTTATCAAACTACAATACAATAAGGCGAGTGAGTTAAAGCTAAAGTAAACTTTGCATTTTTTATATTTTTAATTTCAAAACCAAATATCTCAAAAATATAAATTTTGCTGTAAAAAATATATATTATTAATTTACAAATCATAAGATTTAAAACTAGTATCATTATTGATATATTTTGATAAATAAAAAATGGGTAAAAAATGACCCTTACATATTAAGAAATAATGATTTTGGACTACATATTTTTAAATACTCATATTTCTTTCATTCGAATTCCAAATCACACTTTATAAAATTTTACATACGCTTAACAATCTTATCTATAACTTTCAGCGTGAAACCTCTCTCAAATTCAGACATTTATAAGGTCGAAATTAGTTCTAAAATCATTGTGTTGCACATAATACACAGCTTGAAAATGTGATTGTGCTCACAAAAAAATCCGACTGTCAAACTAGCCATTTTCAAACATTCTTCGTAATAATTTTTATCAAGAAATCTCTTTCAAATTTGGATGTTTATAAGGTCAAAATTAGCACAAAAATCATTGCATTGCACATAACACACAACCTAAAAATGTGATTGTACTCATTAAAAATGTGAATGTGCTAAAAATATATATTTTTCCTCATAATATACAATCACATTTTAATTAAATTATATTAAATTCGATCACAAACATATTTGACCTAAAGTTATATTTAACCTAAGTTACGTTGAGTTTAGTTTCAGGCACATTGACATCAATAACAGTCACACTTTACATAAGTCACGTTTTAACTAAATAATATAGAGTTCAGTTATAGTCACGAATACAATCACATTAAGCTCAATCACAATCACATTTTTCATGAGTCAAGTAAGCTCTTTCACAATCTCATTTTATATTTTTTTTCCTTATTAAAAAAAACATAATGGGTGGAGAAAGCCTAAATTTATTTTTATACCCTTACATCCCCAAGATTTGAAATCATATGGCATGTTAAATATAGTTACTTGACAACCATTCGGCCAAACCTTTAGGAACTACAGTCTTATTTTGCATGCCTAGCAATATATTTGAATTTATCTAACCATTACCTTAAAAAAAACATTGATCATGTCACTATTTATGATGTAAATAAAATTTGACTAAAAAAAGGGTACAATGATCACAAAGGGTACAATCATTATCTCTAAGGCGAGTGTAAACACTTTCTTTCAAATAAGATCTAAAAATTAATAAAATTCAAAAAACTATAACTTAATAAGAAAAAAGTTAAGAGCCATCATTTTTTTAGAATTAGTGATCGTAAAATAATTTTTTTTAATAACTCTGTAAAAAAATCATAATTTAATGGTGTTGATGGTATTTTTCAGGTCCTATGATATTTAAGCAGTACGGTAGGGGTAAAAAGGTAATTCCCTTCTCGGTCAAGATTATTAATACCGATCCGACCACTAAGAGCCAACAGTAAGGGGCCGAGCACTTTATGAACGGTAACCGACCACTTGAGCTTGGATGATCGGGTATTATCAGATCGGTAGCGGGATTCTCAGTTCAAATGATCATTGTGACCGATCTCATGAAGACCAAGCATATGGCGAGACGTGCTCCAGCAGATAAGACATCCTATTTTTACGGACAAGATAATAAGTAATTCTACTCTCATAGGGTAAACTGGTGAGTCATAGTCCTAATAGGATAAAGGAAGTAAAGGTAGTTTTCAACTAGGAATCCTTATAAAAAAAAAGAAAACTAATTTCTTTACTAGTATAAATAAGGGGGAAAGCATACGTAAGGGGCATATTTATCATTAGACTTGTAAAAACAAGAGATATCAGAGAAGCATATCTCAGTAATAAAATATCATTCGTTTTGTGCCCGTGAATGTAAGTGGGATCTGATCCGCCGAACCATGTTAAATCTCTTTGTTGATTGGTGTTTTACTTATCTTATGCCAAATTTACTTTGGTTTCCCATAAACTAAACAAATTCACAGTTGGAGGAGGATTGCCTCGGGAGTAAAAAACCCTCATTGCCCCCGAGACCAAAATCAGCCGTCAACAGTTGGCGCCGTTTGTGGGGAGCCCAACAAAAAGCAACTCGCGTATTAAGACAATGGCAGAAGGTGGAAATCACCGGTCGTCAGGGAGTTCAACAGCAGATTGGATGAAGAAGATAAAGGAAAATATAAAGAAAGATATGGAGGAAAATCAAGCCCGATTAAAATCCATGATGGACAACAAGAACATATTCCAGGAAAGAGCTCTGAACCGTCGCAGAGCTGAGTTCGACAGGCATAAAGAGGAGTCCAAGCTCTCGTGGAAAACAATATAGCCAAATCGAAATGAAGAAGAAGAATAAAGCGAGCTTATAAAGCGAAAGAGAGAAGTATCATCAAGTAACTGATGAAGCGTTAAAACATGTCCGACCTGAACCCGTATAGCACTTCAAACGGATCCTCTAACAAAGCGCTCTAAGCCACCACCTTTGCCTTTGATAATTCCTCATGGTCATGTGGCCTTCCGTCTGCTCTGCCACTCGTCTCGCATCGGCGGCGTCATCGGTAAGTCGGGGAATGTTATCAAGCAACTCCAACAGTAAATCGGAGCCAGAATCCGGGTCGAAGAGCCCCCGACTGAGACGCCCCTACCGCATCGTGATGGTGGTCGGGCCGCTGATTACTGATACAACGATGGAAATTTATGTTGAGAAGAAAAGCAGTGTGTGGTGCAAATTACGGTGCTAACGGTAATATTGTAGATAAAATTGAAGTGTCGAAAGCGCAAGAGGGGTTAATTAGAGTTTTCGAGATGATAGCGCAGGTGGCATCGGAGACTGAGGGGGTCCAAATGAGGGTGGTGTCTTGTAGGTTGTTGTCCGAGACAAAGCAGGTCAGTTTAGTGATTGAGAAAGAGGGGAAAGTTGTGGAGCAAATAAGAAAACATTGTGGATATAAAATTAGGGTCTTGGCAGAGAACTTGTCCGCTTGTACTGGTCCTAATGATGAGATTATTGAGATCAAAGGGAATGCTTTGGCTATAAAAATGGCACTCATTGTTGTCTCTCGCTGTCTCCAAGATTTTCCCCTGAGTGGAAAGACTAGGACAACTGGAACTCGATCTAATGGTGTAATTTTACAAGAAACTATACACAGGCCTCTTGAGGTAGCCTCCCAAGAGTCTGTGAGCAGATACCTTGAGACAATTTCTTATGAGACCATACGCAGACCTCTTGAGGCATTTGCCCCTGAGAGTTCATATAGATATTTTGAGGCAGTTTCCCTTGAGACTCAACGTAGACCTTATGGGGCAGTTCCCAATGAGACTCTTCCTGATCTCCGATCAGATATCCTTTCACAGCAAGATTCTGTTTTAATCACTCCGCCAGACAGCTCCATCAGTTATGGGTCAGCAGTTCATCCTTTGTCATTGGACTCTGAATGGCTTGCTACCCTGGATACAAGAACACAACAGCAAGAAGTAAGTCTTAGAATTCTTTGTTCTAAATGAGAAGGTTGGAGCTGTTATTGGAAAGGGAGGCACCATCATCAGGGCTCTTCAGTGTGAGACAAGTGCTTCTATAAGTATTGGAGCTACCATGGCGGAGTCTGATGAACGGCTAATCACTGTCACTGAGAGTCCAGAAGCACGGTATTCACCTGCACAAAAGGCTGTTGGCCTTGTTTTCTGTAGATTGATAGAGGGTGGTTCTGAAAAAAGCCTTGGATTTGAGCTCAAATAAGGGTTATTCTGAAAAGGCTTTGGATTTGAGCTCAAATAAGGGTTATTCTGTCAACGCTCGGCTTGTAGTTGCATCAAATCAAGTTGGTTGTTTGTTGGGAAAAAGAGGCTCCATAATCTCAGAAATGCGGATGGTCATTGGTACTGGCATAAGGATAATAAGTGACCGGGCCCCTAAGTGTATCTCAGAGAATGATAAAGTAGTGCAGGTTTCAGGGTACGGATCATCCTGGACTTTCCCCTGGTCTAGATCGTCCTCCCTCACCAAGCTTATGGAGTAGCATGCGGACAGAAGGTTCTGGTCAGGCTCCTCCAGAAACTGACCGACTTGAAAACCGTATTCAATATTTTGGGGATATACTCGATGCGAAGGAGTGATCTGAGATCAGGAAAGGCACCAAACTCGTGGCCCGCCAATCACAGGTGCTATCATAAAAATCCCAGGCAGAAGTGATCCGACCCAACTCACTTCATTTTTGAGGATCAGGACTGCGTCAAGGGATGAAGTGTATGAGGGAGAGCGTGAACCCTTCGTGGTAGGATCAAACTCCCGAAGCCAGAGTGTAACTACCCCATGACTTGCAGCTGTCAAGACTCGGGGCTGGGTTTGTCCCACCGATGCCTCTTTGTGCCACCGGCTCGGGGCTGGATTCTTTTTGCCGAGGCTTCGTGGTGTAGGCTCGGGGCTGGGTTTGTCCCACCGAGACCTCTGTGTGCCACCGGCTCGGGCTTGGATTCGTTCCGCCGAGGTTTCGTGGTGTAGGCTCGGGGCTGGGTTTGTCCCACCGAGGCCTCTGTGTGCCACCGGCTCGGGGCTGGATTCGTTCCGTTGAGGTTTCGTGGTGTAAGCTCGGGGCTGGGTTTGTCTCGTCGAGACCTCTGTATGCCACCGGCTCGGGGCTGGATTCGTTCCGTCGAGGCTTCGTGGTGAAGGCTCGGGGCTGGGTTTGTCCCGTTTAGGCCTATGTGTGCCACCGGCTCGGGGCTGGATTCGTTCCGCCGAGGCTTCATGGTGTAGGCTCGGGGCTAGGTTTATCCCACCGAGGCCTCTGTGTGCCACCGGTTCGGGGCTGGATTCGTTCTGCCGAGGCTTCGTGTGTAGGCTCGGGGCTGGTTTGTCCCACCGAGGCCTCTGTGTGCCACCGGCTCAGGGCTGGATTCGTTCTACCGAGGCTTCGTGGTGTAGGCTCAGGGCTGGGTTTATCCCGTCGAGGCCTCTGTGTGCCATCGGTTCGGGGCTCGATTCGTTCCGCCAAGGCTTCGTGGTGTAGGCTCGGGGCTGAGTTTGTCCCGCCGAAGCCTCTGTGTGCCACTTGGTTATCCGGATCATGGCTTGATTTCATCCCGCCGAGGAGGCCATTATGGTTTCTCTCACTCGGGGTCGGATTATGTCCCACCGAGTTTGTCTTTTTAGACTGGGGATGTAACATTCTCCCATAGCCAGGTGTTTCTCTCAGCTCGGGGTCGGGTTATGTCCCACCGAGTCTATCGTTTTGGACTGGGGACGTAACATTCCCCTAGAGCCAAGTGTTTCTCTCAGCTCGGGGTCGGGTTACGTCCCATCGAGTCTGTCCCTTTGGGCCGAAGACGTAACATTCCCCCAGAGCCAAGTGTTTCTCCCAGCTCGGGGTCGGGTTACGTTCCACCGAGTCTGTCTTTTCGGACGGGAGACGTAACATTCCCCCAGAGCCAAGTGTTTCTCTCAGCTCGGGGTCGGGTTACGTCCTACCGAAGTCTGTCTCTTTGGACTGGGGACGTAACATTCCCCCAGAGCCAAGTGTTTCTCTCAGCTCGGGGTCGGGTTACGTCCTACTGAGTCTGTCTCTTTGGATTGGGGACGTAACATTCCCCCAGAGCCAAGTTTTTCTCTCAGCTCGGGGTCGGGTTACGTCCTACCGAGTCTGTCTCTTGGCTGGGGACGTAACATTCCCCCAGAGCCAAGTGTTTCTCTTAGCTCGGGGTCGGGTTACGTCCCACCGAGTCCGTCTCTTTGGAGTGGGGACGTAACATTCCCCCAGAGCCAAATGTTTCTCCCAGCTCGGGGTCGGATTACGTCCCACGACATGATCTAATTTCCGGCTCGGGTTGTCCGCTCATGGCCGGGCCTCGAGAGATCGTTTGCAGGAGATTATTCGGAGCAGATTATGAAAGATAAAAAGTGGAATAGAAACATGTAAAAAAAAAAAAAGAAAAAAAAAAGAAGGCCAGTCATCAGTCCGTTAGGAGTACTATTCTTTTTATATAGTTCCCAGCACCAACTTGTATAACTCGTTGGAACCGAGAACTAGGAGACAGATGTTGATGGTATTTTCAGGTCCTATGATATTTAAGCAGTACGGCAGAGGTAAAAAGGTAATTCCCTTCTCGGTCAAGATCATTAAATACCGATCCGACCACTAAGAGCCAACAGTAAGGGGCCGAGCACTTTATGAACGGTAACCGACCACTTGAGCTCGGATGATTGGGCATTATCAGATCGGTATCGGCATTCTCAGTTCAAATGATCATTGTGACCGACCTCATGAAGACCGAGCATATGGCGAGACGTACTCCAGCAGATAAGACATCCTATTTTTGCGGACAAGATAATAAGTAATTCTACTCTCATAGGGTAAATTAGTAAGTCAGAGTCCTAATAGGATAAATGAAGTAAATGTAGTTTTCAACTATGAATCCTTATAAGAAAAGGAAACTGATTTATTTACTAGTATAAATAAGGGGGAAAGCATACGTAAGGGCCGGATTTATCATTAGACTTGTAAACACAAGAGATATCAGAGAAGCATATCTTAGTAATAAAATATCATTCGTTTTGTGCCCGCGAACGTAGGTGGGATCTTCTGCCAAATTTACTTTGGTTTCCCATAAACTAAACAAATTCACAGTTAGAGGAGGATTGCCCTGGGAGTAAAAAAACCCTCATTACCCCCGAGACCAAAATCAGCCGTCAACAAATGGATATAGTTAATTGGTGAGGATATGTAATAATAGGATTAAAGAAGTGTATAAATTTTGAATTTATCTACCAAATAAAATACATGATGTCTGATTGGCTACAGTGTGACACTGTAAATGCCATAAACCAAATAAATAATTTTTTTAAGTAACAGTCTCATTTTATCCCTTTTATTTATTATTATTTTCAAAATATGATGAGTGATGAAAGCTCCAATTTATTTTTATTCTCTTACCTCTTTGAAGATTCAAACCTAGGTGATAAGTTAAATATAGGTCTCTTACCTCCCTCAAGATTCAAACCTAGGTGGTAAGCTAAATATAGATACTTGAAAACCACGTGGCCACGCCCTTATTTTACCAAGACTTGATAGAGAAAAAAATTAAGAGCAGTTATTTTATAAATAAATGATCAGAAAATAGATTTTTTTTAATAATTCTCTAAAAAAAATCATAATTTAATGGTTATAATTAATTGGTGATTATATGTAATAATGAGTGTAAAAATGTTAAAGAAATGTCAAATTTAGAATTTATGTACCTAAATAAATAACATGATGTCTAATTGACTAGTGTGTGAAACTGTAAAAGCCTCAAAATCGAAATAAATAAATAACTAAATTAATTTATATATTTAACAGACGCGTGGGATTGTCGGTTAAGGGGCGCGTGGGCATAACGTGTAAATGATATTTAGAGCAACACGGGTCGCCGCATATGGACGGCGTTGCTTTTAACATTGATAGGGTCCCACAAACGAAAGATTCGGTTATATTTTCTCGTCTTTGAAAGTTTTCACTTCTCTCTTTTCTGTGATTTTTTAAAGCTCGTTTGATTCAACCTCTCTCCACCCTTTTTATTTTTTAATTTCATTCACATTTCCGCCCCATTTACTAAAAAGGTGCTCTTTTCCCCTTTCACAATTATGGTCACTTTCATAGTTTTTAAAATCGGTTAGTCGAATCCAGAATCGTTCTTATCAAAAATCGAAAAAATCTGCAAATCAAATTGAAGTGGTTCAATTATTTTAAAATTAAAAATTAATAATTAATAATTTTTAATTAAATAAAATTATTTATGACATAGGTCGATTTTGATGATTTTTTCCAAATGATTCAACTGATCAATTCAATGACTCATTATATTTTTTGGATTATCGGTTCGACCACCGGTCCAATTCTACCACCACTACTAAGTTCTACCCTTCTAACCTCTCAAATTTACAATATTCATTCCATTTATTTTGATGGGTAAGAGCCGTATCCAGTTTAGAATTCGAACCTCACACATAGATAAAAGAAATTTAATTTTTAACATATTATAATTTTATTAAAAAAAAAAAAAATTAAGGTTAAAAAGATCGCTTGACCTTTTAAAATTTTTTATTTTATAAAATATTATGGTTTTGAATAAATTTATGTGCAAAGTCAGAATTACTAATCATAATATCATTATTTCACTAATGATAGTAACAAAATTATTTTTTATTTTTATAGTTAAGATATATAGCAATGCACGAATAAATATTATAATAATTTGTTATTATGCCATAGATGAATTCGTAAAAGGATAAAAACCGAAATCATAATCCCATGAGAAATTTGCTTAATGATGATGATTATTGATTAGTTTGTACGAGATTTAGAGTTTAGAGTTATAGGTATCTCTTCCTCAAACAAGAGTAGATTTTATCCAAATTTAGTCTATCTTAATAGTGGAAGAAGCAAAGGGAGATGACATTTTTTGAACATAAAAAAAGGGGATTTTCTTTGAATTTAGATGGTATGTGTGTCCTAAGAGTCACATGTAATTGTGAAGAAGCATTTCAAAGTCTCAAAGCCATAAATGGTGATGGTCCACTCTTTATTGTCCGACCGTCCATTATGATAAGGCCGACCCACGAGCTTATTACCATTAATTGAAAAGTTGAAATTGCTATTGGCATAACCACTATTGCTACTTGTCCTCGTCTCTCCTCTCTTTTTGAGTTACTACTGGTCAATAAGTTTTTAATAGTTACCATGATTAGAAGCTTCCAGAGAGATTATTCACACGAAGGAGGGGCTTCCCCTTTCCGCGAGTTGGGGCGTATGAATAGCTATAGCTAGAAACCGGATTCGATCTTTAATAAATATTTGCTTGCGAGAAGTTTTCGTATGTCGTATTGCAGTTATGCGTGGAGAGCCTTGTTGGCCCGGTGGTTTCTATTTTGACTACCTAACAGTGATCCATAGCTAATTCAAAATTATTAACTTGAAAAATAAAAGGACTTTTGAATATATAATTATATATAATAGAAGGAAAAAAATCACACACTCCGTTCGTTCCAAGATACTATATTTAACACCCCTTTTATCTTAATGTTTTATGCCTTATTTCAGGTTTTATGAGTGTTTTGATGTATTTCGGGTGTATTTATAGGTTAAAATAATATCAAGACTCGACTTCAACGGACGATGAAAATGATAAATTACAGAGCAAATTGGGCCAAATTTTAGAGTCAAAATGTGCATCCTGATGCTATAAGCCCCTCGCGACGTGTCGATATTAAGAAAGAGCGTCGCAATGCGGAAGACTTCCTAGTGCTGTGCAGACTTTATTTTTTAAATCAGGAAAGACCCTCCTGACCTCCTATATAGTATAAGTTCGTCCAAAAACCTAAAAAAAGCCACATAACACAATTTTAGAGTCTTAGAGCATAGAAGAACTCATATAGAAAGACAATGACGAATGTTTCACCGGTGCTGGAGATTGATGGCGAATACTGCAAACGAGAGTTCTTTCTTCCATTTTACTCTCTAGCTTTATTTTTTTATGAGTTCTTGACTTATTACAATGATTAACTTGTATCTATTGAATATTATAAGTGTTAGTGTCTCAAAGACTCCCAAGGTCTCCTAAACATGATATTGAATAAATACTCAAAGTACGTATTCTTGAATTATATGAATTACAATTTTAAATCCAATTCAAATTGTTTCCAATACTAATTCATATTTAATTCCAAATTAAATAATTACATTTATTTATGAGCCTTAAAGACTTTTATTCCAAATCCAATCTTAATGGGTCTCAAAGGCCCAATTAGTATCCAATACTATTCAATTAAAGTCCAATGGGTTTCAATTAATTCTTAAGGCTTGGGCTTTGGCAATTATGGATCAAACCCAAGATGCCAAGATCCAATTTAGGAATCACCCTATGCCACAAAATCAACTTAGGCTCATTAGGCCCAATTAAATTATTAAAGGCTCAATTGTCATATTTGGACTTTATGAAATGGTTTTAGGCCCAATTGGATCCAACACAATTGTCCAAAATCAAACTTGGCCCAACCAAGCTCATTATCTCAATTACAACAATTTAAATTAACATATTAATCCAAAACACATTAATTCAATTTAAAGTGTAATTAATATAATTAATCAACTAATCTAATGTTTCCAAAATACTAATTAATCCAATTAATCATGCTCATCAATTCCAATTCATGTCCAACACAATTGAAGCAAAACAATTCATTCTAACATGCTTAGGCTCACAGTTTTCGCAAGGAAATTATCATGCAATTTGATTTCAATCCAATTAAATCAACATCTAACATACATTTCATGCCAACAACACATCCAATTGCTAATTTTCAAAAATTCACCATGAGAGACTCTAGGGTGGTATTGGATCATATGGTAGGAATTATGGATTTTTGATCTAATCAATTTATCTCAATTCCAAATATGCATAAATACAATTCATCACCATACAAACATAACCCAACAATCAATTTAAATAAATCATGCTGCAAACAAAAAATCCTCAAATTAAAGTCCATGAACCCTAGAATTCAAATCAAGCTTAGGATGACTCTGATACCATTGTTAGTGTCTCTAAGACTCCCAAGGTATCCTAAACATGCTATGTGTGTGAATAAATCAAAGAAAGTTGCGGAAATACTCACTTTGATCGGATGAAGTTCAAGACCTTTTCTTTGTTGTAGAAGCTCAAAGCCCTCCTTTTGAGTTCCAAACTCTTGGGTGAGTTTCCCTATCACCTTTAGTTGACTCCCAAAATGCTAGCTTTGATAAAAAAAAAATTGAAGCAAAATTTCACCTCCAAGAAGCAAGAAATTTGGCCAAATGAGAGAAAAGAGAGAGATGAGTGAATAGTGAATTGACTTGGTTGGTGTATGTTTTAAAAATAATCCAATTACTTTTCAAACCACTTCCATCACAATTAAATGTAGCCAACTACTCACATCAAGTGTCAAAAGATTGATGTAAGTAAAGTGGGTCCCACCACTTTAAATTCAAAATTTGAGTTGGCTTACTCAACACACTTTGGGCCCGGTTCGTTTAATCCGACTAAATGAATTTTCCGCCGCTACGTAATTAAATCTAATTTAATTAAATAATAATACCCAGTAAAATTATTACGAAAGTCGCTTACGAATTAATTCCAAATTAATCCGTTCACTTGAATTAAAATCCAATTTTAATTCCGTATTGAAATTCAATTTCAATTAATATATCTGATATATTATTTTAGCCCAATTAAATAAATTAAATAGTAAAATCTAATTTAACTATTAAATTTACTTTACCGATTAATTCCAAATTAATCGCATTCTCTCTTCTCGACGAATTAATCCCAGATTAATTATTGAAGCAATTAATCCCAGATTAATTCTTTCTCTGATAATAATCACAGATTAATTCTTGTTGTAATTAATCCCAGATTAATTTTATCTCTCTTAATTAATTCTAGATTAATTATGTTCGAGTCAAATGCTATCGATGAATTTTTGGGAAGCGACCCAAGAGATCCCCGGATATGTTGGCAGCAAATACAGTTGTCGGACTATCCGACATGTGCGTACCGCATACCACGTTCTCACTGACTTACAAGACATGGTTGGCTTTTAGCAAAGCACCGTGCCTACCTAATTCTCCAGAAATATATTCAACATGGAATATATATAATCTATATCTGATGTAGTATACATTATATCACGTATAACAATCCAGTATCGGATGTCACATGCTAAGCTTAGGGCTGGAATTGTGTTTGCCCCCGTATGAAGCATATATCGGATCACTAGCAACTAGTCTATGTAATCGGATAATCATGACCTAGTCATACTATTCTGATAGCTGCAGCATTTAAGAGTACTAGCTCTGTATCTTACGTGATCATCATCTCTATATGAGTGAAGTGATACTTCCATCTTGACATTACACCCAATACACTACGATTCTCAGTAAACCCAGAATAGGTGTAAACAGAACATGTTAAAGTCCCGGACGACTAAAACCAAAGCATACTAATTCTCGCAAGTATTAGCGATGTAAGTCTCAGGTTAAGATCAAATACACCTACCTTGATTCGGATTCCCATAGACACATAGTCATACTACCAATGGGATTCCGATGGGTCTATCCAGAGGGAAACTGTTCCCAGTCCAACGACTAACAGAACCTCCTATCACACTTGCATAAGTATCCAATACTTAAATATATGAGAACTATGCCGTTAAGCTTCCATAACGCGCACAAGTACAATACTAGTCTATTCCTCATTATCGATGTCCAGTCTCGATAATACTATGATTATGAATATTTAATGATTAAACTTTTTGTGGATTAATATTGTCTCATATCTTATTAATCCGGTACTAATCATATGGACTTTTATCATTTATATATCCAAGTAATCCAATTACAAAATGATAAAAGAGCAATTTCCTTTGTCACACAGTTAATTTTTCAAAGAACTCCAAGTTTTTTACAAATAGTGATGTTATGGGTCATAATTGTCCAACAATAAGTAGTTAATTTATTTAATCTAGGGTTGTAATGGATCTTGAGCATGTTTAATTAATTTAATTGCATCTTATTATTCCTTTGGTGTTTGTTATTTATTATTTATTAACTCTGCACTTGATGCATATTTTTTTTTTTTTGGCCAACAATAGAATAGTCTTGGTAAATTCTTAGGAACTTGCCAGAGGGAATTTGGGTTAGCCATGGAAATAATAGCGCATGATCTATTTGTAGGAAATGACTTTTCCTTAGTGCAACGGAACTTACGGATGTGGTGGCACCGGCTTCGGTATGGACCTTTAAAATTTTCTTGGCCTTCTCTTTTGTTGAAGTCGAACTCCACCAAACACTTGATGAATTTCCTTTAAGATTCTACCATATAATCAACCACCTAATCTTTCGAGCTATAAATCGAAACCAACAAACCAAAGTGTAGGCTTCACTCACGAAGATCAACCTCTAAACTATTTAGAGAAGTATCAAACTCTAAACTATTTAGAGAAATGATATTGTCACAAATTCTTTTGGAAAAATGAACTAGATCAATATC